>CM022705.1:36717543-37317543 GCA_012295165.1 Asparagus setaceus
TTGATTTCACGGATCTCAAGGCAAGATCAATGGATATAAAAGTTGGTGGACACTCCTCCTATCAACTTAAGTTTATAGAGTCATGCTATATATATATATATATATATATATATATATATATATATATATATATATATATATAGAGCTCCTATGAACTTAAGTTCATAATGAATAGTGGTGCACCAACTTTTCTAACCACTCATCTTGCTTTGGGATCCGTGAAAGATATAAGGCCCACTTTGAGATTTGTGCATCACAAATCTCAAGGCAAGATGAGTGGATAAAAAAGTTGGTGTATGACTATTCCCTTTAAACTTAAGTTTATAGGAGTCATGCTATATATATATATATATATATATATATATATATATATATATATATATATGAGCTCTATGAACTTAAGTTCATAATGAATAGTGGTGCACCAACTTTTCTAACCACTCATCTTGCTTTGGGATCCGTGAAAGATATAAGGCCACTTTGAGATTTGTGCATCACAAATCTCAAGGCAAGATCAATGGATATAAAAGTTGGTGGATGACTATTCCCTATCAACTTAAGTTTATAGGATCATTGCTCTATATATATATATATATATATATATATATATATATAAAGCTCCTATAAACTTAAGTTGATAGGGAATAGTCATCCACCAACTTTTCTATCCATTGATGTTGCCTTTAGATTTGTGTCATCAAGAGATGCACAAATCTCAAAGTGGGCCTTATATCTTTCACGGATCCCAAGGCAACATCAATGGATAAAAAAGTTGGTGTATGACTATTCCTTTAAACTTAAGTTTATAGGATCATTGCTCTATATATATATATATATATATATATATATATATATATATATATATATATATATATATATATATATGAATGTCAGTTTAGGTTAACTTGGTAGATGATTCATTGAATATTGTAACATAAACAGTAAGGAAAGAAACTGAAAGACCTTTGCCAGGTAGACAAGTTTGAATTTAAGTTACAACGGAATATTTTAGGTACGTGCAGGTTAGTTTTGAAGACCAATCATTGAATATTGCAGTTTCAGCAATAAATGGGAGAAACTTCCATGGCAGCCACGGTAGTAAACAAACAAAAACATGTTTTCAAAATACAGAACGAAGTTAATAAAGGTTTAACAAATAATAGCTAAAATGATAACGAGAAGGAGAGGAAGAATTGAAATTTTGCATTGCTTTCATATGAAAATTAATGCTCGCACAGAACTCCTTGTAACGTTTCTAACGAAAGGAAGAACTTATGAGCTCTGTGAAGAGCACCAGAAAAGAAAAGATGTAAGGAAATAAGCAAGCAATCAAGGACAAACAACTAAAAGGAATCAAATAATTGTAAAAATCAAATTAAAATAATCTGAAACATTCAGTGAAGATGGTCTTAAAACCATCCAAGCAATTCCGCAGTTGATAATACATACACCGCTACCTGCGAAACTTACAGAATATGACTGTATAAGTTACATAATAATATTCCTGCAAAACTGTCATTCTTGGAGTCACCCTGGATTAGCTACAAATTACAAGAAACTGCAGGCATCTGATTGTAGTGGACCAAACAACCAAACAGGGCAAAGTTTCTGCTTTACTTTGAACAGACAGGCATGAATCTCAGAAGTTTTCTGCCCGCCCAATCCCCAGTGGACATTACAGGGAAATCTTTCAATCAGAGCTCGATTCTGCCTTTATTGGGTCACATTGAATAGCTCTTTGGCTGAAGTAGACCAAACATTTGATCTTGATCTATCTTATTCCCCAAATGAGTGGATGCAAATCTTCTCAAGTAACAATGGCCAATCTTCTCCTAGTTGCTGTGGATTTAGCTCCATGGCTACCCTAAATTCCTGTAAAGATATAGAGTGATGCAGACCACCACTTTGTACATGCATGTGGTTTCCTTGCCAGATACCATTTATAGGCTTACCTTGAACTTGTTGCTTGTAGACTTGCGTATTCATTTGAACATGCCCTGATCTTGCTCCGACTAATTCAACACACGACTTAATCAGTCTTTTCAAATACACATCTAACCCATTATTCAACAAATTAGCACAGTCCATAGTCACGCTGGATAGGCTTTGCGAATCTGCTATTCTCTCCATATGTATTCTCAAATCCTCGGAATGGCACAATTCACCATTATAAAAGCTACTACTGGTAGAGTCTGAGGTCAAAGGCCTTTGAGCTCCGCCAACACTTGGAGGGCAAAAAGGGATACCAAGAGGAGCCTGAAGTGGAACTTTTGCTGCTGACTTCAAATCGTTCCTCTGTTCAAAATCCTCCCTTATATCATCCACTTGAACTGATCTCAGTGATGAGTCCTCTGCTATTCTTGACCGCTTCGCTGGTTGCTCTGCTGAACCTTCTTCTATATTCTGAACTGATCTCCTACGATCACATATGCCCACTAAGTCACCATTCTCCTTAACAACAGCCTCATTATGACTGGCCACAACAAACTCTATTCGCCCATTAGGACCTAGAGGGCTCGGTCGATCCTTAATCCTCTGACCGCCTGTTCTGTTTCTCTTTGAAATCTCACCATTGCACAACTTCAATGCATTCTTATCAACAACAACTGATGCTGATACTGGCGGTGTTTTAGCTTGACAACCATTCTTAAAGATTGAGAAGATGAGTTGGTTGTGTAAGGGGATGTTCTCTTGCCCAAGGGTCAAAAGGCAGAGCTTGTTAAACTCAACTTTACTCAGCTTTTGAGAGAGCAATCTATTCAAATAGCTGAAGTAGCGCTGAGCTCGATCCGGACCCACCCGCTTGATTATCTGGGACTTTAGGTCCCCGAGATTGATCCGAGCGTTCATCTCTCATTAAACAGTTGCCATATAAAAATTTGATCTTTTACTGTAAGATCAAGCAATTTGACGCAACTTGGCTAATGGGTTTTGCCAAAAATTTAGGGCTTTTGCCTTTTTCTGAAAACTAACAAGAATGAACTCCTGAATTGAACAGTAGAAGCTGACTTGAACAACATAGAGGGAAAACACATGTTTTTGAAATTAAAACCCTAGAGAGAAAATCTCGAGCTCCAACCTAGTGAATTTGAAAGCGCAGCGATCAAAACCCTAGAATCGAATCCCGAACTTGAGGAAACCCTCGCCCAGCTCCAGAATTGAGTCCGGCGATCTATGATCGGAGAATTCAGTCAGCACGAGGTGGATCTCGAGAGCGCGCAATCCCACGCCAATTGAACTAGAGGTCAAGGAACGAGAAGCAAAAGCTAGGGTTTCGAGCTGACCTTTCGAAGTTCAGAGTAGCATTGGTTGAAATTGCCCCCATTCAAAATTCGAAAAGCTCCAAACTTTCTACTCCCCTCTGTTTACTTTGCCGTTATTTCTCCTCGATTTCGTATTGGCGTTGAAGAGAATGAAGTCGATGGATCGATCACACTTTGTCTCTCTTCGAGCGCCCTCTCGCTTTCTAATTTCATTCGCTTTTTATTTTCCAATTTTCTCCCTTTTTTTTCCTTTTAAATATTTGAGAAAAGGGAGTTTACTAATAACTTATGAGCTCTAAGTATAAAGAGCGTAGAGTAAAGAGAGTGTGTATAGTGATTGTACTCTTTTTTTTTTCTATTTTTGGGATGAAATGGATTGGATGATTTGGGAGTGAAAAGTCAACGGGGATCTTTTCGACCTGGGAGACTGCCATTATGTGGAGACGGGACCAAGAAGATTCATTTTTTATTCTATATGTTTAAAGGATTTATTTTGATTTTAATGTTTCTTTTTATTTTATTTTTTCCTCTTGTTTCTTTGATTAAGTACAATAAGTAGGTGGAATTAGTATGCATAATTTATTGGATAAATGTATTTGTCCTTCCCAAGGTTTCAAAAAGCATAGCATTTTACCCCCGTGTTTCTATTTGTTGCATCGTCAAGACAAATTGTAAGTATAGTTAAGATGAAACTGTAGCTCCTTAATTTACTGGAGGTTAAGATTAATTCCAAATGAATTAATCTTAAGAAGAATTATATTTATTCATATATTACATTTATTCATTTACTATATCCTTGTATATTACATTTATTCATAACTTTTGTTCAAGAAGAATTATAACTATGTACAAATGCATAGATGGAGGTAATTAGGGTGTCCATTTGCGTCCAAGGCCGGGCAGGGCGGTGTCGGACAGGACGGCGGTGGGCATGGCCTCGAAACCTGACCGGTAGGGCTCAGGGCTTTGAGTCGGGCAGTGGTGAAATTGACGGTAGGCTAGGCAGGTTAAATTATATATATTTTTATATTTTATATATATAATTATAGAATGATATGATCATTAATGCATGCTTATATATATTTTTATATTTTATATATATAATTATAGAATGATATGATCATTAATGCATGCTTATATATATTTTTATATTTTATATATATAATTATAGAATGATATGATCATTAATGCATGCTTATATATATTTTAAGTGCATATTGTCATTATTGTATACTTATATATACTTACATATAATATATAGCTATATACTAATATGTAAGTATATACTAATACATACTTATATAAATATAATAAGATTAATCTAATTTTTAATCAATTTTTATCAAAAAATTTAAAAAGAAAAAAAAGAAAAATCCGGGCGAGTGGGACCCAGCCCCCTTGAACCGGAAATCCGGGCTGAGCAGGCCCGTTTGGACACCCCTAGAGGTAATAATGAGGTTTTTGCCTTATGAATTGGATGTTACGATTTTGAGTCTTGGAAACAGCTTCTCCACATGATACGACTGTGTGCATACAATGGAACTTCGTGCATTGGGTCACCATTAACGTTATTAACTTAGTGACATCTCCACTACTTTATGGGCCAAATGAATAAGAGAAGCCATTAAATGCATGGGTTAATTTTGCAGAACCCCCCTCCCCCCGCCCCCAAAAAAGCTTTAGGGAACTTTTGCCTATAACACCCCCGAACTTTTTTGCCTGACAAAACTCCCTTGACTTTCACCTACTCGTAATTGATAAATAAATAAAATGTCTTTAAGAGGATAAAAAAACGCCTATTGTAGTCATTTTGATTTACAGGAAACATACACCCCAATCCCCCAAATGAGGGTTTTTATCTCTCAAGTAATTTTTAAGTTATTTGGCAAAATTCAATGTAGAGGGTCCAGTGAAAAGAGTTAAAATTGTAGGGGGATTTGTGAGACACTCCAAAATTCAGGATGATTTTGTGAGATAAAATAAATAAGGGGAGTTGTGTGCAAAACCCCTCAAAGTTCAAGGTGGGTTTTGTGAAAAATTAACCAAAAATCTTCCTCCCCTCTTGAAACTTCCACCACTCCAGTGCCCTTCAGCCACGTGGCAACCTTCCAATCTCATAAAAGATAAGACTACCAATCACTTGGCCTCTTCTTCGCATCCCACAAAACTAAAGAAGAATCAACGATCAAGAAATTAACGGAGACATGAGCCCAAAACTTTAAATAAAAAAAAAACCAATAAAATCAACAAGGAGCTAGCACTCTCTCCTCAGCTGCAACAATTCAGTTAGAATCATTCATGGCCATGGCCATGGCATCATCTTCCTCCTCTCATCACGGCTTTCTCACTGGCAGCAATCCTTTCCTCCCTCTTATTAACAAGCATCAATCGACGAAGCCACATCGAGGTTTTACAGTTCCTTATTGCCGTTCATCCATGGATAAAGAAGAACCAGAGCCAAACAAGTATGTGACCTTGTTCTTTTGCTGTTGATTGCTATACCTGGACTACTTGCTATCTAAGATAAATACGCTATATTCTCATTCTCTTTTTACATAAGTATATTCTATAGTATAAATTTGTCGGAACAATATTATGAACCATTTGACATAAGAGTTTCACGTCAATTAATGGAATATTTTGGGATTCCAACTGGGGGTGCATTCGGTCCGGATACGGCTCAGATATGATACTTATCATATCCATACTCACTTACCTATCTCGAATACAGATACGGATACGGATATACCTCGGTAAGGAAAATTATATCAATATCCGCTGAAAATCGGATATGGATACGAATATACATACAGATATGCATGCGGATACAAAACGGATATGAGAAAACTAGATAGTATTGAAAAAAATATAGTTCATGTGATACAAAAGAGTTCATTAATAAATTCATTATATCTGAAAAGATAAGATTAGACATCTTGATCATCAAAATTAACCTCAAATCCATAATCTAAAGATTAAAACTATCATAACAATATGACTAATATGTTTTCGGATATTTCGGATACGAATCCGGATATTTCACTATAAAACCATATATGAAACCATATACTATCGGTTATAGATTTGAGTAACCATATCCGTATCCGTTAGGATACGGTTATGAATATTTCCTCGGATACGGATACGGTTTAGCACCCCTAATTCCAACTCATTGATGATCCATCAATGTGAGCACGACTAGTGATAACTATGGTTTATATAAGCCTCACGTAATGTAAAGGTGCAAATTGTTGAAAAGACTTCATGCCACATGATTTATTGTTAACTATTTTCTAATGGTCAGCTAATTGAAGGTATCAAATATGAGCTCAAACTTTAGTGTGCCGTTTTGAAATATTTAAATTTTGGCCTCGTAGAAAGAAACCCTATGTTATAATATATATGCATCTCAGCTGTCTGTAATCTTCATTGATTATTAGTGGAACCATGAACTGGTTATTATACTCGAGAGTACAAGTAATCTGACTTTTGAACCTCATTAAATTTCTGTATTTCAATGATTATTTTCTTAATTTTCTATGTTTTTCTTTTATTGATATGTGGTTTATATTATTCCGCTGTTTTGAACTTCAGAAATCGCAAGGGGTCGTCACAATTAGCGAAGGTGGCACTTGTGGCAGCCGCTGCGGGAGTGCTGCTTATCGGGTCTCCTGAGGATGCAATGGCAGCCAAGAGCGGCGGCCGGGTTGGTGGCCAGGCTTTCCGGTCGTCAGCCCCAAGGAGTTCGGGTCCAAGGATCAACAACTCTAGGTGATAAAACAAGACTCTTAAAGTGTTTCTTTCTTTGCCAGGAAGTATTTAGTGCTTTTGTTCATTGTTTCTCTTTGAAAACTCATCTTGGATTTGGATCCTCCTGAGAGATCACTATTTTATCATAATCATTGATTATCTAGTGAATGGTTGTGATTTATCTTTGAATGCGAATTAATTAAGAATGAGTGCAATTTGTGAGAATATAGTCAGAGTTAGATTTAGAATAGACACAGCCACCTATCAGCAAGCAACGATTGTTACAAAAAAAAACACCACTACGTTCCAGTGGTAGGTTTAGATCCTCTCCACTCTTGAAAAATAGTTGAGTGACCACTAGTTCAATCACAGTTGTTGATTCTCTAATTGTTAGTTATGATTTGTCTTTGAGTGCAAATTTAAGAATAAATGCAATTCATGAGGGTATGATGGGTTCTAGGTACAGAATGAATAACACTAGATAACCAACAATTGTGATAACAGTAATGCTCTCTCCACTTTGTTATTAGTGAAGAGGGATCTAAATCCAATGCTAAGGAATTAGGTACTTTGCCCTTGTAATTTTTCTACTAACACATCTCACTGTGTCATTTGTATGACTAGTTCATTAGCTTCTTAACTCATTTATCCCCACTGATTATCAACATTTTCTTAGATAATGAGAGCAAGCTAATTAGTTGAATTTGGAACAGGACCAATATCTACATCAATCCTCCAGTGGCTCCTCCTCTTGTTGGTGGCTATGGCTACGGTGTTTATGGTGGATGGGGATGGTCACCCTTCTCGTTCTTCGCACCGGGACCCAGCGTCGCCGTGGGTGTTGGAGGTGGGTTTGATTTCTTCTTAGCAATCTTGGTGTTTAGCGCCATTGCAACCGTCGTCAGAAGATTCTCAGCGCGCAGGGATGAAGATGAGGATGACTACTGATAGTATGCATAATTTATTGGATAAATGTATGTGTCCCTCCCAAGGTTTCAAAAGCATAGCATTTAATCCCCGTGTTTCTGTTTATTGCATCTTCAAGACAAATAGTAAGTATAGTTAAGATGAAACAGTAGCTCCTTAATTTACTGGAGGTTAAGATTAATTCCAAATGGCATCATTTACTGTATCCTCGTATATTACATTTATTATTCATAACTTTTACTCATTAAGAATTATAACTATGTACAAATGCATAGATGGAGGTAATGATGTGGTTTTTGCGTTATGAATGGGGTGTTATGGGTTCGAGTCTTGGAAACAGCTTCTCCGTAAGGATACGATTGTGTACATACAGTGGAACCTCGTGCATTGGGTCACCATATTGTTATTAAATTAGTGGTATCTCTATTACTTTATGGGCCAAATGACTAAGTGAGGCCATTAAAGTCATGGGTTAATTTTGCAGAACCCCCAAAAGCTTTAGGGAACTCTTGCCTATAACACCCCTGAACTTTTGTCTGACAAAACTCCCTTGACTTCCACCTACTCGTAATTGATAAATAAATAAAATGTCTTTAAGAGGATAAAAACAAACTCTTAATGTAGTCATTTTGATTTACAGGAAACATACACCCCAATCCCCCAATTGAGGGTTTTTATCTCTCAAGTAATTTTTAAGTTATTTGCCAATTAGATGTAGGGGGTCCGATGAAAAAATTAAAATTGTGAGGGGGTATTGTGCGACACTCCAAAATTCAGGATGATTGTGTGAGATAAAATAAATAAGGGGAGTTATGTGCAAAACCCCTCAAAGTTCAAGGTGGGTTTTGTGAAAAATTAACCAAAAATCTTCCTTCCCCTCTTGAAACTTCCACCATTCCAGTGCCCTTCAGCCACGTGGCAACCTTCCCATCTCATGAAAGATAAGACTACCAATCACTTGGCCTCTTCTTTGCATTCCACAAAAAAAACACTGAAGAAGAACCAACAATCAAGAAAATTAACAGAGACATAAGCCCAAAACTTTTTTTTTAAAAAACCATAAAATCAACAAGAAGCTAGCACTCTCTCCTCAGCTGCAACAATTCAGCTAGAATCATTCATGGCCATGGCCATGGCGTCATCTTCCTCCTCTCATCACGGCTTTCTCACTGGCAGCAATCCTCTCTTCCCTCTTATTAACAAGCATCAATTGACGAAGCCACATCGAGGTTTTACAGTTCCTTGTTGCCGTTCGTCCATGAATAAAGAAGAACCAGAGCCAAACAAGTATGTGACCTTGTTCTTTTGCTGTTGATTGCTATACCTGGACTACTTGCTATCTAAGATAAATACGCTATATTCTCATTCTCTTTTACATAAGTATATTCTATAGTATAAATTTGTCGGAACAATATTATGAACCATTTGACATAAGAGTTTCACGTCAATTAATGGAATATTTTGGGATTCCAACCGGGTATTCGTCCGGATAATGCTCGATATGATACTTATCATATCCATACTCACTTACCTATCTCGAATACAGATAATGGATACGGATATACCTCTAAAGGAAAATTCATATCAATATTCCAAAATCGGATATGATAATTACTTGATATGCATGGATACAAAACGGATATGAGAAAACTAGATAGTATTGAAAAAAAAAATATAGTTCATGTGATACAAAAGAGTTCATTAATAAATTCATTATATCTCAAAAGATAAGATTAGACATCTTGATCATCAAAATTAACCTCAAATCCATAATCTAAAGATTAAAACTATCATAACAATATGACTAATATGTTTTTCTGCGATATTTCCTGAATCCGGATATTTCACTATAAAACCATATATGAAACCATATACTATCGGTTATAGATTTGAGTAACCATATCCGTATCCGTTAGGATACGTTATGAATACCGATACGGATACGTTTAGCACCCTAATTCCAACTCATTGATGATCCATCAATGTGAGCATTAACTAGTGATAACTATGGTTTATATAAGCCTCACGTAATGTAAAGGTGCAAATTGTTGAAAAGACTTCATGCCACATGATTTATTGTTAACGTATTTTCTAATGGTCAGCTAATTGAAGGTATCAAATATGAGCTCAAACTTTAGTGTAACGTTTTGAAATATTTAAATTTTGGCCTCGTAGAAAGAAACCCTATGTTATAATATATATGCATCTCAGCTGTCTGTAATCTTCATTGATTATTAGTGGAACCATGAACTGGTTATTATACTCCGAGAGTACAAGTAATCTGACTTTTGAACCTCATTAAATTTCTGTATTTCTATGATTATTTTCTTAATTTTCTATGTTTTTTCTTTCATTGATATGTGGTTTATATTATTCCGCTGTTTTGAACTTCAGAAATCGCAAGGGGTCGTCACAATTAGCGAAGGTGGCACTCGCGGCAGCCGCTGCGGGAGTGCTGCTTATCGGGTCTCCTGAGGATGCAATGGCAGCCAAGAGCGGCGGCCGGGTTGGTGGCCAGGCTTTCCGGTCGTCAGCCCCAAGGAGTTCGGGTCCAAGGATCAACAACTCTAGGTGATAAAAACAAGACTCTTAAAGTGTTTCTTTCTTTTGCCAGGGAAGTATTTAGTGCTTTTGTTCATTGTTTCTCTTTGAAAACTCATCTTGGATTTGGATCCTCTCGGAGAGATCACTATTTTTATCATAATCATTGATTATCTAGTGAATGGTTGTGATTTATCTTTGAATGCGAATTAATTAAGAATGAGTGCAATTTGTGAGAATATAGTCAGAGTTAGATTTAGAATAGACATAGCCACCTATCGCCAAGCAACGATTGTTACAAAAAACACCACTACGCTCCAGTGGTAGGTTTAGATCCTCTCCACTCTTGAATAAAGAAGAACCAGAGCCAAACAAGTACGTGACCTTGTTCTTCTTCTGTTGTTTATGTTATATCTGGACTATTTAATTTATGCAGTGATATATCTAAGATAAATACGCTATATTCTCATTCTCTTTTACATAAGTATATTCTATAGTATAAATTTGTCGGAACAATATTATGAACCATTTGACATAAGAGTTTCACGTCAATTAATGGAATATTTTGGGATTCCAACCGGGTATTCGTCCGGATAATGCTCGATATGATACTTATCATATCCATACTCACTTACCTATCTCGAATACAGATAATGGATACGGATATACCTCTAAAGGAAAATTCATATCAATATTCCAAAATCGGATATGATAATTACTTGATATGCATGGATACAAAACGGATATGAGAAAACTAGATAGTATTGAAAAAAAAAATATAGTTCATGTGATACAAAAGAGTTCATTAATAAATTCATTATATCCAAAAGATAAGATTAGACATCTTGATCATCAAAATTAACCTCAAATCCATAATCTAAAGATTAAAACTATCATAACAATATGACTAATATGTTTTTCTGCGATATTTCCTGAATCCGGATATTTCACTATAAAACCATATATGAAACCATATACTATCGGTTATAGATTTGAGTAACCATATCCGTATCCGTTAGGATACGTTATGAATACCGATACGGATACGTTTAGCACCCTAATTCCAACTCATTGATGATCCATCAATGTGAGCACTAACTAGTGATAACTATGGTTTATATAAGCCTCACGTAATGTAAAGGTGCAAATTGTTGAAAAGACTTCATGCCACATGATTTATTGTTAACGTATTTTCTAATGGTCAGCTAATTGAAGGTATCAAATATGAGCTGAAACTTTAGTGTGCCGTTTTGAAATATTTAAATTTTGGCCTCGTAGAAAGAAACCCTATGTTATAATATATATGCATCTCAGCTGTCTGTAATCTTCATTGATTATTAGTGGAACCATGAACTGGTTATTATACTCCGAGAGTACAAGTAATCTGACTTTTGAACCTCATTAAATTTCTGTATTTCAATGATTATTTTCTTAATTTTCTATGTTTTTTCTTTTATTGATATGTGGTTTATATTATTCCGCTGTTTTGAACTTCAGAAATCGCAAGGGGTCGTCACAATTAGCGAAGGTGGCACTCGCGGCAGCCGCTGCGGGAGTGCTGCTTATCGGGTCTCCTGAGGATGCAATGGCAGCCAAGAGCGGCGGCCGGGTTGGTGGCCAGGCTTTCCGGTCGTCAGCCCCAAGGAGTTCGGGTCCAAGGATCAACAACTCTAGGTGAGAAAAACAAGACTCTAAAGTGTTTCTTTCTTTTGCGAGCGAAGTATTTAGTGCTTTTGTTCAGTGTTTCTCTTTGAAAACTCATCTTGGATTTGGATCCTCTCCCCTGCTGAAAAGTAGCGGAGAGATCACTATTTTTATCATAATCATTGATTATCTAGTGAATGGTTGTGATTTATCTTTGAATGCGAATTAATTAAAAATGAGTGCAATTTGTGAGAATATAGTCAGAGTTAGATTTAGAATAGACATAGCCACCTATCAGCAAGCAACGATTGTTACAAAAAAAGCATCACTACGTTCCAGCGGCAGGTTTAGATCCTCTCCACTCTTGAAAAATAGTTGAGAGACCACTAGTTTAATCACAGTTGTTGATTCTCTAATAGTTAGTTATGATTTGTCTTTGAGTGCAAATTTAAGAATAAATGCAATTCATGAGGGTATGATGGGTTCTAGATACAAAATGAATAACACTAGATAACCAACAATTGTGATAACAGTAATGCTCTCTCCACTTTGTTATTAGTGAAGAGGGATCTAAATCCAATGCTAAGGAATTAGGTACTTTGCCCTTGTAATTTTTCTACTAACACAGCGTCATTTGTAAGACTAGTTCATTAGCTTCTTAACTCATTTATCCCCACTGATTATCAACATTTTCTTAGATAATGAGAGCAAGCTAATTAGTTGAATGTGGAACAGGACCAATATCTATATCAATCCTCCAGTGGCTCCTCCTCTTGTTGGTGGCTATGGCTATGGTGTTTATGGTGGATGGGGATGGTCACCCTTCTCGTTCTTCGCACCGGGACCCAGCGCCGCCGTGGGTGTTGGAGGTGGGTTTGATTTCTTCTTAGCAATCTTGGTGTTTAGCGCCATTGCAACCGTCGTCAGAAGATTCTCAGCGCGCAGGGATGAAGATGAGGATGACTACTGATACTATGCATGATTTTATACGGAGCTTGTGTACAAAACTAAGAACAACCTTCTTCTTTTTTTCCCTTATATTTTGCACCATGATATTAATATAAAATAACTGTATAATGTAATTTGATGGTTGAGATTAGAGGAATGCTTCAACGTATTTAAACCGTAATATTTGTTTTCATCATGTTAACAAAATCATGAAAACGTAACTGTAAGCTTGGCGAACTGCAATTAGAACAAGAAAAAAAAAACCCAAAATGTGTCGTCGTACCTTCGTGCAACTCAGTGAAATTTATTGTATAGTTTCTTTCTGAAAGGTATTACCATCATGATCAATCAACTCAAGACTAGAATTCATCTACATTGATAAACAACACAATGAATGCTAAATAACTCTTTAACATATAACATTCTGATACAGAAAACAGAGTGGTCAACAATAGCAAATTCACTAAAAAACCAAATCACACCAAGTTGTCCGAGTAATCATCCAGAAAGACATAATCCAAATTATACATCGACGAATAAAACAAGCTTAAATAACAATGAAGATAGGAATCCCCTAAGCAACTGATTCAATTCACTAGACATGATACTAGAATACAGAAGGTTGCAACAAGCTTTGCTGCAATCCGTTGCAAATGCAGAACAAATAGAGGAGACAGAAACCAGCAGCTGTCTACGATAGTCTAGCACTCGCAACCTGATGACCTTTGCTGCCTCCCACCACCAGCCACATCCACGGTATCCGGAAGATATCTTCACATAAGCAAATGGCATTCTCATTCGAACATTCTCACAAGGTATAGAGATAAATAAATGTAGTTACAAGGATTATAAGTATACTTCAATTAGGCCATTGTCTGATGAGTATTATTGACTGCTTCAAGTGCCTGGAGCTCAAAGTCAGGTCAGCCCCTAACGTTTACATGAAAATTCTAAGAAGCCATTGGTTTAATATTTTAACTCATTAAGCCATTATAGATATCACTTTCCATCTATTGAGTCCTCATGGTGGTTCTCCGCCCTAAACGTAGCCAAAAACACTGTCATTTTGAGGATAAAGTGTGAACATTTCTGATGAAATACCACCATGGGGACTCCATAGACTGAAAATAATAAGGGCTAAATGAATTAAAATATTAGGATAAGGCCTTCTTAGAAATTTCTAGTAAACGTTTGGGGCTAATCTGACTTTGAGCTCCAGCTACATGTTAAAAGTTTCCACCTTAATGGTAATGAAATTTCATGATCAGATTACACTTAAGAGAAGGCAATGTACTACTCACATTTCTTCCTCTGGTTCATTCTTCAATGCATTCTTGGCTATACACTGGAAAGCAGCCTCAACATTGAATCCCTCTTTAGCAGACGTCTCAAAGTATGGAATGTTCCCCTTTGAGGCACACCATGCTCTTGCCTTCTTCTCGGATACCTGAAAATGAACATATCAAAACACAATTTAGCGGGAAAAAAGAGGGAGAAAAAGCATAAAATCCAGACCGTCTTTTTCAGATCAAGAATAGATTTTAAATGAAGAAAGATCACTTACAACACGGCTATTCCCACCATCCACATCTATCTTGTTTACCAAGACTCTCAAATTTTAGAGGTAGTAGGGCTTCAAGGTCTTCTGCTAAGAGTACAAACGAATATCCCTGGGTCAATTTTGATTGCATCTGCATACAATTGACCAAAACCAACCTGATTATTAATTGGCTAAAAGAATCTTACCCTAACCCACCCTGGCAGTGATCAGGTAGCCCAAACTGAACAAGATTAACCTGTTTAGAGGAATCATGCTCACCCAAGGCGAGATATATCAGATTCCAACTAGAAGGCAGAGGATGCAAACAAATCTTTCCTTCACTTTTCAGAAGAACATAGCAGTGAGAAGGAATAAGGATGTTAACATTCACATACTTAAGGGCACAAACATTTTAAGGGAATAAGAATGAAATTTATATGTCCTAAGCAATCTCCAATGTCCATATAAACAACACATTCACGAGCTTGCAGTCTACTATTCTAATATCTATGAGGACCAACAACTTTACCAGCTTACATTCTAACAAAGAAAATGAATATAATCAAACTAAACGTCCTTTTGGGCAATCAATTACTGCAACAACAAAAATAATAATAATAATGCTAGCACTACAACTTAGTACTCACAAATGCTAGTGCTATTGTGATTGGAATCTAGCAAAATTTAAATCTTCACTTGGACTTCACAGAGAAATCACTACCATAATATCCATAATTCAAACTATGATACTTTACATATTAAAATGATAGCAATACAACTTAGTATTCAAAATGGTTTAGCTCTAAAAATTCTACAACATGAAGAAGAATACAAGCATACAACTACCATATGTAGGTCCAAGCATTACATAATTCAACTGTCACATGAATGTTGAAACAATCATAATGCAATTACACACCAAATTAAAACGACAGGCATAAACACAGACCATAACTTGTTCGAATTCGATTTCAATGATGAAAGAACACAAGAACTACATGCTTCGTTTATATAATTTTGAAGAAAATGAACAAAGCAAATAAACTTAGTTTCACCTGCAAAGTAAAGAGGCGATCTTCAAATTGGACTTCTTTTGTTAAGAAGTCAGCTCCAATTGTAGCTTTATACTGATTGCTAAATTTACGATTCACGTATCTAACCAATAAATTTCAACGTCCACAGGTTAAAAGTAATAAAAATAACAAGAATAAATTATATAAAAGTAAGAAGAAAAAATGTAATTTTTAGGATTCGAGCATACTGATTCATCAACGAAGTCTTCCCAACCCTAATCAATCAAAGAACAACAAAAGATCGAATTAAACACACAAAAAACCCTAAATTTTACATAATTGAGTCAGATCGAGAAAATTACCCGCTGTCGCCGAGAATTATGACCTTGAGAAGCATTCTCCTCCGAGACGCCATGGATTCGAACCTAGAAGATTATTTACACAGATCTACAGTCACGATCTAGGGTTTCCCAAAAAATCCTGAAATTGTTGACAAAAGAGATTTTTCCGATTTTGGTGGGAAGACCTAACGAGAAGAGGAACAAACAAGACAGACCAAAATTATATAGGTTTTTAATATTAGTTCCTTACGTCTTTAAGATTTGGAAATTAGTTCCTACAATCTCTAAAATTGCTATGAGAACCCTTATTTCCGGATAGGGTGGTAAGCGATCGAATCGAAACGGAATACTAAGATGTTTGTATTTGTATTTGTTAAAAATTATCAAATTTAAACACGAATTCAAATATCCATATGGGGTTTTCCAAAATTGAACTTCGAATAATAAGGGCTAAATGAATTAAAATATTAGGATAAGGCCTTCTTAGAAATTTCTAGTAGGGCTAATCTGACTTTGAGCTCCAGCTACATGTTAAAAGTTTCCACCTTAATGGTAATGAAATTTCATGATCAGATTACACTTAAGAGAAGGCAATGTACTACTCACATTTCTTCCTCTGGTTCATTCTTCAATGCATTCTTGGCTATACACTGGAAAGCAGCCTCAACATTGAATCCCTCTTTAGCAGACGTCTCAAAGTATGGAATGTTCCCCTTTGAGGCACACCATGCTCTTGCCTTCTTCTCGGATACCTGAAAATGAACATATCAAAACACAATTTAGCGGGAAAAAAGAGGGAGAAAAAGCATAAAATCCAGACCGTCTTTTTCAGATCAAGAATAGATTTTAAATGAAGAAAGATCACTTACAACACGGCTATTCCCACCATCCACATCTATCTTGTTTCCCAATACTACAAATGGAAAGTTATCGGGGTCGGATGGGCTAGCCTGTATTTAGACCCCAAAGAGTTATCGTTTAGTGCATAATTTGTATAACATCTGGGAAACTTCTCTCAGGAAAAAACTTGAGGAACTTCTTTGAAGGCTGGAGAGATGGTTACCTGAATTAGAAATTCTTCACGCCAATTGTTAAGGTTGTCAAATGATTTCATGACATTAACATCATACACAAGGACACAACAATCCGCACCACGGTAAAAAGCTACACCAAGACTCTGAAATCTTTCTTGCCCTGCTGTATCCCATATCTGGAGAATACAATCCAGCAAAACAAAGAGTTAACAATAGCAATAAAACCGTCAGCTGTCTTTAGTGCTAACTTTCAATGAGAAACAAACCGTACTTCATGCCTCAATAAAGGAAGAGGTCAAAAGGTGCAAAATAGAAACAAGAATCAGTGACATTGGGGCCAACAAATGAGTGTTAATAATGCATCATGTTCACCAATTTATCTCAAACATGAGGTTCTAAGCTTTTAAAACAATATCCATAACTTTTGTGCACTTACCAAAAGGAACCAATGCCCAGAAAATATGTCAATCAAGAAACACAAACTCTACTACTGAAAATATCCTTCATCAAAATACATAAAAGGAATGACTCTAATGATGATATCTAAAGAGCGTCAATTCTTGCAAGGCAAAAAGAATCCATGACTCCCATAGGCACCAAAGGCAAAAGAGAAAAATGACATTATTAACTCAGCAGCTTTACTAATGATCAACAAATTCATACCAGTTCTTTGACACTGAAGGGACCCTATTCATCCCATATGACATCTTCCAACCCACTGCTTATTTTGGATGTAAAGCATAATGAATTTCTTTGCAGGATGGCACTTTTTAAAACTATAACAACTACATGACAGGGGACATGGACAAATTATCTAAAGTAATTTGTATCTAACTGATAATCTTAACAATCTGAGGTGACATTATGCATTTTAGAACATCAGATCTGGTTCACCATCATAATTAACCAGATAGGGGGCCCGTCCCTGTGCTACTGACTAGAATCTTTTTAGCTCGCCCTAATCCCAAACTGAATGTATAGTAGTCTAGAACACTTCATAAAATTCTTGTACAAACTATGTGCACTCCACTTGTTTTCTATGTTTAACATCATAGACAACTTACTGACGAGAAAACAGAGATATAAGCATAGAGAGGTTTCTTAGCAAACATATATGATTTTCTTCTTTCACCACATATTTTACAGCATAAAGCATTGGTTTATATGCGTGTTGATAAAAGAATTTAACATGGAATATTTCATAATTTCATGACTTGCATTACCAAGACTCTCAAATTTTAGAGGTAGTAGGGCTTCAAGGTCTTCTGCTAAGAGTACAAACGAATATCCCTGGGTCAATTTTGATTGCATCTGCATACAATTGACCAAAACCAACCTGATTATTAATTGGCTAAAAGAATCTTACCCTAACCCACCCTGGCAGTGATCAGGTAGCCCAAACTGAACAAGATTAACCTGTTTAGAGGAATCATGCTCACCCAAGGCAGATATATCAGATTCCAACTAGAAGGCAGAGGATGCAAACAAATCTTTCCTTCACTTTTCAGAAGAACATAGCAGTGAGAAGGAATAAGGATGTTAACATTCACATACTTAAGGGCACAAACATTTTAAGGGAATAAGAATGAAATTTATATGTCCTAAGCAATCTCCAATGTCCATATAAACAACACATTCACGAGCTTGCAGTCTACTATTCTAATATCTATGAGGACCAACAACTTTACCAGCTTACATTCTAACAAAGAAAATGAATATAATCAAACTAAACGTCCTTTTGGGCAATCAATTACTGCAACAACAAAAATAATAATAATAATGCTAGCACTACAACTTAGTACTCACAAATGCTAGTGCTATTGTGATTGGAATCTAGCAAAATTTAAATCTTCACTTGGACTTCACAGAGAAATCACTACCATAATATCCATAATTCAAACTATGATACTTTACATATTAAAATGATAGCAATACAACTTAGTATTCAAAATGGTTTAGCTCTAAAAATTCTACAACATGAAGAAGAATACAAGCATACAACTACCATATGTAGGTCCAAGCATTACATAATTCAACTGTCACATGAATGTTGAAACAATCATAATGCAATTACACACCAAATTAAAACGACAGGCATAAACACAGACCATAACTTGTTCGCGGAATTCGATTTCAATGATGAAAGAACACAAGAACTACATGCTTCGTTTATATAATTTTTGAAGAAAATGAACAAAGCAAATAAACTTAGTTTCACCTGCAAAGTAAAGAGGCGATCTTCAAATTGGACTTCTTTTGTTAAGAAGTCAGCTCAATTGTAGCTTTATACTGATTGCTAAATTTACGATTCACGTATCTAACCAATAAATTTCAACGTCCACAGGTTAAAAGTAATAAAAATAACAAGAATAAATTATATAAAAGTAAGAAGAAAAAAATGTAATTTTTAGGATTCGAGCATACTGATTCATCAACGAAGTCTTCCCAACCCTAATCAATCAAAGAACAACAAAAAGATCGAATTAAACACACAAAAAACCCTAAATTTTACATAATTGAGTCAGATCGAGAAAATTACCCGCTGTCGCCGAGAATTATGACCTTGAGAAGCATTCTCCTCCGAGACGCCATGGATTCGAACCTAGAAGATTATTTACACAGATCTACAGTCACGATCTAGGGTTTCCCAAAAAAATCCTGAAATTGTTGACAAAAAGAGATTTTTTCCGATTTTTGGTGGGAAGACCTAACGAGAAGAGGAACAAACAAGACAGACCAAAATTATATAGGTTTTTAATATTAGTTCCTTACGTCTTTAAGATTTGGAAATTAGTTCCTACAATCTCTAAAATTGCTATGAGAACCCTTATTTCTGGATAGGGTGGTAAACGATCGAATCGAAACGGAATACTAAGATGTTTGTATTTGTATTTGTTAAAAATTATCAAATTTAAACCTGAATTCAAATATCCATATCTGGGGTTTTCCAAAATTGAACTTCGAATAATCGGCATTTGATAAATATTCATGAATATTTACGTAATATTAAAGTATATTCATTCTTGCTAAAAATTTTGATTTTTAAATATTATTTAAAATTTATAAATAAAAATTATTTCTTTATAATTATGATGTATATATACTAAATTGAATATTCCATTAGAAATTAATTGATTGAAGATTCTTTAAGTCTCGAAAATTAGCATATAGAACTTAAGTAGAAAATATAAATGGATTGAAAATATAGCATCATGTCTATAATAATACAAATTGTGCGATCAAGTTTTGAATGAATATTTGATAAGCAAACAAATCGAATATACTTCGGTTAAATTCTATTCGTTAATGAACTAGCATATTAAATACTATTTATTTAGTGTTAAATAAACTATCGAATTGAATGTAACTTAGTTACTCAAACAATTAATACTTTATTTGTTAATTTTTTGGTTCGTTTCACCCTTAACTACGGAGTATGGAGAGACTAACTTGAGGTAGTTTACAGGAATAGAGCGACCCGATAGCAATACAAAGGATTTGAGGGACTAATTTTGAAACTAAGAATTGGAGAGTTAGTAGAAATTTCGATGAAACTATTAAAAGTCTCCAGTATAGTTGTAGTAAATGACGAAACAGGACACTGTCAGATGACAAGCTGATGGGTGGGCCCCGTCTAAAAGTCTCCAGTAATCGGTGGAACGAATTAAGGTATGCCACGTATACAAACTTGGTCAAGCGAGGCTCACTTTGTGTGCGTGAGGTAAGGGGTGCATGAAAAAAATGCTGAAGAACATAAAAACAGAGGAAAAAGTATGGATGGATAGTGAATTAACCCTTTCGTCATCTGACTTGATAGTTGATATAGTTAAATCCGGATAAGGATAAACTCCACGAACATTCTCAAAAGCCAGGGAACAGAGAAACTGAAATAGAAAATAGAAACAAGAATCAGTGACATTGGGGCCAACAAATGAGTGTTAATAATGCATCATGTTCACCAATTTATCTCAAACATGAGGTTCTAAGCTTTTAAAACAATATCCATAACTTTTGTGCACTTACCAAAAGGAACCAATGCCCAGAAAATATGTCAATCAAGAAACACAAACTCTACTACTGAAAATATCCTTCATCAAAATACATAAAAGGAATGACTCTAATGATGATATCTAAAGAGCCAATTCTTGCAAGGCAAAAGAATCCATGACTCCCATAGGCACCAAAGGCAAAAGAGAAAAATGACATTATTAACTCAGCAGCTTTACTAATGATCAACAAATTCATACCAGTTCTTTGACACTGAAGGGACCCTATTCATCCCATATGACATCTTCCAACCCACTGCTTATTTTGGATGTAAAGCATAATGAATTTCTTTGCAGGATGGCACTTTTTAAAACTATAACAACTACATGACAGGGGACATGGACAAATTATCTAAAGTAATTTGTATCTAACTGATAATCTTAACAATCTGAGGTGACATTATGCATTTTAGAACATCAGATCTGGTTCACCATCATAATTAACCAGATAGGGGGCCCGTCCCTGTGCTACTGACTAGAATCTTTTTAGCTCGCCCTAATCCCAAACTGAATGTATAGTAGTCTAGAACACTTCATAAAATTCTTGTACAAACTATGTGCACTCCACTTGTTTTCTATGTTTAACATCAAGACAACTTACTGACGAGAAAACAGAGATATAAGCATAGAGAGGTTTCTTAGCAAACATATATGATTTTCTTCTTTCACCACATATTTTACAGCATAAAGCATTGGTTTATATGCTGTTGATAAAAGAATTTAACATGGAATATTTCATAATTTCATGACTTGCATTACCAAGACTCTCAAATTTTAGAGGTAGTAGGGCTTCAAGGTCTTCTGCTAAGAGTACAAACGAATATCCCTGGGTCAATTTTGATTGCATCTGCATACAATTGACCAAAACCAACCTGATTATTAATTGGCTAAAAGAATCTTACCCTAACCCACCCTGGCAGTGATCAGGTAGCCCAAACTGAACAAGATTAACCTGTTTAGAGGAATCATGCTCACCCAAGGCGAGATATATCAGATTCCAACTAGAAGGCAGAGGATGCAAACAAATCTTTCCTTCACTTTTCAGAAGAACATAGCAGTGAGAAGGAATAAGGATGTTAACATTCACATACTTAAGGGCACAAACATTTTAAGGGAATAAGAATGAAATTTATATGTCCTAAGCAATCTCCAATGTCCATATAAACAACACATTCACGAGCTTGCAGTCTACTATTCTAATATCTATGAGGACCAACAACTTTACCAGCTTACATTCTAACAAAGAAAATGAATATAATCAAACTAAACGCCCTTTTGGGCAATCAATTACTGCAACAACAAAAATAATAATAATAATGCTAGCACTACAACTTAGTACTCACAAATGCTAGTGCTATTGTGATTGGAATCTAGCAAAATTTAAATCTTCACTTGGACTTCACAGAGAAATCACTACCATAATATCCATAATTCAAACTATGATACTTTACATATTAAAATGATAGCAATACAACTTAGTATTCAAAATGGTTTAGCTCTAAAAATTCTACAACATGAAGAAGAATACAAGCATACAACTACCATATGTAGGTCCAAGCATTACATAATTCAACTGTCACATGAATGTTGAAACAATCATAATGCAATTACACACCAAATTAAAACGACAGGCATAAACACAGACCATAACTTGTTCAAGGAATTCGATTTCAATGATGAAAGAACACAAGAACTACATGCTTCGTTTATATAATTTTGAAGAAAATGAACAAAGCAAATAAACTTAGTTTCACCTGCAAAGTAAAGAGGCGATCTTCAAATTGGACTTCTTTTGTTAAGAAGTCAGCTCCAATTGTAGCTTTATACTGATTGCTAAATTTACGATTCACGTATCTAACCAATAAATTTCAACGTCCACAGGTTAAAAGTAATAAAAATAACAAAAATAAATTATATAAAAGTAAGAAGAAAAAATGTAATTTTTAGGATTCGAGCATACTGATTCATCAGCGAAGTCTTCCCAACCCTAATCAATCAAAGAACAACAAAAAGATCGAATTAAACACACAAAAAACCCTAAATTTTACATAATTGAGTCAGATCGAGAAAATTACCCGCTGTCGCCGAGAATTATGACCTTGAGAAGCATTCTCCTCCGAGACGCCATGGATTCGAACCTAGAAGATTATTTACACAGATCTACAGTCACGATCTAGGGTTTCCCAAAAAAATCCTGAAATTGTTGACAAAAAGGGATTTTTTTTTTTCCGATTTTTGGTGGGAAGACCTAACGAGAAGAGGAACAAACAAGACAGACCAAAATTATATAGGTTTTTTTTTATATTAGTTCCTTACGTCTTTAAGATTTGGAAATTAGTTCCTACAATCTCTAAAATTGCTATGAGAACCCTTATTTCCTGGATAGGGGTGGTAAACGATCGAATCGAAACGGAATACTAAGATGTTTGTATTTATATTTGTTAAAAATTATCAAATTTAAACCTGAATTCAAATATCCATATCTGGGGTTTTCCAAAATTGAACTCGAATAATCGGCATTTGATAAATATTCATGAATATTTACGAATATTTAGAATATTAAAGTATATTCATTCTTGCTAAAAATTTTGATTTTTAAATATTATTTAAAATTTATAAATAAAAATTATTTCTTTATAATTATGATGTATATATACTAAATTCAATATTCCATTAGAAATTAATTGATTGAAGATTCTTTAAGTCTCGAAAATTAGCATATAGAACTTAAGTAGAAAATATAAATGGATTGAAAATATAGCATCATGTCTATAATAATACAAATTGTGTTTATCAAGTTTTGAATGAATATTTGATAAGCAAACAAATCGAATATACTTACGGTTAAATTCTATTCGTTAATGAACTAGCATATTAAATACTATTTATTTCGTGTTAAATAAACTATCGAATTGAATGTCACTTAGTTACTCAAACAATTAATACTTTATTTGTTATTTTTTGGTTCGTTTCACCCTTAACTACGGAGTATGGAGAGACTAACTTGAGGTAGTTTACAGGAATAGAGCGACCTAATAGCAATACAAAGGATTTGAGGGACTAATTTTGAAACTAAGAATTGAGAGTTAGTAGAAATTTCGATGAAACTATTAAATATTTAAGGGAATAATATGAAAAAAGAACCGAGGAGTACACCAATATAGTTGTAGTAAATGACGAAACAGGACACTGTCAGATGACAAGCTGATGGGTGGGCCCTGTCTAAAAGTCTCTAGTAATGGGTCGTACGAATTAAGGTATGCCACGTATACAAACTTGGTCAAGCGAGGCTCACTTTGTGCGCGTGAGGTGAGGGGTGCATGAAAAAAATGCTGAAGGACATAAAAACAGAGGAAAAAGTATGGATGGATAGTGAATTAACCCTTTCGTCATATGACTTGATAGTTGATATGGATAAGCTCCACGAATATTCTCAAAAGCCGGGGAACAGAGAAACTGAAATAGAAAATAAAAATAAAATAATAACAGTAGTAAAGTTAAAAACAGCTAAAATTAGGTATAATCAGGTTTTTTTTGGCCCCCGAGGAGGAAGGTCTCAATAATCAGGGTATTTTTTTAGACGTCAGAATGTCTAACATGTTTGTTTTTTTTTTTTTAAGAAATCGAATAGTGGTGTTAGTATTCATTGCAGGAGAAAATTGTAATAAGGTAGGCTAATCTCTCCTTGACTAGACCGTGTCATCAATCTCAAGGAGGGTAGAGCAATCTCTAAAAATTATTTACTTAAATACATATTAGTATCATTTTGATTATCAAAAGGTGGAGTGCATGTTTCAAGTAATTTATTTCCTCCTTTTAATTACTCTTATTAAAAAAACTCCTTGATTAGTAGAAAGCAATAATTAAACTAACATCAAAAATAATACAGAGAAAAATTGATTTTATTATATTTCTAATATATTATAAAATTTAAGGAAAATGAGAAGGAGATGGTTATCTCAGACTGGTTAATGGCAACGTTGCTGCCTTCAGGTGAATAGAGCCAATTAATCTTAAAAATATGATAACCATTGTGACATGCCAAATGATCCCAAAAAAAAAAATCAACATTTGAACCGGTGACAACCAACTCCCTTGTTTATGTTAGATAAACTTCACCAATCCCAAATGTATCCACATAAACAAAGAAGTGAACAAACTATGCAATTTGAGCCCATTCCTCTATATTTGCATTCATTCAGATAAAGTATCAGATACATCTGAGCATCTAGCCAGCAACAAAATTCGATCTTCTGAATTCATTTCACCCACATTTCCAATTCCAGAAAAAAAAAATCACTATACATAAGCCAATATCTGTTAGCTCTTGATTATTTCTCATAAAAATGAAACAAAAAATATGTATATAAATCACTGCTAAGTTAAATTGAATTGAAACTCTTCAGCATAAGCTTTTTCATATGCCGCTGCTGAAACCTTGGCTATCTTTCTTCATCTTGCCCATCTCCATTTCTCTCGTCTGCTGACCTTCGCTGCTTGAAGCTGAAGGGATCTGACCATACTCACTGGTTGGTGCACTGTATTCACTGCTGGCATAATCTCGGCTCGCTAATGCCATCTTTCTGAACTTTTTCATGTCCTCGTTGTATTGGTTAGAGTCGTAATCAGAGCTCCCATATGAAGCACCATAAGGTCTGCTGTGGCCTGGTCTAATGCCTTCATTAAGATCCTCCATAGAAACATCTCCTTCTAATGCTCGGACAATCTGCTTAGTTCAGATAATTGAATAAGTGAAAGTTGGCGGAGAGAAAACTTACAGAAGAAAGAGTAAATATCGCAATTTCTTATTATTCATGCGGTTCAAGCTACTCAAAGCAATTGTAACCCCCGTTCTCCCAATAATGGGGAAGGTCCAAAGAAGAGGGAACCTGATAGGGTTTAATATAGGGTTAAAAATAAGTATAAATGTCAACCAACAAGGTTAGCCTATATCCCAAATTTTTGGAGTAGGGTACATGAACCCTATTCTTCCATTCAATTTTATTGTGGGATATCTCCTCCACTAGATTAGTCATTAATCATATCCTAGTGCTTCCAAGCAAGTTCTTTTAAGTCTACCTCCTTTCTTTTCTAATTTTATTTTACGAATAATTGCACATAGCACATAGATCCCCTGTAGATCATTGTTTTGAAGTTACTACCCTTATAGTTTCATTGTTGCAAATATATCCTTTTACCTTCAGTGAAATTTTATTTTAGCCCCTCTTTTCCCTTGAGTGAAATTGGACATATGTTGCCCCTGGATGACATAGCGAGTCTATTTGAGGGTGAAAGTGTCAAAAAAGTTAACCTAGGAGGTCCATCTGGAACAATGAAACTACAGGGATAGTAAGTCCAAAGCAACGATAATACAGGGGATCTACGTGTGATTTAACACTAATTTGAGTAATAGTGGGTCTTGCAATGGTGGTGGTGGAGAAAACTTGATGCTGTTATTATTAAAGAGGAGAATAAATCACAACACCATGACCATCATTAAAAGGAACTGACTTTGCCATATCAAGAGAAATTTATTATGCTATTTAACAAAGAAATAAATCATAGATATAAGTTTCACAACGATATAAATAAATAAAAATAAGTACCTGGCTCATCCTTGGCCTATGCCGTGCAGAGTGGCGTATACAAGATGCAGCACATGCAACCATCCTTTCCATCTCATTTGGATTGTAGTTCCTCCCTAGCCGTGGATCAATGAGAGCATCATAGTTACCATCGTCCATTGCTCGTGTAAGCAAGGGCCTTGCCTGCATTCACAAATAATATCGTTCAACAAATTGACTGTGATAAGTTTAAAAACTTTTATATCAGAAAATATCAAAGTGATGCTTGGCTAACACATTGTTTACCAGTAGGAAACAAAAGGAATAGTAGAAAAAGGAGACAAGATAATGGTTTAATCAAATTGCTAAGGAAAAAAGGTTAAATTGGTTCTGAAACGTTTACAAGGAAATATCCGCAGCAGCATTATGCACAAAAAAAGCAATTCAGGATAAGAATTGAGGGCTTAGCAATATGGGGAAATATCCAGCCAAAGCTTTCGGAAAAAAGAAAATAATTGGACTTTAGTAAAGCAAAGAATGAGGTAAATTAAGCAGTTGATTGTCAAAGTAAAACATAATTCAAAAATTCGTCAAAGAAAGAATATAATTCATGAAGTTCAGAAAGAGTAGAATGGAGTGCTCAGCAAATAAACTTTGTAGGATTGAAGTACGTAACACAAATTAGTTAGACATGCAGATGAAATTGCAACAAAAAAGCCATCAAGATAGTGAAGTGGATGAACTGGATTGTAAAAGGTCAAAAGTTGCAAGCCAGGGCAGGATATGGCGTTTGTTAAATAAAAGAGAGTAAAGAAAATAAAAGATTGCCCTAACCCAGTCAACCAAGCTATCTTCCATGAAAGTATGGGTTGAATCAACAGGTCGCTTTCCAGTAATTAGCTCCAGAAGCATGACTCCAAAAGAGAAGACATCAGATCTGTCTGTGAGTTTACCAGATGCTGCATATTCTGGTGCCAAATACCTGTAAACAGAAAGTAGATAAATTTTTTTTTAAAAAAATCTATAAACCTGATGATGTTACATCAATAACAAAACATTAAATTCTGACAGAACACTGCTTGATCAAGGGCAAATGTGATAATATATTTAACCAATTTCAGAAAATGAAAATCGCACCAGTTTATACTGGGGTTTATTACTCATTTTTGTACTTGCTGTTTTATTTTCCAATTGTTTCTTCAATTATGTACAGATTCAAATGTCTCCATCAAATTTGAAAGAACTATCAGACATCAGATGTGACTCCTAAATTTTCACAGCCACCACTTCTTCCTACATTGTTACTTTTCTTTGTTCACATCTCATCTTCTCTATTCAATCATCACCTCCTCGCCATAAACTAAAGATCTAATCCCAAAGCAAGCCGTACAAGAGAAAAAAACAGACTCAATTGGCCAAAACAATTGCTTAAAAACTGTTTTTACCCAAAAGTTCCCATGACTCGGGTAGAGACATGTGTATTATTATCAGAGGCAAACTTTGCAAGCCCAAAATCTGCGACCTGCATGCATCAGAATCCTCTCTTAACACAAAACCAGCTGTTTTTTATAATAAAATGAATGAGATAACTGTTGAAGATGCGTCAAGCCTACCTTAGCCTCAAACTTGAAATCAAGAAGAATATTTGCTGCCTTAATATCACGATGAATAATCTTGGGGTTACCTGCAAATAATAAAGGACAATCGGTTAGTAAATAAACAAACTCAGTTGATGAAATGGTAACAATGAAACAGCCTTGAGGTAAAAACTCACAGTCCTCGTGCAGATATGCCAAGCCTTTTGCAGAACCCAAAGCAATTTTTAACCTTGTGGGCCAATCCATAGTAGGCCTATCTTTACCTGCAAAAGAATTACAGGACTTTGGTTCAAGCAACAAGAGTAGTAGAAATACAAAAGGAAAAAAAGACAAACTTGAATCTCATGAAGACTACAAAAATTCAGGAGCAAACACATAAATTGCATGTGTATCGCGTTATAAAGTTGAGTACAAGCATCAAGCACACTTGAAACACATGTTATACAGAACAGGACAATAAATGCTCAGATTAAAAGCTGTCAGGAATGTCAATTGTGCTTCTAAATTATGGAAAGCAAAATATGCAGTCATGCATATTTTTTGCTTAAGCTAGCTGCCAACTAGAAGGTTGAAATTTCTAGACGGACAAAGTTTACAAAGCTTGTCTTGTAAGAAGCTATAAATTTAAGTACGACAAAGATAAATAATAACTCGAGTTAAAGTATTAAAGATAAGTGAAAATTCATAGATCTTATGCCACAACCTTTAAAGAAGCTAATAGTGCAGCATATTAATGGACAAACACGAGAGGATAATTTACTGATCGGTGCAGAAATCAAAGGTAGCCCAAATAAGAAAACGAAACAGAGGGGAATCCACAAAATCGTATTCCCTAATTTCAAAAGTAAGTTTGGGTGAATCCAAAAATAATCAGAGTTGTATGCACTTCTGCAATTAAGAAAAAAATTAAAAGTGTTCCATTCATGTCAGCTGTTGATATGAAAAATGAGTGAATCTATATAATTCCACCACAAACATTTAGAGCAGACAGTTAAAAGCTTACCATGTAAATGAAACTCCAATGTTTTATTCGGAACGTATTCATAGACAAGCAACCTGTTGAACCCCGACATGCAGTACCCAACCAAGGAAACCAAGTGCCTATGGTGCACACGGCTGATAATCTCAACCTCTGCTTGAAACTCACGTTCTCCTTGTCCACTCCCTGCCTTCAACTGTTTAATCGCAACTTCTTTACCATTAGGGAGCACTCCTTTGTGCACATATCCAAATCCTCCTTGGCCGAGAAGATTGGCTTCAGAGAATCCATTTGTTGCCAATGCCAATTCTTCAAATGTGAAAGTGCTCTTTGAGTTTGAGAAGGCAGGAGAGAAACCAGGAGATGGTGGAGGTAAGATTTCAGAGCCTGAGTGATTAGAGCCAGAGCCACCACCGCTGCTATAAATAGGTGGAGGTGGTGGTGGAGGAGTTGGAAACTGTGGAGGACGAGAAGCATGTGGGGGTGGAGGAGTAGGCTGAGGAGGTATTTTGACGATATGATCGGCCGGTGGAGGAGCATTATGTTGCCAGTTTTGGGGTTGTCCACCATAAGGATCATCTGCAAAATATCAATATTCGATAAAATTAATGTGAGATTTTTGGGTAATACACAAAATCATATTTATTTATGTATTTGAGCAGTTATTATAATCTTTTTTACTAAAAAAAGAAGCACCCAAGATGACTTGTGAAGCTAGTTGACTGAGAGCATTCTGATTGCAAAGCAGCAAGATTGAGAAGAAGAAATGTGCGATAAAGTATTATAATTTGACTTGGACCAAGTTATCAATTACAGTATTTGAGTGTGTAATCGGCTCTTTGAAGAATTCCATAAAATTAATTGCAGAAAAAACACTCTGAATGAAATGGGTCATTATGGGGCAAACTTCTGGGGTTGGAGGATCATCTGAAGAGACCATATTCAACAAACCAATGTAAAATTTGAAGGAATCAGGCAAAAAAAAAATTCTGATAGGATTGACTTAGTTGAGCAATTATAAGAGTGTATTAAAAATAAGCGTCCGAGATGACTTGTGAAGCAATAGCACTTACAGAAAACATAATTCAGATAATCTAGATTCTAGCTGCAGACAGGCAAGAAATGAAAAGAAATGTGCAATAAAGCATTCTAAATTGACTTGGACCAAGTTATCAATTAGAGTATTTGAGTATATGATCAGTTCTTTCAAAAATTCCATACAAAATTACTTGCAGAAAACACCCTCTAAATGTGATGCAAATTTCAAAAAAACGGAAAAGATGGGATCTTTGCATTTGAACAAAAGAATACGATAATTCTAGATCAGTAAATGAAGCAAAAAATGAACCTTTTCTCGGGGGCAGACGCGGCGGTTGCCCACCATAGTACTCCTCTTCCGGCTGAGCTCTTCTCCTCTTCTTCTTCCGAAAACAACAGACACAGATCAAACTCAACACCGCAAGAATCACAACAGCTCCAACCGCGATCCCCACAACCGCAGTCGTCGAAATCGAGTTCGACGACGAAGACGTCGACGATGGCGAAGGCGGCGACTTTGTAGATGGCGGAGTCTTAGCCGACGGAGGCGAGTGACCCGACGGCGGCGATCTCCCTCCTGGTGCCGGCGGCGACGGAACAGCAGGCGTCGACGGCGACACCGAAGGCGTAGCAGGTGGCGGCGGTGACGATGAAGGCGGAGGAGAGGTGGAATTCGACGGCGGAGGCGCCGGCGGAGGCGCGGGAGAAGGGGCGGAGGGAGTCGCCGGAGGCGGCGCCGTGGAGTTCGACGGCGGAGGAGAGGTCGGCGACGGAGCGGGACGCGGCGACGACATGATGCAAAAAATGAAACCCTAGATTTATTAGGGTTCCGATCAAAATGAAGAAGGAAAAGGGGGGGAAAAAGGTGGTGTTTTTATTTGTTCTTTGGAGCTCTTGGGTTTGGGTTTTGGGTAGAGTGACGTTTTCACAAGGTGAGAATAAGAGACAGCTGCTGCTGGTTCGGTTTTGGTATGACTGTGAAAGCGAACGCGGTCTGTACACCCTCGGATTTTTTTCTATCTTTGAGCGCAAGATTTCCGCAATTGATTGCTTTGCTTACTTGGAAAGAATTTACACATTTTCTCACTAGTCTTACCTTAATTTGGTCACTAATCCCTTGCCAACAATGTCAATTAATTTTTGTGACCGGCAACAGAAGGTGATTTTGTATATGTTTTTGGTTTGTTTTTAGGAAAACTAATTTCAAGAAAATATATGACTCCATTCTTTTTCATACTTTTCAAGTCCATTTCTAACCTCGAAACTCGGAAATGGGTTTCTGGTTTTTGATGGAAAATAGCTTTCTCTTTTTTCTTTTTCTTTTTCGCCCCGAAAGGGAAGGGAAAACTGTTTGAGGCCCCATCCCCCATGGATCTTACTAATATTTGTTTACTTTTATTTTAGCAAAACGCATGAGACAACCTCAAAATTGTAAAAATATGCTCGGTCCATTTCCGACCTTGTAAGTTGTTTTATCTGACATAGTCCATAACATAAATAAGCAGCTTACTTTATTTCGATTTTATTTTTCATTTTTGTTTTCTAGTGAAAAGGGCTTTGTACATTAGTATTTTAATTCTACTTGATTTAATATGTATGAAATGCCATCTCTGGATGTAATCATTAACCAATAATTTAATAAAAAGGAATCGGTTAACGGTCCTCTCTCGATTAATATATTTTTATGGATTAGATAAAGAGCAATCATTATTATAAGAAATGCCAGAGACCGCAAGAGTTTCAAAGGTTGGTTGGAATACTTCTTTCGTTTGCGTATAGAAGAAATGATGTAGCATGCATTTTTATAATTCAAGTTGTTGCTGTTCCTTTTTATTTTTATTTTTATTTATTAATTAATTATTATTATTACTATTTTATTTTATTGGGTTTGATGACCTGAACACATTAGAAGAAATGGTTCACACAGAAAAGTAGTGAGTTCTTATGTTATTTTGATTTGTTTTTTATCTAAACTAAACCTAACCTCTAATTAAATTTTTGCAGAGATCCTTGCAATTAGACCATTATAGAAGCATATGCCCACCACTAATCAGCATTTTGCCGGCAATAATTTCTTGTTTGGTAAAAGCTTTAAAAACTATACAATTTTATAATTATGATGCATAAATTGTATTTGAATTTTGGTTAAAAATCAATTTTAAACTCTCAAAATTAGTATAGCATTCAAAGTGAAAAATAAAATAAAAGAGTAAAGTGGGACAAAAATATAAAAGCCTATCTGCAATAATACAACTTATAATGAATTAAATTTTGAATGAATTTCTTATAATCAAATAAATCCAATATATTCATGACTGATTCTATTCGTTTATGAACGAAATACTACAACTAATCATTATAATAGCTTCCCGTGAGGAGTATCGTATTTGGATCCAAATTGAGAGGAGAGGGAGTAGTCACTATCAAGATTCGCACCACAAATGGATTTATTCATGCTTTTGCTGCTTTGCATTTATAGAAGTTTATTTAAAGCTATATAAATGTCCTATTATTATAAGATAAAGAATATTAATAATTGTTCTGCATTCCCCTCGCATAAGAGACAAAGAATAGTAATTGTTCTGCGTGCCCCGCATAACGGTGCGCTTACTAGCCGTTGAGTATGTCACATTCACAATTCGCAAATGTGCGAAAAGGCCAAAATAAGAAGAGCGTGTTGAAGGGATTTCTTTGACCCAAAGCAGCCCTCCAGGGAGAAAATTTATTTTTGTGAAATAAAGCGTAGAATAAATGTATTTAACCCTTTTTATATCAAGGATTTCGCAGAACCATTCATCACGCAATCGCATTATAGGCTGAATCGAATAGAACGCTGGATTTAATATAAAAGTGATTTTTTTTTTCTTTTTCGTTTGAAAAAAGAGTGTTCCTGACTAATGTATAAACTAGCAGAATTTAAGCGACGCCATTTGAGTTTTATAGATTCGAATATATTGGAACAAACTATAATCTAGGCAATGAAACATCAAACTGAGTACTAGATTATTAGGTGTACATGACTTCAACATGATTTTTTTTTCTTTTTTTTCCTTAATTTATTTTCTTTTTGCCTTTTTGACAATCAAGTTGGAAGTCTTTTTCAAGTCTATTCAACACAATGAGATCAAGGAGCGTAATAAGCATGTGGTTAGAATATTAAGGTCAATGAATAGGCGAAGGAAGGTTCGATATAAAGAACATTAAGATGACAAATCGAAGTTTTTTGTCCAAAATAAAAAATAAAAAATCTATAAACGGGGCTTAATCTATAGAGAGGTTGAAATGTTAAATGAGGAAGGAGCCGGAGGGGCCCACCGACATAGAAAAAAGAGAACTAGGTGGGACCAGTACGCACGTTACCAGTATATGGGGTTAATGATTATACGGTACACAATATAATCTTCTCTCAAACAAAAGGTTATAAGGAATGTATTCACATGACCTCAGTGACCAGGCTTGTAATTACGGTTAATTAGCCGTGATTGTAGCAAATGTGTCTGATTTCACGGGCAAAAGAGAGAAGAAAGGAATCAAGGACTATTGTCTTTATCATACCTCAAACCAAACCTTACGGCTAAAAGGCCATTTTAGTATCTATACTAGGCCTTTATATTCAAATTGGTCCTTGTCTTTATTTTTCTCTCAACTCGGTCTCTGTACCACACATCCATCACAAACTAAGTTTTTTTTAACATCGGTTAAAAATTGGGGGTTAAATTTTTATTTATGACCATATTACCCTCAATGATATATATTCACATCTAAATTTATCCCTCTATTTTTTTCCTCAACTTGGTCCTTGTACCAAATCTCAATTATAAACTTAGTCCTCTTTTAATATCTATCGAAAATTGGGTGTTAAATTCTTTTTTTATGACCACGACATCTCCTTAATCTTTTCTCTTTCTATGTTTATTTCAGCACGGCTATTGTATCCTTTCTGATTTGTCAAGTGTTGATGTCAGTTATCAAACAGGGGGTTAAGATGTATGTTTAGGATGATTAAGGCCCTCTAACTCCTTCAGATGTCCAGTTCAGTGGTCCACTGTTCTCTCCTGCACATGAAAAAACTCGTAAGAGGGCGGAGTTGGGTTCTTCGGTGGTTCCTCTGACGATCAAGTCAGTATAGAGCTTGAGTGGAGAAGTAGAGTTTAAGTGCAAGAGTTTCTTGGATAGAAATTACTTACCCTAAGCAGCAGACAACACTTCCCTTTTATAGCAGATCCAAAGGGACAGAAGAGTAACTTCGGCCGAGTCCAAACAGGCGACTTCGTTGGCATCTACTTTACAGGTGTCGGCTGCAGAGGGGGATGAGTCACCCAGGTGTTTAATGTGATGATGACGGGGTGTGCGTGGCGCTGACGTAGTCCGATGAGTCATAAAGACTTTCGGGGCTGAAGGAATAATGACTCTAGATCATGCATTTAATGTGATGGTGATCGATCGTCGGGGGTTTCGAGGTAACCGTCATCTCTCAACTCGTCGGGTCGAGGGTCGAGAAGTACCGCCTTTTAACTCGGTTACGCGAGTTGTCGGTTGAATGGTAGGTTGAATGCGGATTGCTCATGGAGTCAAAATGAGGTGACCAACAAGTACCGCCTTTTAACTTGGCTACACGAGTTGTCGGTCGATAGGGTCGGCCGAGGCGTTCATCTGGTTAAGGGCCAAGAAGTACCGCCTTTTGACTCGGCTACGCGAGTTGTCGGCCTATCGAACCGTCCGTAATGTTGCGGGGAGATCTCGGTCTTGAATTAGCTTGATTAGATGTAGAGGGGGGGACACGTGTTGGCTTCTCTATGAAGATTAATATTTGTTAATTTAGGGGTTATAACATGAAGCATTTCAAGTTTCTTTATGGTACAATGAAGAAACGAAAGAGAGTACAAGTAACAGACTCTGCCTATGTTACTATAAAGTTAATCCTTGAGGTGACAAGCACACTTCAAACTACAAGTCAGATGCGCTCTTCAGAAAATTATGGCTACTCAGAGAAATGTTTGAACCAATTAGGCAAGATTCTCCCAAGCCTAATCGGCGGTAGTGCAGACCTAGTAAGCTCAAACAAAGTTGAACTATAGGGCTATGGTGACTTCGGACAACCTCAAACTCCATGGGGACGAAACATTCATTATTGAGCTTGAGAGCATGCTATGGCGGAATCTCCAATGGGATTGCATTGCATGGAAGTGGTCTAATCCCATTTACCGCGTGACATTTTCTGACTATATGAAGAATGCTATGAGATTATCGGCAGTGAGTCTTACAGGAGTTATTAGAATTAGCTTAATCCTTAACATGGTGGCAATAGAAGAAAATTACTGACTATTTAAGCTTGTGATTATCTAGATCTTTTATTATTTTCTGGGTTCTCCACTTGAATATCTACAAGCAATTTGTGCCTTTTCATGGTAGTAGTTTCTGCAACCAGTATGAGGTCTTGGTAATGGTGGTTCTTTCAGCAAGCCCATTTGAGGCCTTAGTGGAGGTGGTTTAATCATAGGGTTGAAGATATTCCAATTATAGAGATTATAATTGAGAAAGGACTTAGTTTGTAATTAAAGCGCGGTACATGGACCAAGTTGAGAAAAATAAAAGTAGAAGGACCAATTTAAGAATGAAGTTACATTATTGAGCGTAATGTGGTCATAAACAAAAATTTTAACATCCAACTTCTAAGGGATGTTAAAAAAAAACTCATAATTGAGGTGTGGTACAGGGACCAAGTTGAGAAAAAAAGTAAGTACAAGGACCAACTTGAGTATGAAGGCCTAGTACCGGGACTGAAATGGCCTTTTAGCCAACCTTATTCAATGCCATGCACACTAATCAAAGGATTTAACTCCCATGCTCTTTGAGACTAGTAGAAATAGGATTATAGGGGTGAAAAAAATATTTGTATCCTCTGATATATATGTATCAATATCCATTTGGATACAAATATGATTTCTAAATATGTATATCATATATGATATGGTTACGATACATATATGTAGAGTAATATCTGGATCTATATCCAAATTATTGTTCCATGTCCAAAATTATTGTTGGTCAAACAATTGTAATTATTTTAATCCTTAGATTAATGGGTTTGAGTTTACTTTTGATGATCAAGAAATATAATCTTAGCTTTTCAAATATCACAAACAAAGTAACAAATTTTCCGTATTATAAGAACTATATTTTCTCAATATTATTCGGTTTTCCAATATCCATCTTGTATCTACATGATATTCATATTCATATCCGATTTTAATGGATATAGATATAGTTTCGCGTCAAAAGAAGTCGATGAATTTATCATTTATTTCTATTAACCTGAATACAAAATATTACAAAATTTTAGTTACAATTTGGGTTCTGAAAAGCTATGCCGAAAGAGACTAGTTATCGGCTCCGTTGATCGCATGAACAAGTTGCTCAAACTTAGTTGCTCGCCGTTGGAAAGGAGTTGGCTTATCTTGAGTCATAGAAGAATGAAGCTTCTTTTGTTGAAGAATGAACAAATGAGAAAATGCCAACAAACAATCGTAGATCGAATGATATTAGGCTATGCCAACACGAGATTGAAGAATCAACTGCTTAAAGGCTAAAGAGGTCTTGATCAGCAATACTTGAACTGCTCAAGCGAGGTTCAGAAGCTCGGGCAGTTGAGAGTAGGGGTGGAAACGAACCGAATTCAAATCGAATATCACAGTATTTGTATTCGTATTCGGCTTGTATTTGACTATTCGAATTCTAAATGAATAGTAAACCGGTATACAAATTCGATTCAGGGAGTATTCGAATATTTCACAACTATTCGCGAATATTCGTTAATAGTGTATGAGTCGTCTTTGTGAATTATTTGATCCATATTCAATAGATATTCGGCAAATATTCATTATCCTAGTCTGACAATAGAGCCAAACATGATATACTTGACGAATATGCAACCTGGTGATATGTAATATTCACAAATAAAAAACTATTTATCTGCATTTACAAGTAGCAAAATGAAATTTTAAGGACTAAACTGTATAAAAGAATAGTTTATTAAACAAACGAATCGAATATACCTATGGTTAAATTCTATTCGTTTATGGACCAAATAATAAAAACTATTTGGCTATTATTAAATGAACTATCGAATCGAATATGACCGAATACTTAAGCAAATAAATATCGACCTATTTGTTAAATATTTGGTTCATTTCCGCACCTAGTTGAGAGCAATAAGTGTAGCAATAAATGATATTGGAAGCATCCTTGAAAATTTAGTGAAGGGGGAGTATTTATAGAGTTTCATCTGAGCTGCACGCGAGTTCACCCGCGTGCGGTTAAGGTGAATCATATAGTGGTCGTGTCTACATCTAATATTGTACAGCCGCCTGTCTCCGCATAACATTGTTCATTGTCACATCTAATATCATGAGATAGGATAAGTATTGAACATTGAAATGGAACACAATAACAGACGGTTTCATCCCCATTCAGCTTTCAGTCATCAAACAAAATGAAGTTGAACGAGCTTGGACTGCGGTTTGCCATTAAAAAAAAGTCCTAATGGCTCGTGCAAAATTAGACCAGAATCAAGAGATTCCACCCAAAAAATTGGAATCACTTGGGGATCTCTTTGGATGCATGTGCGTGCCATGCGCGCAGCCCTTGTGTCATTTATTTCTCGTGGTCCCTTTGGATACATGCACGCAGACCGTGTCTGGTCTAATATCCAACATGGCTGCCGTGTTTCTCTCATTGTTTCTTTTTTGTCGGGTCAATTTCATAAAGTTAATACAAACTATTAAGGATTTTTCATAAATTTTATAAAGTGTTTTTATCATAGAAAAGAAAATAAGACACATGTTCATCACACATTTTAAAGTTGATGGTTGTACTGATTGCAAGGCTTTCATATTCTTAATTATTTTTACTAATTGCGCTAGTTTAAAATTGACAGGGAAACATTTGTCATGTCGTCATCTGCCCAAAGCTTAAATCTACATATAATGTGGTCCTGATAAAGGTAGGGAAGAAAGAAAGGAACAAGTGTTGGGGACACATAATGTCCTAATGTGGTTTCAGTAGAGCGAAGAAAGGGAGTAGTTCAATGGGCAGAAAATACATCTAAAAAATATGTTAGGTATCTTCTCTCACTGAGTTCGTTTAGATAAGTCAAATTTCTGATCTAAGGAAAAAAAAAATTTCAACCAAGACGGCAGACATGTTTCCATTCTTACATTGACAAAGCCATTATTCTCTTTCCTCATCAAATTTGACGATCATCCTTAAATATACATAGAGTTTACTTCCAGAAACACCTCCAGTACTATGAGGCTACAATCAACTGTAGCCTGTAGGTCCATTTTACTAGCACCTACATCCTTTACATGTAATGACTTTGTTTCTCGTTAGGTTGAGATGTAGCATGGGAATTGCATGATTGATAAATGACTATTTTGCACTCGATCTGCGAGCTAAAACATCACCCTAACCAATAAATGCTAACAAAATAGTTTGAGGTAACCCACCGCGAGTAGCGCAGGTGCTCTGGAGACGCAATAGCAATACTACAAACACCGTCAGGTCCCTGATTCGATCTCGTCTACCTAACTTGAAGTGTGGGAATGGAAGGTGGGACCACACACCCAGGATTTAATTGGTAGGGGTCGGGAATCGAACTCGGGCTTCGGCATGGGGATCCTTGTACCTTGCCACGGTTTCCCTCGTATCCCAAGCAAATAGTTTGAGGTATGAATGACTACTCCCCCGCAATATAGAAATATATTTGCAGTTAACCCATGTATACAGACCTAACTGTCAGGTTCTCTGTGGGACATTGATTAGTTACGATATACTTGCGCATCTGGGTGATTCCGTAAGAGTAGAACTAGCTCTCTAACTTTTTGCTCAAATTTAACAACTTTGAAGCTTTTCTGTTGAAGACTTGCTACACCTAATATCAGCCTAGACAGGGAAAAAAAAAATCAAAATGTAGAAGGCAAGGCTGATGATGACACATTAACACAACTCCTCTAGACATCTCTGGTGATAAACAATTTCCTAGACTAACCGAACCATTCTTTGACCTAGATGTTAGATGACACCATGACTCCTGCCTACGCACCGGGTGTCAGGTCCAACACTCAAAACGCTCAAGTTTTCTAAAACACTAAAAGGTCCTTACATCAAGTCATATACACTGTTTGTTCAAAACACCAAAAAAAATAACCACATAAATAAAAAAGATATTAATCAAAACTATTTCGAGAACTGGAAAGTATTGGTAATCAGGTAAGGTGTACATGTGTCACAAATGAATGAAAACGATAGAGTTTGTAATGTGTAAATGAAAAGAAACATGCATGTCCAAATATAAAAGAATGTTCATGATCTGTAAATGGAAGGAAACATGCATGTTCAAATATAGAGAATTATCTGCTCAGTATCTGTTTGCACCGAAGAATATTTTTGAAACCTTCTTACGCGAATCCACACATATTTGATGATACAAGCTGATATACGATTATTAGCTATATCTTGACAAAACAATTTGACACGAAGGGTATAATTCCTCACTAGGCCACTATTACCAGAGATAAAATTTTACCAATAAATTTGTGGCTTAAACTGTAAGGCGAGGCTTAATAACACTAGACTTTTAATTACTATGAAGTAGAGTTAGTTTGAGTTACAGAACAACCTAAATTAATGTCTAACCTCAGTATTGAATTTACATATTCTAAACATATTGATCTCTTCGACGCCTCTTTCCCTTTCAAATAAAAGGAAAACTTACATAGAATGAAATGAATGATATTTTTCCGATACATCCTGCTTGCCAAGAGTGACCTAGGCTAAAGTGATGTTCCATGAAAAGAGAAAATCATAGGAGTATTCTAAGTTTCCTTAAACCAAAATGCCTTGCCTAAGAATAGTTTTCAATCACAGTAACAATCTTCAACTTTTACATGGCCAATATTTTCTTCTTCTTTTTCCCCTGATAACTGAACCTCAATTTGTGGAAAAAGTTTCTTCCTTCCATTGGCACAGGACCTCAGATTCCTGTCTTTCATTTGTGACAAATCTTTGAACCAATCTCATTAGTTATTTCTGTATAGCACATCATCAATACAACTAGAATACCTCAACTTCTATTTCTAGCTTGACAATAATTGTCAAGGCTCAACAATACATTGTCAAGGCTCAACATTCAAATGCAGGCAAGTTGGTTTTCACTTGGGAGTCATCAGTATTCTGCAATACTTAAATATTAGAATAGTTTCTAAAATGCTTCTACTTTGAAAAATGATGTGTACAACTTTGATACTACTTTGGGACTACCACAAACCTTCCTTGAAAATGGTATAAAAAAGTGGTGACTGATCATGGGCCGACTCTTTTGTTTGTGGAAGTGCCAAAGTTGAAGTTGTAGTACACTTATCATTACTCTTCTACTTTTGCATCACTCAGCAAAAAGCCCAACCATAACTGATCACGGACAAATCAGTTCCTTTAAAAGACACCTATACTTTTCAAGTATTGTTAAAGAGATCATAATATATTTGGGATTGAGAGGAAAGACATCGAACAGAGAAAGAGCTACTATCAAACTAACAGTCCTTCATAGTAGTCGTTGATTTCAATTACTCCTTGCATCCATAACTGTTGCTTCTCTGTGGTACTTTGATTGGTTATGTGAGCTCATCCATTCATATCAGGGTGATACTATTAGAGCTGCAACCTCTTAATCTTTGTTCAAAGTCCACAAGCTCGAAATGACAAGGTTTCTCCAGGAAACTTATAGCACTAACTAATATCTAGAAGGGTAGCTGGACGACTCAACTAATCTTAAAAACACAGGGAGATCCTCCAAGATTAAACTTAGGAGAACCATAGAAAGATGCAGTTACATCAAATAGAAAATGAACCTTTAGAAAGGTTTCTTATTTCGATATTTAAAATATGACATGCCATTTGATACAATCGTTTACATATCTAAGGAGGTGCAGGGTGAAACATTAAATCTGTTTCTATCTGGTGAGCTGAACTAAGATGGAAGGTTGATAGTTGATAAAAAAATCATCTGGACATGAACTTTACCACCAATCACATACAAGGTACATACAGTTATATCTAGAGCATAAAAAAGCCACTGGGAAATATATTATCCAAAGCTACTTCAACAGCAATGAAAGGTATCAATTATCAGTAAATAATTGTGATGCACAGGAAAGGAGCTAATGTTGTACAAGTGAACATGCATGTTTAGATATAAAAGAGTAACTTGCTTTCATTGCATTTTGCACTTGAGATTCTGAAAACTCATTTCTTCTGAGGTCATTACCAATATACGATGATGATATGAATTGGTGTAAGAGTAATAGCCATATCTTGACAGAACACTTCAATGCGTAAGTGGACATATAATTTATAGGCTACTGTTACCAAGTAGAAACTTACCTCCTATGGTTTTTGAAGAGGCAACTGATAATAAATCAAAAACAAAAAATAGCTTACATATATGATAGGGAGATGCTGACTCAGAGATGACTCAGGAAGCTGTGTATGACACCGATTCACCAACTTATTCGTACTAGTGGGAATATGTTGAGTTTCATAGGAAATCGTAGCTGCCTGAATAAGCAGGCAGATGGGTTTCCTCATATTGGCCACCCCAGAGCCTGCCAACTTAGGGCTAGGGTGTTCCCTCTTCTTCCCCTATATGCATGCATGTAAGGGTTCATGAAGAGACACTTCTCTTAGCATCCATAGTTTATAGGTCAGTCTTACCAAGTAGAAACTCATCTCATATGATTTTTGTGAAGGCAACTGATAATTTGAAGGGAAAAAAAAGGACACAATAATATGTTATGCATAGTTGCGCAATTCCCTGGACCCCCCTTGAACTGTCGAACAATTCATGCGAACCGATTCCCGGTACATTTACGAACCGATTCCCTCCGATACACAAATTGGTTCCCCAAAATTAACGTACCGCTTACTAAGTATGAGGGGACCAAAGTTGATTTACAAGTCTGTTTTCATGCACATGTGCTTGGAATTTTTTTATATGTTTGATAATATTAGTGAAAGTATTCTTTTAGGAGGTGGAAGCTATCTAAAGTTAATAACTAATTCTAGATCACTATTTCTTTAACTGATGTTGCTAAGAAGAATTTATCTCGGCCTATTAGTAGCTATTCAACTGAGAGAAATTGGAGTACTTATTCCTACATACATAGTGTGAAAAGGAATAGATTGAACATTGGAAGGGCAGATAAGTTAGTATTCATCCATTCAAACATTCGCCTCCTGTCACGATTTTGTGAGAATTACAAAGTTGGTCTATATAAAGGATGGGATATGGATCCCAATAATGATAACTTGGGGGACTCTTCAAGTAAGTTGGAGGAGCTTAGATGGAATTGTTTGGACTCGGAATTAGCAGAAGATGCACTTGATGTTAAGGGGAAGAAAGTTGCAAAATAGAAAAAAAAATTATTAAGAGGTCATTTAATATTTAATATTTTAAGTTTTATGTATTCGAAACTATAAAATGAAGTATTGAAGTATTTTATATGAAAAAATATTGAAATGCATAATTAGTGTTCTAGTTTCTAATTTTCTACTATACACTTTGAAAAATGATAAGCGTACCCAAAACAAATTACATCGCATCCTATATTGAACTTGCGTATCGAAGCAAGCTACCCCCTGTCGAATCCAAAATTTCAAAGTCTCGAATTGCGTACCCGAATTCGTACGACGACCCGCTATGTACTGCGAACCATGTAACTATGATGTTATGGAGATGTGGACTCCTAAACGACTCAGAAAATTGTGTATGTTACCTATTTATTTGTGCTAGTGGATTATGCTGGGTTTATAGGAAACCCTACCTGCCAGAATGAGAAGGCGGGTGGGTCTGATCGTATCAGCCCTGAACCCCAGGGCCTGCCAACTTGGAGCTCGGGTGTTGCCTCTTCCCTATATATATATATATATATATATATATATATATATATATATATATATATATATATATATATATATATTAGGGGTTCATGGAGAGGCATTTCCCCTATTGCATCCCATATTCTTAGGTCATCTAGCCGTCGTTCCCTTCCTCCCTCTATTACTATTCAGGGTCAGTGGGTCAATATGTGTGGATCTAAGACGAGCTTATCCTCTGATCATGGCATAGGAGATCTCTGGATTACAAGGTGGAACAAAAAAAGAAAACATCCGCATTAAAGGAATATATTAACTTGTTTACTGTTTCAAGAGCACATCCAGGATTCATGCGATTCATGCTTATGCTGTACTTTGTAATGATTAGGTTAGATTTCATCTGCATGATTAAAATGCCTAAAATACTTGATCTGCTATCGTTTATGTCCTAGATGCATGCTACATACCGAATAGGAAAGGTACATTTCATAAAATTTTGTTAAAACTTATATCAGACTATCGACAAGTTATAGCAGCACACAACAAAAGACCACCAAATGTCCTTTATTTGGCTTCTATCAAAGTTCTTTTCATTTGTTTCCTTTCAAATAGACTTAATTCCTTCGAGTTCGATTGAATTTCCACTTCATTATCAATCAAGTCTTTGGATTGGATTCTCAACACTTCAAATGCCATTATGGTACGAATTCATCTCCAACCAAGCATGTGTTTATAACAATGTTTTAAAAAGCCTCAACCTAGCCCGCCTAGGCGTACGCCTAGGCCTAGCGGTACCTCGGCCGCCTACCTAGTGCCTAGTGCCTAGGCAATACGTAGGCTGCCCACCTATATTTTGGGAGCGCCTAGGGGAGCATGGTCTGCCTACATGGACTGCACCCTTTAGACATTGATCATGATTTCCTTCATTGCAACCTCCAGGCCCTCCACGTCCTCCAACCTCCTCTAAACTCCAACTATGAACACCTTCTCTACCTCTACCGACCTTAAACAAAACATCATCCACCACCACTTAAGAATTCTACCTAGATGTCAGTCCAGTGCCTAAGCTTTCTATAAAATTGACATTTACTAGTAGTAATTATAATTAAAAACTAAAAAATAGGAACACGCCTAGGCGCTAGGCTTTAGGCGTCGGGTCCAAGGCCTAGGCTGCCTAGCGCTTTCTGTAACCTTGGTTTATAATTCTAATAAAAAAAATGGAATTCACTCTTTCTTCATAGACAAATCAGTCTTATCAGTTCATATCCAAACTGATGCCACATAGCATCAAAACAAGCACTTTTTGTAAGATGTAGCATGAAACATAGAAACAAAACCTCAAATGTAGTCACAAATAAGAACACAGTAGAATTCAAAATGGTTCCTTTTTCACACACTTGAACAAAATAAGCGGTAATATTTCAATTCGTCATCAAAGCAACATCACCATTATTATCATCGAAGCAAAGAGACCAAAGCTTGCATCTTTCTTTCCCCTCCCTCACAGGAACTTCCTCGGGGGGCGTCCAGCGTCCTCATCCTGCATATGCTGCATCCAAATCGAGAAATTAGGGTTTCGATGGAAAATTTAGGGTTTGTATCTGTAGAGATTTGGGGGAATCTGAGATTACTCACGAATTCTCTGACGATGCCCTTGTAGACGAGGATTGGGACGGCTATGCCGAAGATTCCGACGAGGGCGAGGTTGCGGCGAGTCCATCGGAAGTTGAACTCGAGGTTCTCGCGGCCGGCGTTCCAGTCCTCGATGAACTTGTTCTTGTTCACCTCCATTCCCCCTCCCATCTTCGATCTCGTCGGTGATTTGATTAGGGCAAAAAAAAAACTAAGCGATGCAGGCGATGGAGATTTGGGAGCTCGAGATTTTACTACTGTGAGGTCTCTTTGTCGACAACTGAAGCAGTAGAAGTCGAGAAGATCCAGTCACCGCATGGTAATCTGAGCGCTGTTACCGGGTCGGAGCCTGTTGGTCCGATACGAGTACTGCTAGATTTATACCCGGACCCAACACCGTGCTCAAAGTATAATAAGGGTTTTTTTCCTGAAACCATCTTAAAACGGGGAAAGGATCAAATGGTCACGGCTACATGACGTTAAATGTGCACTAAATAGATGTCAATCATTAGATTATTGGGCATTGGGATTAGTGCATGGATTCAATAGTTGACATTCATTTAGTGTATATTATCATGGACCCGCTCTCTTAAAAGAGGGTCATTTAACGTAAGTCACCTTTCATTTATAATTTATCGTAAACTATATTTAAAGTAGATTTTATTCCACTCAACCACATCCTAGTCAAAAATTTCACTAAAAACTAAAAATAGGAACACACCTAGGCCCGCCTAGGCTTTAGGCCGGGTCCAAGGCCTAGGCTGCCTAGCTGTAACCTTGGTTTATAATTCTAATAAAAAATGGAATTCAAACTTTCTTCATAGACAAATCAGTCTTATCAGTTCATATCCAAACTGATGCCACATAGCATCAAAACAAGCACTTTTTGTAAGATGTAGCATGAAACATAGAAACAAAACCTCAAATGTAGTCACAAATAAGAACACAGTAGAATTCAAAATGGTTCCTTTTTCACACACTTGAACAAAATAAGCGGTAATATTTCAATTCGTCATCAAAGCAACATCACCATTATTATCATCGAAGCAAAGAGACCAAAGCTTGCATCTTTCTTTCCCCTCCCTCACAGGAACTTCCTCGGGGGGCGTCCAGCGTCCTCATCCTGCATATGCTGCATCCAAATCGAGAAATTAGGGTTTCGATGGAAAATTTAGGGTTTGTATCTGTAGAGATTTGGGGGAATCTGAGATTACTCACGAATTCTCTGACGATGCCCTTGTAGACGAGGATTGGGACGGCTATGCCGAAGATTCCGACGAGGGCGAGGTTGCGGCGAGTCCATCGGAAGTTGAACTCGAGGTTCTCGCGGCCGGCGTTCCAGTCCTCGATGAACTTGTTCTTGTTCACCTCCATTCCCCCTCCCATCTTCGATCTCGTCGGTGATTTGATTAGGGCAAAAAAAAACTAAGCGATGCAGGCGATGGAGATTTGGGAGCTCGAGATTTTACTACTGTGAGGTCTCTTTGTCGACAACTGAAGCAGTAGAAGTCGAGAAGATCCAGTCACCGCATGGTAATCTGAGCGCTGTTACCGGGTCGGAGCCTGTTGGTCCGATACGAGTACTACTAGATTTATACCCGGACCCAACACCGTGCTCAAAGTATAATAAGGGTTTTTTTTTTCCCGGAAACCATCTTAAAAACGGGGAAAGGATCAAATGGTCACGGCTACATGACGTTAAATATGCACTAAATAGATGTCAATCATTAGATTATTGGGCATTGGGATTAGTGCATGGATTCAATAGTTGACATTCATTTAGTGTATATTATCATGGACCCGTCTCTCTTAAAAAGAGGGTCATTTAACAGAAGTCACCTTTCATTTATAATTTATGCGTAAACTATATTTAAAGTAGATTTTTATTCCACTCAACCACATCCTAGTCAAAAATTTCACTAAAAAACTAAAAATGCATTTAATAACTCACATTCAAGATATGTGACTCGCTTTGTTGATATTTAGGTTTAGTTAGGATACAAATCGCGTACCTTAAACGTGCATCTTTTAAGGTTATTTAAGGTTTTTTAGTGAAAATTTGGCTAGGAGGTGTTTAATTTGAACAAAAGGTGATTTACATATAAATTTAAAATGTAAGGCGGTTTCTATTGAATGACCTTATTTTTAAGATGGTTTAAAAAAATCCCTATAATAAGCCTCTAAACTTTACCCAACTTTTCCATAAGGACAAATTTTTTAAATAGACTAATTCTCAAATTTAATTCTCAAAATCGACCAAATTAACATTTACCAAAATCGACCAATTTTCATGAATAAAACCCCTTAACTTTGGATAATTATCAAAACCCCCTTAACTTTGGATAATTATCAAAACCCCCTTAACTTTGGATAATTATCAAAACCCCCTTAACTTTTAGATTTATCAGAAAACCCCCCTAATTTAATGGGGTTTTCTGATAAAATTAAAAGTTAAAGGGGAGTTTTGTGATAATCTCAATACTTAAGGGGGGTTTTTCTAATATTTTGAAAGTTAATGGGGATTTTCTATTGAGAGTTGTTTTGTTTAGTCCCACGTTGAAAAGAGTAGAAGAATGGGACCACTACCTCTTATATATATAGATCCCAATACTAATGAATAAAATTACACCTTTCTCTTGATTTGTCCTATTTCTAACATGGTATCAGAGCTTCCAAAATCCTAGCCTCCAAAACCCTAGCCGGAAAAAAACCCGCTACTGTTCATCGCCGCCGCTACTGTTCATCGCGTCGCTGTCACTGTTCACCACCGCAGAAAATACTGTTCACCGCCGCCGAAAATACTGTTTATCACCGCCGTCACTTCGTCGTCTTCATCCTTTGGCAATTATATCCTTCGTGAAATAATCCCTTTTGGCGATTATTTCCTTCGTGAGATAATCCCTTTGGCGATTATTTCCTTCGTGAAATAATCCCTTTGGCGATTATTTCCTTCGTGAAATAATCCCTTTGGCGATTATTTCCTTCGTGAAATAATCCCTTTGGCGATTATTTCCTTCGTGAAATAATCCCTTTGGCGATTATTTCCTTCGTGAAATAATCCCTTTGGCGATTATTTCCTTCGTGAAATAATCCCTTTGGCGATTATTTCCTTCGTGAAATAATCCCTTTGGCGATTATTTCCTTCGTGAAATAATCCCTTTGGCGATTATTTCCTTCGTGAAATAATCCCTTTGGCGATTATTTCCTTCGTGAAATAATCCCTTTGGCGATTATTTCCTTCGTGAAATAATCCCTTTGGCGATTATTTCCTTCGTGAAATAATCCCTTTGGCGATTATTTCCTTCGTGAAATAATCCCTTTGGCGATTATTTCCTTCGTGAAATAATCCCTTTGGCGATTATTTCCTTCGTGAAATAATCCCTTTGGCGATTATTTCCTTCGTGAAATAATCCCTTTGGCGATTATTTCCTTCGTGAAATAATCCCTTTGGCAATTATATCCTTCGTGAAATAATCCCTTTGGCGATTATTTCCTTCGTGAAATAATCCCTTTGGCGATTATTTCCTTCGTGAAATAATCCCTTTGGCGATTATTTCCTTCGTGAAATAATCCCTTTGGCGATTATTTCCTTCGTGAAATAATCCCTTTGGCGATTATTTCCTTCGTGAAATAATCCCTTTGGCGATTATTTCCTTCGTGAAATAATCCCTTTGGCGATTATTTCCTTCGTGAAATAATCCCTTTGGCGATTATTTCCTTCGTGAAATAATCCCTTTGGCGATTATTTCCTTCGTGAAATAATCCCTTTGGCGATTATTTCCTTCGTGAAATAATCCCTTTGGCGATTATTTCCTTCGTGAAATAATCCCTTTGGCGATTATTTCCTTCGTGAAATAATCCCTTTGGCGATTATTTCCTTCGTGAAATAATCCCTTTGGCGATTATTTCCTTCGTGAAATAATCCCTTTGGCGATTATTTCCTTCGTGAAATAATCCCTTTGGCGATTATTTCCTTCGTGAAATAATCCCTTTGGCGATTATTTCCTTCGTGAAATAATCCCTTTGGCGATTATTTCCTTCGTGAAATAATCCCTTTGGCGATTATTTCCTTCGTGAAATAATCCCTTTGGCGATTATTTCCTTCGTGAAATAATCCCTTTGGCGATTATTTCCTTCGTGAAATAATCCCTTTGGCGATTATTTCCTTCGTGAAATAATCCCTTTGGCGATTATTTCCTTCGTGAAATAATCCCTTTGGCGATTATTTCCTTCGTGAAATAATCCCTTTGGCGATTATTTCCTTCGTGAAATAATCCCTTTGGCGATTATTTCCTTCGTGAAATAATCCCTTTGGCGATTATTTCCTTCGTGAAATAATCCCTTTGGCGATTATTTCCTTCGTGAAATAATCCCTTTGGCGATTATTTCCTTCGTGAAATAATCCCTTTGGCGATTATTTCCTTCGTGAAATAATCCCTTTGGCGATTATTTCCTTCGTGAAATAATCCCTTTGGCGATTATTTCCTTCGTGAAATAATCCCTTTGGCGATTATTTCCTTCGTGAAATAATCCCTTTGGCGATTATTTCCTTCGTGAAATAATCCCTTTGGCGATTATTTCCTTCGTGAAATAATCCCTTTGGCGATTATTTCCTTCGTGAAATAATCCCTTTGGCGATTATTTCCTTCGTGAAATAATCCCTTTGGCGATTATTTCCTTCGTGAAATAATCCCTTTGGCGATTATTTCCTTCGTGAAATAATCCCTTTGGCGATTATTTCCTTCGTGAAATAATCCCTTTGGCGATTATTTCCTTCGTGAAATAATCCCTTTGGCGATTATTTCCTTCGTGAAATAATCCCTTTGGCGATTATTTCCTTCGTGAAATAATCCCTTTGGCGATTATTTCCTTCGTGAAATAATCCCTTTGGCGATTATTTCCTTCGTGAAATAATCCCTTTGGCGATTATTTCCTTCGTGAAATAATCCCTTTGGCGATTATTTCCTTCGTGAAGCGAGCCTTATCTGTAGTTCGAACGGGTCTCACGGATCGGGATTGCGCGGTGGTCCACGGACACAATAAGTCCCCACGGGCAAAGAACCCACATAGCGAGGATCCGATATAACAGAGATCCTCGTGTTTGTTCACAAGGATAAAAAGTTGTAATCTTTTTTGATTTTCATTGTAAGCCTTAAAATAAAAGGCGATATTTCTCTTTGAATTTGTTTCAGGCGACTGAAGTTTGTAAGCAAGTTCAAATCAATGACAATCATCCCAACTTTTACTTGAACAAGGCTGGCGACCGGATGGGAGCCACGGCCTCGAATCAGTGCGTAGATGCATAACCAGCGGATCCTTATCGGTGGAGGAAGAGATCGAAGTTCGAAGTTCGACCAAGAGAAGTTCGAGGAGTACTTGTCCTCACCCTCTTCGGATCGGTTCCCCGCGCTCCAAGAAGGTCTCCATGCAAGGAGAACCCGATGGGCCTCCGATATAGAGCCCGGGGCCGGCGAGTCCAACCCATTGCCGTGCGTGAAAATCCCCTCGGCCCGTCCGGTTAGTGCGAGATGAGCGCCGATGATCTTGGGCTCTCCAAGCGAGCCCGCCAAAGGCGACGACAAAGCATGGCGCGAACTTGCCAAGGCCATGCAATCCATGGATGGGGTCCGCTACGGCGGATCTAAGATCCAACTCACGCAGGCTTCACCAAGTGATCGACGGTTTACCCAAGCCGCCAACCAACGAGTGGGTCCGTGTCCAAGCGGAAGCTCCCACCGAGGGAGGCGCATCCGAGGCGCCAGCGCCTCCTTGCGCAGCCGCGAGCTGGGGCGGGCTCCGTGAGTTAAAGAAGGAAGTGGCAAAGAAGCCACCAAAGTACCGCCAGTTTGGAGGCCCAAGTCTAATGGTGCCCCAACCTCGCTACTCCACACTCCCGCCTCGGCGCTTAAGCCGAAGGATACAGCGGTAAATCCAACGCCAAAGCCCAAGACCGACGACGCCAAAGACAAAGCGCATCGAATCGATGGTGAAGCCAACTCCCGCCACCACCACCAAACCGACTATCAAGAATCGCCTCGTCCTCGAAGAGAATCACGGGTCACTCCTCATGCGAGGAGGTCGCACCCGCTCCAACAAGGACAAGAAGATTCCTGCGGCCTCTCCTATCGGATTGAAAATCGAAGTCAGAAGTGCCAGAGACTTCAGCGCCCACATCGGCGAAAAGTCTAGGCGAGTCACTTCGGAAGTTTCGATGGATTGACCCGTCCTCGGAAGGAGGCGTTTTCCGACATCTGGCGGGGTTGCTCCGGTACACACACGATGGTGTACTACCGTGCAAGAAGTGCGAAAAATCTCGAAGGATTCCCCAAATTAGCCGATCGTGCTTGTGCTCAAGCTCATTAAAACGATGCTCTGAGTGCAATTGCCATCAAGCTCGAGAAAGGGTGTCGATCTTCGAGAGACTCACCACGGAGATCACGAGACCTAGGACAAGGCGATTCCGCAAAGGATGATCTCGAGAGGGTGAGTTGCCGAGGTCACTAATAATATGACCAGAAAGAATCATCGCCACGGGCTATTCGGCGCGCATAGCGGCTAACTTCGTTTGCGGTCAGGGACTATCGGCGGTCAGTCGATAATTCGAAGGGGTTACCCGCGGAGGATGATGCGCCGATATTGGCTCGCGAATCGATCCGATCATACCGTATCTAGCGAAGGAGCCCCAAGAAACACTTATGATCGCATGCATCAAGTGGCCAAAATGCTAGACGGCGCTGAATAAACAACGGAAAACTTCAAGTTAGAAATGGAGTTGGCCATGCGACGATGAGAGAAATGCACGACCAATGCATCCAAGCCCCGACAAAACATCAAGGTGAATCGAGTCAACACATTGGCGTTGATCAAGATGACAATTCGGATCAAGAGGAAGCACGAAGATGATAACCCCGAACCAGCGGCCTGCTTTATTTGCTTTCGGAAGCGAGAAGATCAAAGACTTGGAGAGCAAAATCAATTCATTGATTTCCGCCAAGAAGTAAAGAAGACAGTATTCCTTGCCCATACCCGAGGGAGTGGGAATCAATCCTTACGTCGAAGTTTAACTTAATAAACTTCACACCATTTGACGGAAGGGTTCCCCGACGCAAAGACTTGATTTATTTCAAGTCACACCTCGGAGTTATTTACGGCAACGAATCCTTGATGGTTCGGTCATTCGTTGGCACCCTTAGGTAGGTGCCTTGAATGGTACCGCCGCCTCAAGCCGGAGCATTCACATGGGGCGACATGGAGTCTAGCTTCCTTACCAATTTCTTTGATGACGATACCGAGGTATCGATCGACATTGCTCGACGAAGCGTAAAGACGGAGAAACCGTGGATATCTTTGTCAAACGATTCGAACAAGGCAATGAACTGTCGGGATCCAATAACGGAGGAGTTCATCCTCCAAACTGCCGCGGCAACTTATCGATAGATGTGCTTGAAGCAATGGGTACAAAGACCATCGATAACGGAAGGACCTGAAGGTTCGTGGAGAGCAAGCCGAGAGGTTCCTCAAAAGGAAAAAGCGAGAGGTCACCGACAACGGAAGCTCAAGCGTAACTTTGTCCCGCTGCAAAGGGAAAGAGCAAGCCAAGACGGCGGTTGCGAACAAGCGTTCAACTCAACCCGGCGGCGGCGGCAGCAGCAGCAGCCGCGAGGCACAATCAGCGTGGCAACACGGGCCACAAAAGCGAAGGCAGAGGCGAGATTCGAGAATCCTATTCCTTTAGGGACGACGAGATTCCCGGTCTCTTCAAATATCTTGTGGAAAATAACAAGATCAAGCTCCCTCCGATTCGTAATCAAGAGGAGGCGATGAAGACGAATGACCCAAGATATCGTGGCGTACCATAGGGCGCTTCATCACCCCACTAAATCCTATTTCACCTTAAGGACAAAATCCGTGCTTTAATTGACGTAGGGTCATTACTATGAAGCCGCCCAAAGAGAAGAAGGTCGGGCGAATCGCGGTATCCATAAGTTTCGGTCGGTGCCATTGACATGGTTTGAACTGAACCGGTGGTCAAAGTTGCGTTGAAGACGGTGAATGACGACCACACAAGCAACGCCGTAAAGGACTTGTATCGTATCTGACCCGAATGGCGAAGTCTTGTGGGTCCACCCGCACTTACCGGAAGATGAGCAATGGGTAGCCTCTTCTTCAAGAAAAGCCGGCGAAGGGAAAGGCATGCCATGCTACTCCGCACTCGAGGGAGACGATGAACAGTGGTAACATTCCACCGTCCGGCGGGGAACTCAAGCCCACGCCACCGAGTGGACACGAGTACAAGTACAAGTACCCTAAGTCCCCGACCCTAATGCCAAGACGCCTCGTGAGCTGGGGTACCAACAAATCCCCTCACTCGCCTGGAAAGCGCCTTGCGGTAGGCGCCAAGGAAGATCTGACAAGCGGCCGCGCGAAGTTCAACTCCCGGCAGCCTCGATCGGGCCGATTGGAAGAGATAAACCGAACTTCAACTCTCCATACCGCCGATGTCATGGCCCAATTAGCCAATATCCCCGCAAGGATCACTTCTATGAGTTGCCGCTTATCAAAGAGACGAGAAGCTCTTCAAGAAGCCCTCACGATTCGTAAGTCTTCCTCACCCAGTTAGGCGAGTCGGAAGAGTCGGCCCAAAGAATGCAACCTTGCAACTAAACACTTCCCTGCATCACCTTTACAAAGGAGGATATGCACGAGGAATTCCAAGCACGATAGGCCGCTATACTTCAGGGTATATTGGCTCTAGTGAAGTTAGCAGGATCCAAGTCGATCAGGGTTCATTGTGAGCATGCCTGCCCTCGTATCATGTAAGGAATTCACGCGGCAAGCTAGCATCAGCGGCACAATGATCTACGGATTTAATACGGTGGGTCCGCCCACTTGGTAAAATCGGATTAAGTGCCAAATGGGGACTTAAAGTCGAAGTCACTGCTATGTGATTGGCGAGACTTCCTATAACTTATTGTTGGGTGAGCCTTGGATCCACAATAGTTATAGTCGAATCTACTCTTCATCGATGTCTCAAATATGTAGACCACGAATAATGAGTCAAGGCGGTGGTGCGGACAAACAACGTTTAAGGGGATGGAGAATTATTTCGATTCTCTCCTCTACGGTAATGAGTCGGCGAATCATCGGCCCAAGATGCGGACGGTGAAGAAGGCGTCTGGAAGGGCTTGGTTATAGTGGAGGTTTTGTTTTAAATGACATTGTACCCTTGTAATCAATCTTGGCGATGAAGAATCGTCGGATGAACATTGTAATTGGCAAATTGCCGATGAATCAATAAATGGCGATTTAGAGTATCCTTTATCTTTGAATGATGTGATAGCGAGGATTATACAATGATCGAGTTGCACACGGCTTCGATCATCTTGCTTCACACAAAAGCGATTCAGGGACTCCTTTGGGACAACACTTGTCATCCCACGAAGATCAAGTAGTGAAAGAGACTTGGTTTCTGGAAAAGGAGATCACGGTTCAGCGCCGAATCATTTCTTTGAAGAAGGTGAAGATGACAATGGGCCTATCCTCCACACATTGAGATAGTCGAAACTGGTATCATGAAAAGATGGGGGTATGACTTGACACGAGGGAAGGTCTATGTTTGGGCGAGGCCTCGAACCCCTCCTAAGCGGCATATGTCCCAAGAGGAAAGGGATAACTACTATGCATTTAGAAGGGGATTGGGATACTAATCCTCCTCGAAGATGAATGCTCGTGGTGATTGATAATAATCCACCGGTGAGAGCGGACATTAGATGCGACTCTTGGCTTGGATTCGACACCGGCCTGGGAGAAGCTTTCAAGGCTTTGATGTCGAATATGGCCACGATGATCTGCTACTATTGAGGGTGATGAAGATATGCCAACATGGGAAGACCCATGGATCCATCAACTTCGAAGCGGTTTGGGGATAGGTTGAACAAAGAGAACCCCCACTAAGGATGAGTAGTCGAGGTTAATATGGGTGATGAAGAGCATCCCAAACTCATAAACATCGCAATACTCTCCCTTGGAAGAAAAGGAAGAGTTGATTGCCCTAATCGGGGAGTATATCGATGTATTCGCACGAGTTACGAGGACATGCGGGACTTCGACCCTAATGTGGCAACACATCGCCTCAACATCAAAGGCGGATGTCAAACTGTCAAGCAACGGCAAAGGCGGTTTAGATCCACAAATATTGGAGGCAATTGTTGTGAAGTGAAGAAACTCATAGAATCGGGATTAGTCGAGGAAATTCAACATCCGGATTGGGTGGCGAATATAGTCGGTCATGAAGAAGAATGGTTCGATTAGGATGCAGTATGGACTGAGACCTAAGCGTTTGCTTGCTTAAAGGATGATTTCCCTCTGCCAATCACCGGCGTCATAGTTGACAATACATGTGGATTCGAGAGGATGTCCTTTATGGATGGCTTTTGGGTATAATCGATCAAGATGTACCGATGGCTAAACACACGTTCCGAGCATGTCGGCATATATTGCTACGGTCATGCCGTTCGGCCTCAAAATGCGGTACAACATACCGGCGAGCAATGGCGGAGATTTTCGGGATCATCTTGGAAAAGCGATCGAATGCTACGTCGGCGATTTGGTGCGTGAAAAGCGTGACAAAGGAGATCACATCAAAGATCTTGGAGCGGTATTGAACTCATGCGGACTCATCGGCTAAAGATGAACCCTGCCAAATCCTTCCTTGGGATGTCGAGTGGCAAGTTCCTCGGTTTTGTCGTCACCGACAAAGGAATCCACGTCGATCCTGACAAAGTGAAGGCAATTCAAGAGTTGCAACCTCCGAGAAATCGGAGAGAACTTCGAGTTACAAGGGCGATTAGCGTACATCCGGCGGTTCATATCGAACCTATCCGGGAAGTGCCAACCGTTCTCCAAGTTGAACAAGAAGGGTGTGTCGTTTATTTGGGACGACACCTGTCAGAAAGCATTTGAAGAGATCAAATCGTATCTCGCTAAACCTCTGTTCTTGTTGCACCGCGGTCGGGAAAACCGTTTTTGATCTACGTCAAGGCAGCGGATCACTCGTTAAGCGCTTTACTCGCGCAAGATAGCGGTGGCGGTCCGCGAACGAGCGATGTATTACTGAGCGAACATTAGTCGGTCTTTGGTCTCGATATCCAATGGTCGAAAGCGTTCGCCTACATTAGTGTTCGCGATTGAAAAATCGACACTATTTAGTCGGACGGGCGATTTATGTTATCTCTACGTAAATCCGGTCCGGATATTTATGACCCGGCCTCGATGAGTTGGCGTTTAGCGAAATGGGCCTTGCACTTGTCCCAATATGACTTGTATTTCAAACAACGAAGTCGGTCAAAGGACAAGCGATTTGTGATCTCTTGGTCACCCGACTGGCAATGGGCGGTTGAGCTATATGATGATCTTCGGATGAAGTCCACGAAGTCAACACTACATCGCACCAACAAATATGGCGATTGTATTTTGATGGAGCTTCTCGGGCCACCAATGTGGCAAGTACCCCGGATGTTCTAAAATCTCGGAGTAGTTTGTCTTGATTTCCCAGGAATCATGTCATGCCCGTGCATATTCACTCACGAACCTTGTTCCAATAGCGTAGCGAATACAGCGCTACTTATTGGACTTAGTTCGCCAGTGAAGTCGAATATCTCGGCGTATGGAGATTCACAATTGATAGTTAAGCGAGGTTCGTGGTGACTGAAGTCGAGGAATCGGATCTAATCCCTATCATCGGATGGCTGTTGAAATAGCGGACTCATTGAAGAGTTTTTCATCGAATATATCCAGCGCCTCAAAAGCGGCTTATGCGGATGCTGGCGGCGTGTCGTTAGCACAACCTTCGAGACCGAGCAACTAGTTACGGTCGGGACTCACCAACTCTTAGTACCATTATACGATGAGGCACAAGGAGATAAAGGGCTAGTTACCAAAGAAGTACATGCAACCCAAACCAAGTTGGAGCCGAGATTGGCTTTCCTATCATCGACTATGTCTTACATGGTATTCTACGAGGAAGGCGTGAAGGAGAGTCAATCGGCGAAGAGCTCCAAGATTCTTTATGACACTCAAACCCGGATGTTATATCGTAGAAGTGCGATGGTCTTTTGCTCGATGCCTCTCAAACAAAGAGGCAGGAGAGGTCCTTCGGGGAAGCACACGAAGGTGAATGTGGTGCACACTAGCACGGTCCCAAGCTCTGATCGAATCGGGAGAATGGGCTACTTCGGCCAACAATGATTAATGGCGCGGTCGATGCGCTCGGAAATGCCAGCGTGTCAAATTCCACGCGAATTATATGCATCGGCCTCTGGCGGTTGCATCCCCGGCCATCGGCCATTGAGACATGGGGAATGGGCGTTGTAGGTCCCATTTTCCTCCGTCGGTTAAAGGAGATCGGTTTATTCTAGCGATCACCGACTACTTCTCCAAGTGAAATGAAGCAATCGCTAAAAGAAGTAAAGGCGAAATAGTCATCAAGTTTATCAAACACCATGTCATCTATCGACACGGTGTCCCAAAGCGGATCGTGCATGACAACGGTCCCCAATTTATCGGCAATTCCTTCATCGGGTTTGTGAGAAATTCAAGATACAAGATGTCTCGTCAGCGGCTTATAATCCGGCAAATGGATTGCAGGCATTCAACAAGGCGATTATCAAAATTCAGCCGAAGCTTGTGAAAAATAACAAGCGAGGCTGGGATGATAAACTTCGGAGGCTTACTCAGGCGTATCGCTGTATGCATGCGCATGGCTGGAGACCGTACTCCACGGTTTCACGGGTGCGGCGATTCTCCGTTGGAGATCGAGATCCGTCGCTTAGTATCGCCCTTTCAGCGAGAGATGGCGGCCAGAAGAACAACATCAAAAGCGTCTCGAAGAGTTTGAGATGTTAGATGAGCGCTGGAGGCTCAACAATGCATTGAGTTCTACCAAGCTAGGATGTCGAGGGCTTTCAACAAGAAAGTTCGACAGAGAACCTTTAGAGAAGGAGATTTGGTCCTCATTTGCTTTCGACGACGGATAATCCTCACTTCCAAGAAGAAAGGTAAATTGAACCTAAATGGGAGGGTCCGTTTGTAATAGAAGCGGTCTACTCTAATGGTGCATACCGCCTAATTACCCAAAATGGCGGCCGTGATTAATGCAGATAAATGGGAAGTTCTGAAGAAATACTACCCTTAGTATCTTGGGATAACCCATTCAGCGGGGAAGTTCCTCGTGGGATGTGTTACCCACTTTCCTTGAGGATAACCCTAAATTTATCCTCCATCATAATTTCCCCACCGATCAAATTCCTTGGCGGTGGGCTACAAACCTACATTACCAAAATCCCTCTTGATTCCGTCTATGAACAAGAGGCCCACTCAAAATCCCTTTTCTGTGGGAGATAGAATATAAAATTCTTCCTCTCCAAGCGTAAGATCCCTTCGTGGTTAGCGGAAGGGTTCATCCATCCTTTTTAGTATCGCCGATTGAGGTAAACGGAACTTTCATCTTAGGTAGCGCCCGGTGAAGGTATCTTGTAGGGATTTTCGAACCGGGTTGTCCGTGAAGGTCACGAGTCTTTTCGGTTCTCGGTGGAGATCCCACTCTTAGTTCCATCTTCATCTTAGGTAGCCCGGTGAAGGTATCTTGTAGGGATTTTCGAACCGGGTTGTCCGTGAAGGTCACGAGTCTTTTCGGTTCTCGGTGGAGATCCCACTCTTAGTTCCATCTTCATCTTAGGTAGCGCCGGTGAAGGTATCGTAGGGATTTTCGAACCGGGTTGTCCGTGAAGGTCACGAGTCTCTTCGGTTCTCGGTGGAGATCCCACTCTTAGTTCCATCTTCATCTTAGGTAGCCCGGTGAAGGTATCTTGTAGGGATTTTCGAACCGGGTTGTCCGTGAAGGTCACGAGTCTCTTCGGTTCTCGGTGGAGATCCCACTCTTAGTTCCATCTTCATCTTAGGTAGCGCCGGTGAAGGTATCTTGTAGGGATTTTCGAACCGGGTTGTCCGTGAAGGTCACGAGTCTTTTCGGTTCTCGGTGGAGATCCCACTCTTAGTTCCATCTTCATCTTAGGTAGCGCCCGGTGAAGGTATCTTGTAGGGATTTTCGAACCGGGTTGTCCGTGAAGGTCACGAGTCTTTTCGGTTCTCGGTGGAGATCCCACTCTTAGTTCCATCTTCATCTTAGGTAGCCCGGTGAAGGTATCTTGTAGGGATTTTCGAACCGGGTTGTCCGTGAAGGTCGCTGAGTCTTTTCGATTCCTACGGTAAGGAATCTTGTTAAGCCTCATCGGGGAAATAGAACACATTCTTCCTTTCCCACCTCAATCAATCTTTATCGGTTCGGTCATTCTCGGTCAAAGAGGACACCAAGGTTCATCTTGGGGCATTTTATCCGAAGCCTAAGAAGGGATAAAGCCAACGCCTCCTGCAGCGTTGCGGTTTAGTCTTTTTCCGATTGAAGAAGACACCGAGTTCGATTAAGGGCATTTTATCCGAAGCCTAAGAAGGGATAAAGCCAACGCCTCCTGCAGCGTTGCGGTTTAGTCTTTTTCCGATTGAAGAAGACACCGAGTTCGATTCGGGGCATTTTATCCGAAGCCTAAGAAGGGATAAAGCCAACACCTCACCGCAGCGTTGCGGTTTAGTCTTTTTCCGATTGAAGAAGACACGAGTTCGATTCGGGGCATTTTATCCGAAGCCTAAGAAGGGATAAAGCCAACACCTCCCAGCGTTGCCGGGTTAGTCTTCCGTGAAAAGCCGAAGCCTCATTATTCAACATCGTAGCATTAAGTCTAAGAGAGTTTCATTCTTTTAGCACAACGCTGTGTGTAGAACGGATTTAGATAATCTACATGCTAGCCCAACTCAAGCGGTGGTTGGTAAAGGCTCATCAAACCCGTTGGTGGGGTTGGCCAATAACCCTAAAGCCAGCGCCTCTGCAGCGTTGCGGTTTAGTCTTTTTCCGATTGAAGAAGACACCGAGGTTCATCTTGGGGCATTTTATCCGAAGCCTAAGAAGGGATGAGTCTACGTGTAACTGGCGTTAGCGTTGTCTCTTGCAGTAAAAGTCACGAAGCCTATGTATTGATATCATAGCAACAAGTCTAGAAGAGTTTCATTCTTTTAGCACAACGCTGTGTGTAGAACGGATTTAGATAATCTACATGCTAGCCCAACTCAAGCGGTGGTTGGTAAAGGCTAATCAAACCGTTGAGTGGGGTTGGCCAATAACCCTAAAGCCAGCGCCTCTGCAGCGTTGCGGTTTAGTCTTTCTCAGATTGAAGAAGACACCGAGTTCGATTCGGGGCATTTTATCCGAAGCCTAAGAAGGGATGAGTCTACGTGTAACCGCAGTTGTAGGGTGGTCTCTTGCGGTAAAAAGTCACGAAGCCTATGTATTGATATCATAGCAACAAGTCTAGAAGAGTCTCATTCTTTTAGCACAACGCCACGCGGAACGGATCCCGATAATCCGCGACGCCAGCCCAACTCAAACGGTGGTTGGTAAAGGCTAATCAAACCCGCTGATGGCCGAGGGTTTGCCAAAATCCTATAAGTATTATGGTTAATTATTTACGGCAGTAAAGAATCATAATAAATAATGAAAGGGATGGATCTTATTCATTTGAAGCAAATATAAAAGGAGCTACAATTTGTTTAAACATCAAGCCTATGATAAAGGATTTGTTGTTGGTGAGACACTTCACCATTGTAAGCTTGGTGGAGTTCTTCACGCAACTTCGGCTCACGAAGGACTCCTCATCGGTGTTGGTGTCTTCGTGGTTGCCTCCTCGAGCTCGGCCGGTTTACGCCCGACGGATCAAGCTCCTTAGGCATTGCGGTGAGGGCTTCTTCCTTGTTGGCCTTCGCCACTCCAAATTGCCCATCCTATCTTCCTCGGCATGGAGCTCTCCCACGGCGGTATTATCCTCTCCTTTTCGCCACAATATCACCGATGTGGCTTAAGGAAGAATATGTCTCGGCAACAACAGCCCAGAGCTGATCGGTGCGATCTTTACGCATCGGACTTGAGCCCGTAAAACACGAGCATCGCGCCATGCCTCTAAGCGAGTGGTATGGCGGCTATGTATGAGGAAGCCCGGCTGCCGCGGCTCTTGCGGTCTGGGTGTCCCTCGGATAGGCGAGATCATCAACAATGGCTCGAGCTACCGGTAACCCATATCCGTATCAAAGCCATCAGGGGATCAAGCGTGCTTTGAAGCTGATGAAGAGAAAGCCCGCCATGAAGGACCTTTTCGATCACGGTGTTCACCAAAGAAAGAATGGCGTATTTCCAAGCGGATAATAAGATGGGATGGATCTTCATCCAAAGATCAACGCCTCGCCAGATCATGGAGTCGAGATGTAGGCTGCCGAGGAAAAGAAAAGAGGACTTTAGAATTTTGATAAAAAAATGGAAAGCTTATTTGGCTAAAAGACCCTTACGTTTCCTTGATTGTAGCTTCAGAGGCTAGTGAGTCTACAGTATCTATCATTTGGGATCTTTGTCAGCAGCGGTGACCCTCGGTGTGCTCATCTATCTCAACGGTCGTATGGTGGCGATTACGGCGGCGGAAAGAGGGTACCTTACGCACAAATGGAATGTCTCGGCTTCTTTTAATTATAGTAGTATTGGCCAAGCGGTGGTCCTATAATTAATCGAAGAAAGTTCATACCTTCTTGAGGGATAGTAGCTTGGTAAATCCTCACCAAGGGTATCTCCATCTTGTGACCAAGCGTAGCAAGTCATCCATGGAAGTGTTGCCATATAAACCAGATCCCACGAAATCTTCCATGGAGAATTACGAAAGAAGGCATTAGGAAGAATACAATTAAGGCAAACACTAGGTAAAGCTACATACCTCCTATAGTGGAGTTAGCTTGCCTAGTCTCGGCTTGTGCATTTGTCTCCGCAATCTCTCTAAAAGAACAAAAAGCAAAGAGGCAATTAGTGGGGTACAAATCCGAGTCATTCCATTCTCGTGATTCGCCACCCGTAAGAGGAATTATCGATGTTAGATGTACACAGGTCCATGGGATCAGTCTGCATCGACCTCCTCCGCCAGAGCTCCATACATTTGTTGAGTAAAACTTGGCTCGGCATGGCGACAGGACTCCAGCAATTGTGGGGAGGAAAATCAAAGCCGTGATTATAATCCCTAGAACCCCTGAGGGCAAGCGAAAATGTCGGTCTGCAAAAGTTGAAATTTCGAGTTCATCACGGTGAATTATTACCTCCGTCACTTATTTGGAGCATTCTTGGTCAAGTCTAAATCAAAGGACCGAGGATTCACGTGATTCTTATGAGCTAGCCTCTTTCGCTTAACCCTTGAGAGGGTCGAATTCTTCCTCTTCAATAGATTTTCTGAAAATTCAATTGGATGAGAACTCTAATGGAAAGGATGAGAAAACGAAAGGGAAAAGGAGAAAGTACCGAAATCCTTCTCATGAGGCTGACCCAGCTTGTCCCTAAAAAGTAGCGGCGTCGAGTTGTGGAACTCCTCCTCGGCCTCACCCGGTCGATAAGATTGGACGGCTGTAGAGCACTGCCGGGATGTGAGACTCAAGGCTGCGGGGCAGTCCGAGATGGACCCTCTGCAGGGGCTGACTGGGTGCTTCTACTAGCAACTACAATGGAGGAATGTGACTCGGCGTGCCGGCGGAGGCTGGGATCTAAGCATGGGTACATCCCATGGCCCACGACCAGCCTTGAAGTCCAGAGTCCACCTCAAGTTCACGGAGGTTTGGGGTTCCAACACCAAAGTTGGTTGTAAGCGAGCTGGCGGAAAGCGCGAAGCAGGGGAAAATAAGGCTTAATGAAACATTCCTCACTTACCGGAAGGTGAGATACCGGCGGCACTATTAACGGTTGAAATAGCCAATGTTAAGTGAAGTCTGCGTGTCTTACGGCACCTCCTCGGACCGGACTCACCGTATTGACCAGGTCGAGGAAAAGATGGGAAAGATCCCCACCTGTGTGATGCATGATTCTGCGCAAAAACCGCGCCCTTCCATCGTCTCCAGCTGTAAGAAAGGAGTAGGCGAATTGGTGGAGTGCCGAGCATCATGTCGGGCGATGAACCACGAGGTCATCAAATAGGTATATGGGATACTGAGACGGGCGGGGAAGGATCGTGATGACTTTCTTTCGAAGCGCGCTGGACTATATGCATCCACGGTGAATCTGGCCACCATCAGGAAGGAGAGAGTTCCTTCTTGTGGGCGAAGTTGAACCGCAGGATAAAGGACCTCCAAAGGTAAGGCATCATCGATTGATATGGAACCACACACTTCTTGAGCGGTTGCAAGATAGCACGCTAGAAGAGTTGTCGGTTGGATAGGCATCACCGCATGCCACAGAAAGTCAAACTTGGTCCACGAAGGAAAGCCTTCTTTGGTAGGCGAGTGTATAAGAGTTAGCCTCGGACTTCTTGATCAGTTCATTAACCTTGAAGAGTGGCGGTGATAGTTCACATATTTCCCATGATTTGTCCTCCAAATCTTTGGAACAAGTAATTAGCCAAAGCGCCGGACTCACTGCGATTTCCTCTTAGCGCAAGGTTGAATTGGGCGAGCTATATGGTAATGACAAGTGAGATCCCATAAAGTCTTATAACGATGAGTCGTTCCTTGGTAGGCTCGGTTCTGATTGGAGGAAAGTACTCGATATAGCATCTTCCCATGGGTAGACACGAAATACGGTACATCTCATGCAAAGCCAACCCCAACTCGCCATGTTTGGTGAAAGCGTATCGAATCGGATTATAAAGCTCGAATAAGGTAAAGAAATGGTTGTAGCGATTGGAAGGCCATACATAGTGGCACGAATCGTGAATCTGAGCTTAAGCATGAAGTTCTCCATCCCATCGGTGAGGGCGTGCGGTCGACGACCCACGGTGCTTACGGCGAGTGTACCCACAGAAGAATCTATGGCTGGGCGGCGGCATCTCGCCCCAATTTAGCAAGGCGATTCTTCAAAGTCGGCGAGGCGAAAAGCTCATCACGGGCGGTGTGTCCACTCTACAACCCTGTGGTGAAGGCCGATGGCGATTCTGTTGGAACGGAACGGTGGCGGGTAATAAACCCACAATGAATATGATCATGCTCCTCGGTCGGGCGCCATGACATCTGGCGTGTCCGCGCATGGTGTCTAAGGTCGGTCAATGAGAGCCGACGAGGTATCCGGGAATATACAAGGCCTCCGTCGTCTTTGTTCAACCACCTCTCACTCTCGATAAGAGCGTATCAGGATCCTTAAGCGAGTCGCCGAATAGATAATTTGTCTTTCGCAAAGGTTGATGAAGTGGCGTCCCTGGCAATGGGTGACCAATCGTCGGAGAGCGAACTCCCCTCAAATCTGACTGGATCGTCTCGCTGATGTCGAGCGCAATCGAAGCGAGATAGAAATGGCGGGATCATCACACATGGAATAATAGTCACTATGGCGTCCATCGACGGCGTAGGGGGAAAAGCTCAGAGAATAATCAGCGAAATCGAGAAAATACCGGTTAGTAAATGGCGTTGAATTCATCTTACATAGATTGAGTCACGACCTTATAGCGGGTATGGCGATTTCATCCGTGTTATCTGGGAGAGCGATGAATATAGCCGTGTAAACAAAGCGACAATATATCGTTCTCTGAAGCAAAGTCACGGTATGAAATCGCTCCGTTAAAACATCGAGGCGGGTGATCTTTGAAGCCTCAATCCTCACGAAGGAGAATCGGCTCTTCCCAATCGCCTCACAAAGGAGAAAAGCGGGGTCATAACGAGCGTGCACAATCTGAAGCGTCGGTCCCCACAAAGGAGGATTTCGCTCTTCCCAATCGCCTCACAAAGGAGAGCGAAGCGGGGATACAAGCGCATATATGCGAGAATATGATGGCCTGGCGCTGCAAGAAGAAGGAGGCGTGCATTCCGCAGCGCCGTCGCGAGTTGACGACTCCTCGAGGCAGCGTGATCTTCCGGCGACATCGGAAAGGCGCAAAGACAAATAAAGTCAGATATCGGTTCGAAAATCAACAAAAGGCATCAAAGAGACCCGTGCGACTCGTCAACCACGATCGGTACGGCGACCAATTTAGACGACGACCCGGCAACAGAAACCGAGCGCTGACCGGGCCTTCAATGGCCGAACGGCGTCAATGGCCGAGCCAGCGAGCGAGCCAGTGACAGCGCCAGGCCAGCGAGCCCGTTGCCAGCCAGCCAGAAGCCCGAGCGCCAGCGCGGCCCAGCCTGCTGCCAGCGCACCAACGCCGCCGCCTAACCGCTGCGCCCGCCCGCTTGGCACTTCGCCCGCCCACGGTCGTTCCCTCGCGATCTGCGACACTGCATGCACAAGAAAAAGAAGAAAAGAAGAAAAGTACTCAGATACCTTGTTGATCGAGGAAGAAAAGGCGGCGAGATGAAAACAAGAGAGAGAGCACGGGGGCCAGGCTAGGTCGAGAAAGAGGGTTTGTGGGTATTTATAACAATCCCACATGGACCCAATCCTCTTTGAATAAGGAGTCCTATTTGGCAAGAAGTAGGAATTCTAATTGGAGCCCAAATCAATTCTAATTAGGACTCTAATCAGCCCCTAATTAGGAGTCCTAGTGGAACCTTATCAGGATATCAAAATAGTGCCAAATCAGTCCGTTGATTGGCTCCTACTCCTCCGCTTCGGAAAGATTAGAAGATTTATTGAGAACACCTATAAAGGCCCCATCGGCCCGATCAGCGTCGCCTAATCCTACTCCAACTAGGATTACGAGTATAAACCGCTTCCTAATTTGTCGAGAAGTTCACTAAGAATATTTTCACAAAAATATTCTTAGGGATAACTTCGATCGTGCGGATTGCATCGGCCGATCAGCAGCGTCGCCTAATCCTACTCCAACTAGGATTACGGTATAAACTATTTCCTAATTTATCGAGAAGTTCGGAAGAATATTTTCACAAAAATATTCTTAGGGATAACTTCGATCGATGCGGATGCATCGGCCGATCAGCAGCGTCGCCTAATCCTACTCCAACTAGGATTACGGTATAAACTATTTCCTAATTTATCGAGAAGTTCGGAGAATATTTTCACAAAAATATTCTTAGGGATAACTTTCGATAGATGCTTGGTCGCATCGGCCGATCAGCGGCGTCGCCTAATCCTACTCCAACTAGGATTACGGTATAGCTGTTTCCAAAATTTCAACGAGGAGTGAAAGTCATGTTGACATCGGATAATCATATCCTCGCTGTAGCTAAACCAACAACGACGGATGATGAAGGGATTAGCCGAAAGTGAGGGTTATGAAGTTCCATGTATTCGACCACGATAGCGTGTTGCCAACAAGGAGTTCGCCGACATACGGAGAAGTCCAAATATCCGATGGTTAGTCAAACAACGACCAACCGACACGAAGTTACAAACAAAACTCACCTACGGCAGTCAAGATAACAAGCGGTCGGACAATAAATCGTACCGTGATCTTATCGAATCCTACAAAGAAGCTGGATGATCACGAAAGAATCGAAGATTTGAAGCTATCTTTGGGACCCTCGGTACGTGAGGCGGGAACCATCATGTCCAAAGCATCCCGCACTCATCAAGAATCGGCGAGGCGGCTTTGGAGGGGTATCTGTAGGCATAAAAATTGCTTATCGGTGCGAGCGAAACTTCGTGATGATGGGTTGACAACCGACGATCCATTCGACAAACCGGCGTCGCCAAAGCATCAGCATAAAAGCAGCGTGAAGCGTCGGCGAGCACATGAAGTGAGTCGGCAAGGCGTGCGAGCCAATGAAGCGGCGTGCGAGTTGATTAAACTCAAACGCCGATGAGACGGAATCAACCATACTTAGTCCGTCGATGCAAGCGAACTGTTTGAGCTCACGAAAGTTGATCGAGACGCGGACTCAAACACAACGGCAACATCAGGGGCAAAACCAAGCCGAAGACCAAAAGAATCGGGGAGAAAGGCCTTAAAAGCAGCGAGCAGCCAAGGCTGGAAACCTCGGCCAAAGTGGCCAAGGTGGCTCGGCCACTTTGGTAGAGCCACCTGGCAGGCAGGGTGCCTCGCAGTGGTAGGAGTGCCTCGGCCACTTTGTGCGGCCCCCCTCGGCCAACTTGGTAGGGTCTCGGCCAGTGGCTCGGCCACCATGGTAGAGCCACCTCGGCAACTGCGAGGTGGCTCGGCCAGTGAGCCACCAAGGTGGCCGGGCACCCCCCCCTTCCATTGTATAAATAGGGGGGGGGTGTCATCTTCGAGGGCACGTCGAAAGGGGGATTTTTGCTGATAAAGGGATTTTTGGAGCGGGCTTCCGATTGGATTTTTGGGATCTTTCAAAGGCTCGGACTTCTGAAGAGTTCTTGCGAGATCTACAGTAATGTCGGCAGGTTCGACAGCAGCGAGCACAAGTCCACCAACGCCGATCTTCAATCAAAGGTAACGAATTGGTCGAACTCTGATACCCTCTAGATTAAGCTTCGTCTTAATCTCGGGGATATATTTGTGATTTCTCCTAGTAGATCTCACCCGGCGATCCTCTCCTTCGTGAGTGTGATCCCCTCGGTAACCGTTTCCTTAGCGAGCCCTTTCATCTGTAGTTCGAGAACGAGTCTCTACGGATCGGGATTAGCGGTGGTCCACGGACACAATAAGTCCCGACACGGGCAAAGAACCCATAGCGAGGATCGATATATGAGAGATCCTCGTGTTTGTTCACAAGGATAAAAGTTGTAATCTTTTTGATTTTCATTGTAAGCCTTAAAATAAAAGCGATATTTCTCTTTGAATTTGTTTCAGGCGACTGAAGTTTGTAAGCAAGTTCAAATCAATGACAATCATCCCAACTTTTACCGCGAACATAGCCGTCATTCCTTTGGTGATTATTTCCTTCGTGAAATAATTCCTTCTGGACTTGACCCCTCTGGATCAAACCTTACTTTGATCCTGAGAAGAGTGGTAATTTCGCTTAGTCGATTTCACTCACTTTAGCGATTATTTTCTTCGTGAAATAATCCCCTTGATCGTGTAGCCCCCCCTCGTGTTGAAGAGATGAGATGAACGGGGGGGGCAAGGTGGATGATGAGAAGAGGGTGATGTTTGGAGATGAGGAAAGTTAAAGGCCGGGTGTGGGATCTAGATTTGTGGGATCGGTGTGAGGGAACCGAACACAAATTAGATCGATGGAGACCGGCACAAACCCGATGACGGAACTCATCAAGAAGTTGAACCCGAGGATGTTTCAACTATGATGCGCTCATGAGGATGACAATGGGGAGAGGGCTCAACAAAGCCACCGCCTAAGAAGGTGGAGCTTCCACTTATCGACGCGGAAGCTCGAAGGGCCGGCGACATATCCGAAGTTGGTCGCCGGTAAGATATACCCTGCAGGAGGAACACGGAAGGATATCCGACGGAGAGAAGATCGAATCGGCCGAGGGGCTCAGAGAAGAGATGAGTGAAAGTCCACTCATATGTTAGTGTATATTTGGCTTCTCAATTCTGTAGCCCAGCCAATTGCAGCCACGGTAGATGGCCTTAGGAAGGTGCAGGATGTCTGGGAGAAGCTGAGAAGGACCTATGATGGGGTGAGGAATAACCTAAGGGTATTCCAGATCGAAAAGGAGATCGCCACATACCCGTGGAGAGAGGATCGTGACAAGAGTATGCCACGGAACCGAGCGCTTGTGGTCGGATCACGATCACTTCGTTCCTAGCAAGTTGTAAGGACCCCGAGTGCAAGGAGCCAGGCCTCTTTGCGTAAGAGGACCATGCTATTCCTCCGATGCTTGGCTCCATCATTTGAGCAGAGGACGGCGATGCTACTAGCCTGCACGAAGATTCCATCTCTCGAGGAGGCACCGCCATGATACAGAAGAGAGCCGACAAAGGCTGTGCCGACAGTGAACTTTCGGGAGAAGTCAAGATCGGTGGTCTCAAACCCGTGTAACACCGGATTCGTGAGGGGAGACTAGGCGCTGCTTTAACGAAGAGGTAGGGCATCCGGAGGCGATGTGCTCTAAGCCATCCAAGAAGAGAACCGGGTGGACGTGGACAGTCGGAGGCCGGTCAGGGCCGTGGGAGGCCGGCGAGGTGGAAGAGGAGGCCATCGGGCTAATCTGCCGGTGGTAGAGGAGGAGGAAGAAGCTGAGATGACTTTTACCGAGGAGGATCGAGCTCTTTGGCTGCACCGAAGGAAACGTAAAGCGAGACGACGTGTTCGAGGGTGCATCTACTACTCTCTCTGGAAGAGACTATGCCACACGCCTTCGCCAAGACACCCAAACAAAGGTATGAACGACACACATGCCCTTGCATCCATGGCTACCACTAGATCCACAGACTGGATAATGAATTCTGGAGCATCTAGACATGTAACTGGCAATGCCAGTGAGTTCTCATCTTATACTCACCTGGCAGAGCCAGAGAATATCCAGATTGCGGATGGTACAGCACAGACTGTGGTCGGTAAGGACACTATTAATTGTACAGATTCTGTAACACTATTTGATGTTTTGCATGCTCCTTCATTTCCTGTTAGCCTGTTATCCATTAGTATCATTATCCTTCAACTGAAATGTGTTATTTCTTTCGATATTTCTAAGGTGGTCTTTCAGGAGAAGGGGACAGGGCAAAGACTTGGGACTGGCACATGGCGTAGCAGGCTGTGGTACCTGGACCGTGAAGGGATGGACTCAGCGCTGACATCTATGGTTGAGAGAATGAGAGCAGGAGGAACTGAGGTGTGCGCAGAGGATGAGTTGATGCTACATCATAAACGGATAGTGTAGGATCGTTGATCTAACACACTTAAACACTAGAAGGGGGGTGAATAGTGTTTTATAAAATTTTATGCAAAACAGATAATAAATTGCAATAAGATAGCAACAATCACAGAAATTGAACAATCACAAACACAGGGATTTTATACTGGTTCCACCTTCCCGGTGTACATCCAGTCCCCAAGCAAATCCCGCTTGAGAGTTTCCACTATGATTTTGAAAATAAATTACAAAATCAAACGCAAACCTGACCAATTTGCAAGCGCATGCAAATTGCAACAATCTCAAACCTGAGATCACCAACTCTCACACCCGAGAGTTCCTTTTTGAAGAAGAAATACAATTCCTATAAGCCTTGAAGTGTTGGTGATGTGCAGCAGTGGCTTAGGAACTTTTTTTTAATCTTTGATATTGCCTAAATCTTATTTTGAATGTAGTGAAATAAATAGCAATATCAGATTCAACTTTTTTAGAATTCTTTTTCTCTCTTTTGGACTTTCAAAAATTCAAGAAGAATGCATAAAAGAATTGTGTTTATTTTTCTGAAGTTTTTGTATATATATGTCCCTTGAAAAGACACTTTTTGAAAGCCAAGAAACGGATATTAACTGAACAAAACGTTCATAAATTCAAATTATGAAAAGTCAGAAAACTGTATCTGTAGTCGACTACAAACAGTCATTAGTCAACTACTCTGTAAGAAACAGACTTTATAAAAACAGTTTTGTAGCTTAGTAGTCGACTATACTGTAGTCATTAGTCGACTACTCTGAATTGACAGAATGTTGAAAATCAGTTTTATAATTTAGTAGTCGACTACCTTTGTAAGAGAGTGACTACAACTGTGATATAATGAGAACTTGATTTTCGATGTAAGCCCTTAGTAGTCGACTATACTATACTAGTAGTCGACTACTGTAATTTTACGAATTATGAAAAAGTGTCTAAGTCTCAATTAATTAGACTATCTTGTTCATTAGTCGACTATTACGTAAAATAATGAAACTTTAATTTGACATTAACACATGACTAGTCGACTACTATACTAATTAGTCGACTATTAAAGATTAAAATGATGTTAATGCAATATTTTAAAACTTGTTAAATAACTAATAACTCTAATGGTTAATATAGGGATTTCTATAATTAGCCAACACACTAAGCATGTGTTAGTGTGTTCTAAGTGTGTGTGTGTGATCAAGGCTTGTACAATAATTCTAAGTAAAGAAGAGAAAAATTTACATTTAACTTGCTTCTCATCATCTTCGATACTTCATAATGCCTTGAGCTTAGCTTGCACTTGTCCAAATTTGATAATAATGATATCTCGCATCAACAAGTTATAATACACACAAAACACATATATAGAACACATATTGTTATCATCAAAATACTAACTTGAGAATATGAAAATCAACATTCTCCCCTTTTGATGATAACAAACAATAGTACATAATCATTTTAAAATTTGCTCCCCAAAGATATAAGCATATAAAGACTAACTTTTACTCCCCCATATAAGCATACATAATATAAGCATATGCAATTATCCCGTATATAAATACATTATGCAAATACACTACACACTAGACTTAAATACATTATGCAAATACACTACACACTAGACTTACTCCCCTTTGTTATCAACAAAAGAAGAGGCAATTTAAGATTTCATCAAGATGAGCTAAAACTTCAAATAAATCATCCAGATTATGAACATAGTCCAATACTTCACCCATCCATATAGGTAAGCAAAGACTTGCCATGAAAATCAATTTCGATAACATCCATTGCCACAATATGGTTAATAAAAACAAACATGTCTTACTTACTTAACAATAATAGTCATAAAAAGAAAAGTACACCACACATAGTTGCATAATATCATAGAACTAAATAACATACCAATCAAACTAATCTATTAAAAACAAGTGGTCTAAAATCAAGGTCCTGAAGGTGGAGGTTGATATCCATGAAAGTAGGAATCTAGCTTCTTGTTGAAGTCGTCTAGCATGCGCATCATGACTTGTTGGTCTTCCATAAAGTCACGTTGATTGTTCATGATTGCGATGTTCTGATCAAAAATCAGATTCTGACTAGTTTCCAAGTTTAAGATTCGAGCTGACAAGGTGTTGTATTGTGCATCTGAAAAGCAAGAAGGATCTGGTTGCCTAGGTGGTGGAATATTGCTCCAAGATGGTCCAGCGTCATGTGACGATTGAAGGATATCTTGGGTTTGTGAAGGTTGAGGGTCATGATGATGTTGTTCTTCAGGTTGAGGTTCAGGTTGGTGTTGTTGAGGAAGTTTAAAATTTGGAATTTTCATCCTAGTTAGGGCATTGGAATCAAAGAACTCGATGGAACGAAGCATGGAAGATTGAGTCTAACTCCACACCTAAAAGCTTCAAAAATTCTAGTTAGGAATGCACCAAATGGAATAGACCCTCTAGGAATAACAAGAAGATTATCGAAATAAACTTCACCAATTAACTTGAATATTAGCCATAATCACAGATAGCTTTAGCTAATTCTAAAGAAATGAAATGAAAACTCCCCGCTTTTGGATATAGATTATATGCTAGAATTCTAGCGATAAAGCGAGGAATCGGGCTAATTTTGTTTGAATGATTCAATACTCCTCCTTGACCCGAAGAAAATTAAATTTTGAAGAATATTTTCATCATCCATAGAAACATCATGAAGACTAATTCCTCTATAAGGAATGTTGAACATTTTTCCTAGAAGTTTAGGAGTAAATGAAATTTCTTTTCCTTTCACCAAACCGACTATCGTGATCTTTGTTATTATCAATTTTTTATGGGAAATGTTAGCATAAAACAATTGAACAAGAGTTGGATAATAAGGTTTTCGATTTTACGTAGAATATAGATGTGCTAATCCCACATTTTCAAAATAACTCCTAAAATTATGAAGTACAAAGTCTTCATATTTGATAAACCTACCGTGAGTATTTCAAAAGTTTGTAATTCCTTAAATTTATCTAAGAGATTTGGATCTTTAAAATAAATTGTATAATCCTCCACAAAGTTGTGAAGGACCGAACGAGATCTCTTAGATCTAGACATAATTTTAAAAGAAAATTGTAGAATGAGAAAAAGCAGGGGAAGTAGTTGGTGATAGATGTCGGTAGTCGACTAAGATGGAACAAGGTAGTCGACTAATACAAAGATGAAATCGAAAAAGAACGACAATTAGAAAAGAAAAATCAAATTTGATGAAGATTTAACTCGAACGGAGAAGCCCTAACTTGGAAGAACTGGTTTCGGTTTTGGAAGAGAGGAAATGGGAGAAGTGGGTTGAATAAGGAGTTAGGATAGTTTATTTAGGGTTAAAAAGAATGAAAGGTGTAGATTTAATGTAAAATTTAATGTAGGGTTTAGATTTGTTTCATTTCTAAGGCTAGGATTTATCATAGTTGAATGAATGGTTGAGATTCAAGATAACTTAAGTTATTGGATATTGGGTTTTGGGTTCTAAAACTGAGATCCAATAAGCTATATGTTAAAAATCTGGAACTAGTAGTCGATTAATGCGGTGTGTGATAATGTCTGGGTTATAACGAAGATTCATTTCGTTCGAATTTTAGTAGTCGACTAATAAAAATAATATAGTCGACTAATCTATAGAACTATATAATAGTCGACCAATCTTAAAACTATAGTCGGCTAATAAGAAAAGAATTTCTATGTTCTAGTCCTATATGTATAACTATGCATGTAGTCACTAGACAAGCTATTAGTCGACTAATAATAGAATATATGCATATGTACTCATTTAAAAATTAATTTAAATCTGTAATAGAACATATACCTAATTCTCTTCTTAATTTAACATAAATTTCTTCTTTTAAGGGTTTTGTTAAAATATCCGCTATTTGTTTATTAGTAGATATAAATTCTAATGTAATGTCACCCTTAAGAACATGATCACGAGAAAATGATGTCAAATATCAATATGTTTTGTAACGTGAATGTTGAATAGGATTTTTAGATAAATTAATTGTACTAGAATTATCACACATTATAGATGATGTGGGACAATTAATACAATAATCGATAAAGTTTGTTTCATCCATAAGACTTGTGCACATGCTAAACTAGCGACAATATATTACGCCGGTTGTAGATAATGATATGAATTTTGTTTTTACTAAACCAAGATACAAGTGAGTGTCCTAAGAAATGACAAGTACCACTTGTACTTTTTCTATCGATTTACATCCAAGCAAAATCAGATCACTATAAGTTAATAAATCAAATGTGCTATTCTTTGGATAAAATAAACCAAATCAAGTATCTTTAAGATATCTAAAAATTCTTTTAACAGCTTTAAGATGTGATTCTTTAGGATTAGATTGAAATCTAGCACATAAACAAACACTAAACATAATATCAGGTCTACTAGCAGTAATGTAAAGAAGTGATCCGATCATACCTCGATATAGCTTTTGATCAACATTCTTACCATTTTCATCTTTATCAAGAGATGTTGTAGTACTCATTGGTGTACATTTACTTGATGTATTATCCATTCCAAAACGTTTAAGTAATTCTTTGGCATATTTGCTTTGATTGATGAAAATCCCTTCCTTCAATTGTTTGATTTGAAGTCCAAGAAAGAAGTTAAGTTCACCCATGTGACTCGTTTCAAATTCATCCTGCATAGTCTTAGCAAACTCTTGACAAAGATTATTGTTAGTAGAACCAAATATTATATCATCTACATATATTTGTATTAACAATATATCTTTATTTATTTTCTTAATAAACAATGTAGAATCAACTTTTCCTATGTCAAAACCGAAGTTAAAAGAAAATTTTTAATCTTTCATACCAAGCACGAGGTGCTTGTTTAAGACCATATAAAGCCTTTTAAGTTTATAAACATGATCAAAATTTTTCATGTTCAAATCCGTGAGGTTGTTCTACAAAGACTTCTTCTTTTATAAAACCATTTAAAATGCACTTTTAACATCCATTTGATATAGTTTAAAATTCATAAAACATGCAAATGCAAGTAAAATTCTAATAGATTCTAAACGAGCAACAGGAGCATAAGTTTCATCATAATCAATTCCTTCTTCTTGATTATATCCTTGAGCAACTAATCGGCTTTATTTCTTATAACTTGTCCAGATTCATCTAGTTTATTTCTAAATACCCATTTTGTTCCTATAATGGATTTATCTTGTGGTCTAGGTACAAGATCCCAAACATTATTTTTATAAATTGATTTAACTCATCTTGCATAGCATCTATCCAAAAATTATCAAGTAAAGCTTCTTTTACATTTTAGGTTCTATTTCGAAACAAATGCAACATGAGCAATTAAATTAAAATGAGATCTAGTAGTAACTTTATCGAAATATTTCCAATAATCAAATCATGTGGATGATTTTTGACTTCTACAAAATCCTTTGGTAAATAATTTTGTAAATCATTATTCTTTGAAATATCTATCATTGGAGTATCATTAGAATTATTACTTAAATCATCATCATCATTTAAAATAGTAGGTGATTTTGAAAGACTTTCATCAAAAGAAACATGCATAGATTCTTCAATAACCAAAGTTCTTTTGTTATAAATTCTATAAGCTTTGCTATGATTAGAATATCCTACAAAAATTCCTTCATCGATTTGGAATCAAATTTATCCAAATTATCTTTTGTATTTAATATAAAACATTTACAACCAAAAACTTTAAAATAAGAAACTTTAGGAATTTTATTATAAAATAATTCATAAGGAGTTTTCTTTAAAATAGGTCTTAATAAAACTCTATTTAAAACATAGCATCTTTGTAGATACGACTACGCTAAAAATATTTAGGTAAATTACTATCACATAACATGGTTCTAGCACATTCTTGTAAAGTTCTAACTTTCTTTCTACAACTCCATTTTGTGGAGTCTGCTCTAGGAAAAGAAAATGTATGAGAAATACCATTTTGTCACAAAATTTACAAAAGTTTATTTTCAAACTCTCCTCCATGATCACTACGTATAGTAATTATAGAAAGAGATTTTTGATTTTGTATTTTCTTACAAAAATAGAAAATTCATTAAAAGCATCATTTTGTGTTTAAGAAACATTACCCATGTAAACCTTGAAAATCATCAACAATTACTAATACATATTTACTTCCATTTATTGAAGCTACTCTTGAAGGACCAAAAGATCAATATGAATTAATTCTAATGGTCTACTTGTAGAAATAATATTTTTAGATTTAAAAGAAGATTTATGCATTTTTCCTTTTGACATGCATCCCAAACATTATTTTTATAAATTGATTTAACTCATCTTGCATAGCATCTATCCAAAAATTATCAAGTAAAGCTTTTACATTTTAGGTTCTATTTCGAAACAAATGCAAGATGAGCAATTAAATTAAAATGAGATCTAGTAGTAACTTTATCGAAATATTTCCAATAATCAAATCATGTGGATGATTTTTGACTTCTACAAAATCCTTTGGTAAATAATTTTGTAAATCATTATTCTTTGAAATATCTATCATTGAGTATCATTAGAATTATTACTTAAATCATCATCATCATTTAAAATAGTAGGTGATTTTGAAAGACTTTCATCAAAAGAAACATGCATAGATTCTTCAATAACCAAAGTTCTTTTGTTATAAATTCTATAAGCTTTGCTATGATTAGAATATCCTACAAAAATTCCTTCATCGATTTGGAATCAAATTTATCCAAATTATCTTTTGTATTTAATATAAAACATTTACAACCAAAAACTTTAAAATAAGAAACTTTAGGAATTTTATTATAAAATAATTCATAAGGAGTTTTCTTTAAAATAGGTCTTAATAAAACTCTATTTAAAACATAGCATGTCAGATACAAATTCCTACCAAAAATATTTAGGTAAATTACTATCACATAACATGGTTCTAGCACATTCTTGTAAAGTTCTAACTTTCTTTCTACAACTCCATTTTGTGGAGTCGCTCTAGGAAAAGAAAATGTATGAGAAATACCATTTTGTCACAAAATTTACAAAAGTTTATTTTCAAACTCTCCTCCATGATCACTACGTATAGTAATTATAGAAAGAGATTTTGATTTTGTATTTTCTTACAAAAATAGAAAATTCATTAAAAGCATCATTTTGTGTTTAAGAAACATTACCCATGTAAACCTTGAAAATCATCAACAATTACTAATACATATTTACTTCCATTTATTGAAGCTACTCTTGAAGGACCAAAAGATCAATATGAATTAATTCTAATGGTCTACTTGTAGAAATAATATTTTTAGATTTAAAAGAAGATTTATGCATTTTTCCTTTTGACATGCATCACAAAAATTATCTTTATATGAAATCTTAGGTAGACCATTTACGTAATTGTTTTAGAAATTTTAGAAATATGTTTAAAATTTACATGACCAAAACGTCTATGCCATAATATAGAATCATTAGATGATGCAATAAGACAATGTTCATTTGAAACATTTTCTAAGGATAAAACATATATATTATTTTTCTATGACCTTTGTATAATATAGTTATCAAATCAACATCATAAATTAAGCAATATTCTTTTTCAAACACTATTTTAAAACCTTTATCACAAAGTTGACTTATACTAAGTAAATTATGCTTAAGACCATCAACTAATAAAACATTATTAATAATAGGTTTAGTAATATTACCAACCTGCTCCAATACCTATCACCTTTTCTTATTGTTTTGTGTATTGTTGAACAAGTTTGATTTTTGCTTATTCTTCAATAATGGACAGTCTTTCTTCATATGTCTGCTTTATTACACTTAAAGCAAACGAGTGAGTTATTTGAATTAAAATTTTGGATTTAAACTTACCTCATTTTATGAATTTCCGAAATTTGCGTGCAAACATGCTCATCTCTTCATCATCATTATCTGAATCTTCTTTATCAGATGTTATGTTGAATGCAAGCACTTTCTTGTTCTTCGTTTCATCTTCATTCTTTCTATCTTCAATTTGAACTTCATATGCCATGAGATTACCAATAAGGTTCTCCACTGTGAGGGTTGAAAGATCATTTGCTTCCTCTATTGCGGTGATTTTCTTTTCCCATTTAGGAGTTAGTGAACAAGTATCTTTCGCACCATTTCCACTTGTGTGTATGTTTTACCAAGTCCAATAAGAGAATTTGTGATATCGGTGAATCTAGTAAACATTTCTCCAATAGTCTCATTTTCTTTCATTCTAGCAGTTCAAACACATTGTACAAGAACGAAATTTTAGATTCCTTAACTTTATTTGTACCTTCATGTGTTACCTCGAGTGTGTGCCAAATATCGTTATGCGGATGTAGCCGTTGACACCTGTTGAACTCATTCCTATCAAGTGCAGAATAGAGCATTCATTGCTTTAGAGTCCAAACTTGCATTATTCCTTTGTGTTGTAGTCCATTCGCAAAAGGAGTAGTTGGCTTCTCATATCTCGCCTCCACGACATTCCATAGTTCATATCCAATTGATTGAAGATAAATCTTCATTCGCACTTCCAATAGTTGTAGTTAAGTCCATCAAACATCGGTGGACGATTTGTTGAGTGACCTTCTTTGAATTGTGAAGATTGATCGAAATTGATGCCATCTATGACCTTGCTCGATACCAAATGTAGGATCGTTGATCTAACACACTTAAACACTAGAGGGGGTGAATAGTGTTTTATAAAATTTTATGCAAACAGATAATAAATTGCAATAAGATAGCAACAATCACGAAATTGAACAATCACAAACACGGGGATTTTATCTTGGTTCCACCTTCGGTGTACATCCGGTCCCAAGCAAATCCCGCTTGAGAGTTTCCACTATGATTTTGAAAATAAATTACAAAATCAAGCATAAACTGACCAATTTGCAAGCGCATGCAAATTGCAACAATCTCAAACTGAGGTCACCAACTCACACCAGAGTTCCTTTTGAAGAAATACAATTCATATAAGCCTTGAAGTGTTGGTGATGTGCGATGGCTTAGGAACTTTTTAATCTTTGATATTGCCTAAATCTTATTTTGAATGTAGTGAAATAAATAGCAATATCGATTCAACTTTTAGAATTCTTTTTCTCTCTTTTGGACTTTCAAAAATTCAAGAAGAATGCATAAAAGAATTGTGTTTATTTTTCGAAGTTTTTGTATATATGTCCCTTGAAAAGACACTTTTTGAAAGCCAAGAAGCGGATATTAAGCGAACAAAGCGTTCATAAATTCAAATTATGAAAAGTCGAAAAAGCGTATCGTAGTCGACTACAAGCAGTCATTAGTCAACTACTCGTAGAAGCGGACTTTATAAAAGCAGTTTTGTAGCTTAGTAGTCGACTATCTTGTAGTCATTAGTCGACTACTCTGAATTGACAGAATGTTGAAAATCAGTTTTATAATTTAGTAGTCGACTACATTGTAAAGGTAGTCGACTACACTGTGATATGACGTAACTTGATTTTCGTAAGCCCTTAGTAGTCGACTATACTATACTAGTAGTCCACTACTCGTAATTTTACGAATTATGAAAAAGTGTCTAAGTCTCAATTAGTCGACTATCTTGTTCATTAGTCGACTATTACGTAAAATAATGAGAAACTTTAATTTGACATTAACACATGACTAGTCGACTACTATACTAATTAGTCGACTATTAAAGATTAAAATGATGTTAATGCAATATTTTAAAACTTGTTAAATAACTAATAACTCTAATGGTTAATATAGGGGATTTCTATAATTAGCCAACACACTAAGCATGTGTTAGTGTGTTCTAAGTGTGTGTGTGTGTTGTTTGGGTCGAAAGTTGATTCCATTGTAAAACTTGAGAAAATTACACTTTTGATTCTCAGTTACAAAGAAATTTAAGTAACTCTCTCACAAACTCGAACAAAAGACCCTACAAGTGTAGATCTCTTATTTTCGTGGGACTTTGCTGTCTTGGGGGCCAGCGTGTCCGTGGACCACCGAGCAACGATCGTCGAATCGGCGGGGTTTAGTTGATGTTTGCAAAGGAAACAAGAACTTAAGCAAATATCTTAGCAAAGTAAGATATCTACTCTTCTCAAGAATAAGTCAAAGCTTAAACTCGAGGAATCTCGTGTGGATCGTGTTCTTGAACTCTGGAAGCTTGGATTCTCTCTCTCTCCTTGCAAAAGCTCGCTTATCGATCTCGATTGCCCCCTCGCCCAAGTGGATGTAGAGGGTATTTATAGACTTTGGGGCGTGCCCTCGAAGAAACACAAGTGTCATAAGTGCTCAACATTTGCGGTTAGCGCGGCGGCTTGAGCGCCTGGCGCCAAGCTACCTAGCTGGCGGCGGTGTAAACTGCCTGCTAGCGGCGGCGGTATGGGCTACCTCGTTGGTTGCGGCGATGTCGTCCCTCCGTGTTGTAACGGTTTCCGCTTTTTAGGCACGATTAAATGCCCTAAAATCCGCCTAGTGGGTATCTTCGGCGATGTAACCGCCCATTAAAGTATATCGAGTGTCTCGCTTGTAACGAGCACAAACAAGTGTCTCGCTAGTAGCGAGACACATCAAGGTGTCTCGCTTGTGGCGAGACACAAACAAGTGTCTCGACTATGGCGAGACACAAACAAGTGTCTCGACTATGGCGAGACACAAACAAGTGTCTCGACTATGGCGAGACACAAACAAGTGTCTCGACTATGGCGAGACACAAACAAGTGTCTCGCTAGTAGCGAGACACATCAAGGTGTCTCGCTTGTGGCGAGACACAAACAAGTGTCTCGCTAGTAGCGAGACACATCAAGGTGTCTCGCTTGTGGCGAGACACAAACAAGTGTCTCGCTAGTAGCGAGACACATCAAGGTGTCTCGCTTGTGGCGAGACACAAACAAGTGTCTCGACTATGGCGAGACACAAACAAGTGTCTCGACTATGGCGAGACACAAACAAGTGTCTCGACTATGGCGAGACACAAACAAGTGTCTCGACTATGGCGAGACACAAACAAGTGTCTCGACTATGGCGAGACACAAACAAGTGTCTCGACTATGGCGAGACACAAACAAGTGTCTCGACTATGGCGAGACACAAACAAGTGTCTCGACTATGGCGAGACACAAACAAGTGTCTCGACTATGGCGAGACACAAACAAGTGTCTCGACTATGGCGAGACACAAACAAGTGTCTCGACTATGGCGAGACACAAACAAGTGTCTCGACTATGGCGAGACACAAACAAGTGTCTCGCTAGTAGCGACACATCAAGGTGTCTCGCTTGTGGCGAGACACAAACAAGTGTCTCGACTATGGCGAGACACAAACAAGTGTCTCGCTAGTAGCGACACATCAAGGTGTCTCGCTTGTGGCGAGACACAAACAAGTGTCTCGACTATGGCGAGACACAAACAAGTGTCTCGCTAGTAGCGACACATCAAGGTGTCTCGCTTGTGGCGAGACACAAACAAGTGTCTCGACTATGGCGAGACACAAACAAGTGTCTCGACTATGGCGAGACACAAACAAGTGTCTCGACTATGGCGAGACACAAACAAGTGTCTCGCTAGTAGCGACACATCAAGGTGTCTCGCTTGTGGCGAGACACAAACAAGTGTCTCGCTAGTAGCGACACATCAAGGTGTCTCGCTTGTGGCGAGACACAAACAAGTGTCTCGCTAGTAGCGAGACACATCAAGGTGTCTCGCTTGTGGCGAGACACAAACAAGTGTCTCGCTAGTAGCGACACATCAAGGTGTCTCGCTTGTGGCGAGACACAAACAAGTGTCTCGCTAGTAGCGACACATCAAGGTGTCTCGCTTGTGGCGAGACACAAACAAGTGTCTCGACTATGGCGAGACACAAACAAGTGTCTCGACTATGGCGAGACACAAACAAGTGTCTCGACTATGGCGAGACACAAACAAGTGTCTCGACTATGGCGAGACACAAACAAGTGTCTCGCTAGTAGCGACACATCAAGGTGTCTCGCTTGTGGCGAGACACAAACAAGTGTCTCGACTATGGCGAGACACAAACAAGTGTCTCGACTATGGCGAGACACAAACAAGTGTCTCGCTAGTAGCGACACATCAAGGTGTCTCGCTTGTGGCGAGACACAAACAAGTGTCTCGCTAGTAGCGACACATCAAGGTGTCTCGCTTGTGGCGAGACACAAACAAGTGTCTCGCTAGTAGCGAGACACATCAAGGTGTCTCGCTTGTGGCGAGACACAAACAAGTGTCTCGACTATGGCGAGACACAAACAAGTGTCTCGCTAGTAGCGAGACACATCAAGGTGTCTCGCTTGTGGCGAGACACAAACAAGTGTCTCGACTATGGCGAGACACAAACAAGTGTCTCGCTAGTAGCGAGACACATCAAGGTGTCTCGCTTGTGGCGAGACACAAACAAGTGTCTCGACTATGGCGAGACACAAACAAGTGTCTCGACTATGGCGAGACACAAACAAGTGTCTCGACTATGGCGAGACACAAACAAGTGTCTCGACTATGGCGAGACACAAACTTCCCATGTGTTGACTTCTTGAGATTTTGACGACGTTGTCCTTCGATCTTCTCATAATTTAGTCATATTTGAGGTTCTTCAGCAATTTTTGATGCCTACATGTGTGATCAAGGCTTGTACAATAATTCTAAGTAAAGAAGAGAAAAAATTTACATTTAACTTGCTTCTCATCATCTTCGATACTTCATAATGCCTTGAGCTTAGCTTGCACTTGTCCAAATTTGATAATAATGATATCTGCATCAACAAGTTATAATACACACAAAACACATATATAGAACACATATTGTTATCATCAAAATACTAACTTGAGAATATGAAAATCAACATTGGACATCCATCATTTAGTATTCTGGGTAAAATGTATCCAACCTTATTTCAAAAAATAAATCAACAGAAGCTTCAGTGTGATGCTTGTGAGTTTGGGAAGCTTATTAGAAGCTCTTATGTTAGTTCGGGTAATAGGAGTTCCTGTAGTTTTGAGGTAATACATTCTGACGTATGAGGACCTTTACAATAAATTCTATAAGTGGATGCAAGTATTTTGTTATATTTATTGATTATTTTTCTAGAGTCACTTCGGTGTACCTGATGAAAAATAAGAATGATGTAGTTGGTTGTTTCAAAGACTTTCATAGGCACATCCAGACTCAGTATGGTGCAGTGATAAAGGTGTTGATGTCAGATAATGGGACAGAGTACACCAACAGAATATTTGGGGAGTATCTGTCAGCTCAAGGGATACAATACCAGACTACATGCACATACACCCCAGCTCAAAATGGGATAGCAGAGAGGAAGAATAGACATCTCCTAGAAATTGCTAGGAGTATGATGATGGCAATGAATGTCCCAAAAACGTTGTGGGGACAAGCAGTTGTGACGGCTGCTCACTTAATCAATAGGATGCCTTCGTGTATATTGAAATGGAAATCTCCGCGTGAGACACTGAAGGGAGACAACGGGGGGACCCTACCATTGAAGATGTTTCGCTGTGTGTATTTTGTGAAGGACAACAGATCATCTGTTAGGAAACTGGACCCCAGGACTGTGAAGTGTATGTTCGTGGGATACTCTGGCACACAGAAAGGGTATGTCTGTTGGAGCCCAGTGGAAAAAAGGCCGTTTTTCAGCATGAATGTGCGGTTTCGAGAGCTCGAGCCATACTACACATTGGGGGTAACTTCACCCTTTGGAGACTCGCCCGATACTGGAGGTATAAGGCGAGAGGGGGAGAATGGTGAGAGCTCAAGGGGGTCAATCCCAATTTCGATTCCTTACTCAGAGGAGCAGGAGGATGAGAACGAAGGGGAGGAGGAGGAGATAAGGGATGCTAGGCCTACAGCTCAGGAGGAGTTACGTACATACAAAAGGAAGGGGAAGCAGTCAGAGGTGCCTACAGTGTCAGAGGTGCCTACAGTGTCAAAAGTGCCTACAGTGTCAGTGCCCAGTCCCTCGTCCCGCTCTGCTCCAACTCTTGAGACACCTAAACCATCCTCCACTTCAGGTGATGTCATTCCTTCTTCTCCTACCACTGCTCAAGACCAAGCATGTAAGGAGGACTACTCGCAGTAATGCGGGTAATCCTTCTGACAGATATGGTTGGGATCTTGCTCAATTTATTTCTTATTCTAATATATCCCCTTCACATGGAGCATTCATTGCATCATTAGATTTTATTACTATATCTAACAACTTGCAGACTGCTAAAAAGAACCTAAAGTGAAAGGCAGCCATGCACGAGGAGCTGGGGACTCTCGAGAAGAACCACACATGGGAGTTGGTGACACTGCCAGCAAGGAAAAAAATAGTGGGATGTAAATGAGTGTTTACTGTAAAGCAGAATTCAGAAGGGCAGGTTGAACGCTACAAGGCACGACTGGTGGTAAAAGGGTACAGCCAGACATACGGCATTGACTACGATGAGACTTTTGTACCAGTGGCGAAGATGAGCACTGTTCGGACACTGATCTCTCTGGCAGCAAATGGTGGATGGAAACTACACCAACTAGACGTGAAAAATACGTTTCTTCATGGGGATCTAGTGGAGGAGGTGTATATGGAGATACTACCAGGATTTGGCACAGGACAGACAATGGGTAAAGTCTGCAGGCTGAAGAAATCTCTGTATGGGCTAAAGCAGTCTCCCCGAGCATGGTTCGATAGGTTCAGAAGGCTATGGTTGGTATGGGATACAAGCAGATCAATGCCGACCATACTGTGTTCTTTCAAAGAAGTGGGGGCCACATCACTATACTTGCAGTGTATGTAGATGACATGATCATCACAGGGGATGATGAGAAAGATATTGCCCAGCTCAAGGTGAGATTGAGCAAAGAATTTGAAGTGAAGGATCTGGGTCAGCTTCGATACTTTCTTGGAATAGAGATAGCTCATAGAGCGGAGGGGATTGTTCTCTCCCAGAGGAAGTATGCACTGGATCTTCTTACAGAGACAGGAATGTTGGGGTGCAACAGAGGTTACTCTTGTAGGCATCAAAATTGTCAAGAACCTCAAATATGACTAAATTATGAGAAGATCGAAGGACAACGTCGTCAAAATCTCAAGAAGTCAACACATGGGAAGATTGTGTTTAGCCATAGTGTGAGACACTGTTTGTGCTCTACAAGCGAGACACTTCGCTTGTGTCGCTACTAGCGAGACACTGTTGTCTCGCCACGGCGAGACACCTTGATGTGTCTCGCTATAGCGAGGCACTCTGTCTTCCGCCAAAGCGAGACACCCGAATATTTGAAATGAGCTCTTGAAGGGTCTAAATCAATCGGTGGGGCCCACTTGACTTTATCAACACAAAGAGACGTTGAGATACTTTAATGGAATGTTACCGCGAAAATACTTGGCGTGATTTTAGGGCATTTAATCGCTGCCAAAAAGCGGGAAACCGTTACAACATTTGCGGGGCGACCTTTGCCTCGCCGGTTAGCGGTGACCCATCTTTACCGCGCGCCAGTAGTGACGACTATACCTCGCCCGGTGGCGAAGCGGCTTGGCCTTGACTCGGTACGCTAACTACAAATGTTGAGCACTTATGACACTTGTGTTTCTTCAGAGGGCACGCCTCCCAAAGGCTATAAATATCCCCTACATCCACTTGGGAGGCGGTCGAGATCGGATAAGCGAGCTATTGAAAGAGAGAGAATCCAAGCTTAGGAGTTCAAGAACACGATCCACGGAGATTCCTCGAGTTTAAGCTTTGACTTATTCTTGAGAAGAGTAGATATCTTACTTTGCTAAGATATTTGCTTAAGTTCTTGTTTCCTTTGAAGCATCAACTAAACCCCGCCGATTCGACGATCGTTGCTCGGTGGTCCACGGATTCGCGTCGGCCCGAGCAAAGACCCACAAAAGCGGAGATCACGCGTGTAGCGTCTTGTTCGAGTTTGAGAGAGTTACTTAAATTTCTTTATGGCGAATCAAAAGTGTAATTTTCTCAAGTTTTACAATGGAAACAACTTTCGACCCAAACAACTACACCGATCGATCGAGGTTCAAGCCGATTCTTTGCGGAGAACCGCTTAATCGTGAGAGATATCGAGGTCGGTTGGTAGGTTGATCTACCCGAGTCACACATGTCCGCATTTCATTTGCCGTGAGCGTGGTGAGCCGCTACATGCATGATCCGAGAAAGGGTCATATGGATGCAGTATATCAGATCCTGAAGTGTCTGAAGGGTGCCCCGGACAAAGGACTGATATTCGTGAGGAGTGGCCATGTGAACATTGAGGGCTCTTGTGACTCGAGATTAGGCTAGGCTGCGAAGATGAGCATCGCTCGGACACCGATCTCTCCGGCAAAGAAATGGTGGATGGAAACTACACCAACTAGACGTGAAAATACGTTTCTTCATGGGGATCTAGTGGAGGAGGTGTATATGGAGATACTACCGTGATTTGGCACGTGACGCACAATGGGTAAAGTCCGCAGTGAAGAAATCTCTCAGATGGGCTAAAGCAATCTCCCAGAGCATGGTTCGATAGGTTCAAGAAGGCTATGGTTGGTATGGGATACAAGCAGATCAATGCCGACCATACTGTGTTTTTTCGAAGAAGTGGGGGCCACATCACTATGCTTGCAGTGTATGGAGATGACATGATCATCACAGGGGATGATGAGAAAGAGATTGCCCAGCTCAAGGTGAGATTGAGCAAAGAATTTGAAGTGAAAGATCTGGGTCAGCCTCGATACTTTCTTGGAATAGAGATAGCTCATGGAGCGGAGGGGATTGTTCTCTCCCAGAGGAAGTATGCACTGGATCTTCTTGCAGAGACAGGAATGTTGGGGTGCAAACAGGTTACTACTGTAGGCATCAAAAATTGCTGAAGAACCTCAAATATGACTAAATTATGAGAAGATCGAAGGACAACGTCGTCAAAATCTCAAGAAGTCAACACATGGGAAGATTGTGTTTCGCCATAGTGTGAGACACTTGTTTGTGCTCGCTACAAGCCGAGACATTGTGTCTCGCTACTAGCGAGACACTTGTTTGTGCTCGCCACGAAGAGACACCTTGATGTGTCTCGCTATAGCGAGGCACTCTGTCTTCCGCCAAAGCGAGACACCCGAATATTTGAAATGAGCTCTTGAAGGGTCTAAATCAATCTTTGGTGGGGCCCACTTGACTTTATCAACACAAAGAGACGCTCGATACTTTAATGGAATGTTACCGCGAAAATACTTGGCGTGATTTTAGGGCATTTAATCGCTGCCAAAAAGCGGGAAACCGTTACAACATTTGCGGGGCGACCTTTGCCTCGCCGGTTAGCGGTGACCCATCTTTACCGCGCGCCAGTAGTGACGACTATACCTCGCCCGGTGGCGAAGCGGCTTGGCCTTGACTCGGTACGCTAACTACAAATGTTGAGCACTTATGACACTTGTGTTTCTTCAGAGGGCACGCCTCCCAAAGGCTATAAATATCCCTCTACATCCACTTGGGAGGCGGCAATCAGAGATCAGATAAGCAGAGCTATTGAAAAGAGAGAGAGAATCCAAGCTTACGGAGTTCAAGAACACGATCCACACGGAGATTCCTCGAGTTTAAGCTTTGACTTATTCTTGAGAAGAGTAGATATCTTACTTTGCTAAGATATTTGCTTAAGTTCTTGTTTCCTTTGAAGCATCAACTAAACCCCGCCGATTCGACGATCGTTGCTTCGGTGGTCCACGGATTCGCGTCGGCCCGAGCAAAGACCCACAAAGCGGAGATCACGCGTGTAGCGTCTTCGTTCGAGTTTGTGAGAGAGTTACTTAAATTTCTTTGTAACTGAGAATCAAAAGTGTAATTTTCTCAAGTTTTACAATGGAAACAACTTTCGACCCAAACAACTACACCGATCGATCAGAGGTTCAAGCCGATTCTTTGCGGAGAACCGCTTAATCGTGAGAGATATCAGAGGCTGGTTGGTAGGTTGATCTACCTGAGTCACACATGTCCAGACATTTCATTTGCCGTGAGCGTGGTGAGCCGCTACATGCATGATCCGAGAAAGGGTCATATGGGCGCATATAGGATCCCATCGTGCGAAGGGTGCCCCGCAAAGGACTGATATTCAGGAGGAGTGGCCATGTGAACATTGAGGGCTACTGTGACTCAGATTAGGCTAGCTGCGGAGATGATAGGAGGTCTATCTCAGGGTACTGCATATTTGTAGGAGGCAACTTAGTCTCCTAGAAAAATAAGAAGCAACTGTGATGGTAAGATCAACAAACAAGCAAAGTACTGAGCAATGGCCGTGGGGTTCTTGGAGTTGGCGATGGTGAAAAGCATCTTTGGTGGAGCTAAAGCTAGATCAATGGGCCAAGATTAGGTTGTGGTGCGACAACAAGTCAGCTATTAGCATTGCTAACAACCCAGTGCAGCATGACAGAACCAAGCACATCGAGATTGACAGGTTCTTCATCAAAGAGAAGTCAACAAAGGCTACCGAGTTAGGCCATGTTCCAACTAAGGATCAGACTGCAGACTGCTTGACTAAAGGACTTAGCTCAGTAGACCTAGATAGAGGGTGTGACAAGATGGGCTTAAATCTTTCGCCCATCTTGAGGAGGAGTGTTGAGAGTTATTTTATTTAGTCCAATATTGAAAAGAGTAGAAGAATGAGACCACTACCTCTTGTATATATATATCCCAATACTAATGAATAAAATTGCACCTTACTCTTGATTTGCCATGTTTCTAACATTTTCTGATAATTGTCCAAAGTTAAGGGGGGTTTTCTGATATTTAGCCTATAATTTATCTTCCTCAACCGTCAATCCATAGATGATTTGTTGTAAAAAAATAGAGTTGATGGTGGTAAGCACTGCTAAACTTACATAAGAAGGGATTATCTTCAATTTAGTATCTCCTATGAATTTCCACTGCCTATAAAAAAATTTTAAAGAATTTATAACCAGTTTTTGGAATTGCTTTCAGTTCATTTTTTATTTTTATTCTTGTCTGCTTTGAACCACCCCATTTATGTTAAAAGTTCGTAACTAGTGGCTCTCAGCAAGCTAACAATATGTTGGAAATGCTTTGATCCTACTAGTACTGGAATATGTAATAATAAAAGAAATGGTACTGAAGTTATAAACCAAAGTTGTATCTAACAAAGTAAAGAAAATTATGATACCAATCGAGCTAAGCAGCAAACTATATACACATGACAAGAATTGAGGTCATATGAATTGAATTCTTCGAAGAAAAATTACAAGGAGATCCTTAAAGGGGGGAATTCCAACCCCATGTTAACTAGTAGGAGCTCCTTGATTGCCAGCCTGATTGGATATCTACAACGTTTGTTTACTAGGCAGAGCCTGATAAATATTAGCGATCAGTTTTTTGATACTTCTGTGTGATGTAAAAGGATTTTTCTTCTTTTTTTCCTACTGAAGATATCCCGAAAAATGAATCATGTTCCTGGAAATGCATTGCCTGAACTTGAGAGAATTATGAAAGCACAGACAACAGAGAGTGAGAAGACGGAGACCCAGGTGTTCTCTGCATACATCTCCATGGCATCTGTGAAGGAGAAGCGGGCTCGACTCTCTGCCCAGTTCCGGATTCTGTCAGCCTCTGCTGCATATAGCGCCCTCCCCTACAAAAAAAAAAATTTAATATTTTCTACTCTGTGATTTATAACTTTTCTTTCCTTATTTCTCTCCAAATCTTTCATATTTTGAAAATTATCATCGACCATCACATTTTGGTGACCCTTTGAAATAGGGGCTTATAATATAAGTTTACCCTTCTCCATGACTGTTAGAAATGAAGGCGGAAGATTCTCCTTTTCAAGAAAACTAATATTTGCACACTATGACAACAATTAATCCTATTTTTATTAAAGGTAAATTTCATAAAACCGACAAGAAGTTTGGCCCATTTTGAGCTAACCTTCAAAAAGTTCGCAAATGTCACTCAACCCCCAAAACTTCTGCATTTTTTCTGAATCTATTTTCAGATAACCCCCCAAGCCTTCGGGGTTATCTAGAAAAGTTTTGGCCTTTTGGGGAACTGACATTTCCAAACTTTTTGGGTGTTTCTCAAAATGGGTCAACTTCTTGGGGATTTTGTGAAACTTGCCCATCTATTAGGTCCCCACAAAGTCAGTCTCTCGTCTCTCTGTTATATTCTGTTATTTTTTTCTCTATAACTTAGACAGTCGAAGGAACAATTTAAATGCCAATAATTACCTGATCATCAAACCATCGACCCCTACGAAGCCATGCTGTGACTAAAGCAAGCAGGATGCGTGGAGGCGTCAAGTAATTAATTGCCCTTCCACTTCCTTTTACGACTCGCATTCTTGGAACCAATGTTCTTGCCACTGTTTCAGGTAGCTCGCAGATTATGTTGAACATTTGCTTGTTTCTAAGAGTAGAACCACTGCAAGTTCAAAGTAAAAGATTATTCATAACTGTACTGGGTTTCTCCCGGGAAAAAATAATAACCATACTAGTACTTTTTTATGCTAAGAAATGCTTATTTTATGTGCACAAGGATGACATTTACAGATCAAATTTTGTGCTGTCGAAATTAGTTGAACCACACATATGAGTAGCTGAGTTGAACACAAGGACACTTCCTTTTCAACAAGATAAATGCAGCATGCTTGTCTACACATATGATAATGGATGGACTATAGTAAGGATGATACTGGATGAGTACTGGCCCTGATAGATTCTGCAGTTCAGGAACTAAGCTGGGTTCAAATTACATAACTCCACATTATACTTCAAAATTAACTTCCCGTCAACAAATTATGGTTTTTGCCGTCCTTAATGTTTACATTACTCATTGGTCTCAACAGAATAGCTTTACATTGACAATAACTAAGTCTACAATGCAAGAAAGATTGTCTTAGAAGTTATTCTCAAAGTCCCCCACTACACCAAAGCTCCGAAGTTGTATAATTTATATCTTAACATGCCCCTGCAGGTAGAAGGCCTCTCATGGGCCGAAACCTGTATTCACGGAGCAGTGTTTTTTAAATCCGCTTTAGAAATCTATGGCTAGTAAGAATCGAACCTAAGTGGCTCTGATACCATCTTAACAAGTTGATAGGATCCCACATTTTACGTCCTCATGTCACCACACGGAAGGGACCTGGGGCGCAAAAAGGAGAGGGGAGTGAGAGCTGAGGTTTCGGTCGCTTTTAACATAGCACTCATCCCACTGGGAGGCCTGCACAAGGGGCTATTAGCTCAGTGGTAGAGTGCGCCCCTGATAACTGTGCTGTTGTGCCTGGGGTGTGATGGCCCTCAGCCACATGTATAGTTGAATGCACTCATCAATGCCTGAAGTCCCTGCCACTACACCAGCCAAAGTTGTGGCAAGGGTTAAGTGTTATAATTTTATATTCTAACAGTTCTTTAGCTTTTATTTTATCATGATATAGATTTGTCCTTGAGAAATATGATATAGTAGGCTTTGAATTCAACCTAATAGGAATGCCAACTAGTCACTAGAGCAGATATCAGGCTTGACTAATCTAACTGATGATAGTGAGTATGGGGACCTATATAGTGAAATATCTGTATATCAACAATGAATAATCAAATTAAGTAGTGGTTATGTTCATTACTACTTTCTCTTAAACACAACAATCCAAGTCAGAACGATAAGGGCAGTCTATTGTTACCTTAAAAGCAAATCAGTTAGGACCATTCCTGGAGACGCAGTGTGTACCCCAACCTTGGACCGTTTGCATTCTTTCAGAAGTGACGCCTGAAGCTGCCTTAGACCACACTTTGTTGAACCATAACTAAAAAAGAATAGCAAGTTTTTGGATATGCAAAATCAGCATTTGATGTTTACTACTTAAAAGGAAAAAGATTAACATATCAAAGAGGCGCAAAAGAAAAGCATATCCCAATGTTCTATACAGTGGAATTATTTCCAGAAAATAAAAGCAGAGACGTTGCAATGGATATTCTAACTTCACTCTCCTTCATACTGTACGAGATAGATAAAGAAAAACGAAGATCACTGAAATTTTCTGTAAAATACAAAACTGTATATTCTTGTTTCGTGTTCTCAAAATATTTCACAAATATGAGACATCCAATGGTGCTTCTGGTGTCAAACATCCATTTTAATGGCCTTTAATTTTGCATAGAGAATGGTTGATGATAACAATCTCATCCTAGATAACAAGTAGGCTCCTACCCATAAGCATAGACCCAGGTATCAGACAAATAAAACTTACACAGCTGTCAGTGGAGTGCTTGATCCCCCAGAACCAGCTCCATCCATGTTGAATATGTGGCCTCCCTTGCCCTGAGATTGCATGACGTGCATGGCTTCTTTTGTGCAGATCAATGAACCAACCAAGTTTGTGGAGACAATCTAATGATGGATCGATGTAAACCAGTTAATGTTTAATGTATACATTCAGGAAGACAAAGAAGATAAACTGAATTCGATAGAGAAGTTAAAATAAAATTGAATCAAAATTATCCAACAGGCCAGAACTATACTTAATGAGGCATAATTTTTTCCTACTGATACTTAATGAAGTTAGCTTCACAATTATGCATACATATATGAGGCTGCAATCCGCATATCAATTCCCGTAGAAAATCTTTTCTACATGGGTAATATAATTTAGCAAAATGCCTGCATGCGTGTGCAATCACCTCATACCCATTTTTCCGGGCATGCACGCGCGTGTGTATTATTTATATTCCAGTTGAGACTCTAATGTCACTCAACTACTAGTTTTTTTATTCTCAGGCTTAGAAATGTTTATGTTAGAATATGAAATTACAACCCTCACCATAACTTACAGTTTATGACAAGAAATACAGATCAAATATGAACATGCATAAATAAGGATTGCCATAGCCATAGAGATATAGTAGACACATCTAATATCTCTTTCATCTTATGAGATGCTTATTATTCACGATAGCAATATCCTACAAAGACATGCGAAGATCAAGCACAAAACATCAGCTTCAAAAAAGCGAGTTCACAGTGAATAGAAACCTGATTGATATCTTCATCTGTAAACTCTAGCAATGGTCTGAATCCTTTGTTAGTGCCAGCATTGTTTATCTGCACACTCAAATCAAAAAGTACATTCAGTAACATAATTTCAGTGAATGCATGTTTATAAAAAATAATATAATTATGAATTAAGTAAGAAAATTATCAATGTTGATACCATAATTTAAATAGGTCTAAAGTAGCACAAAAAGGAGGATTGATCAACAGGTTGATAAGCAGTTTAAGAGAAAAAGATGAGACAGATCAAGTATGATGGAAAATGAATGACACATGACTAGGAGGCAATATTTCAAACAATGATCATAGATGGCAATATTTCAAACAATGATCATAGATATAGTTTGCTTACCCAAATGTCAATTCTACCCAGCTCGCTGGCAGCAAAGTGAGCCAACTTTCTCACATCATCAGGATTGCAGACATCACATGCACTGCCAACAACTTTAGCACGAGAAAATTTTTTCTCACCTTTCTCCCCAGCCATTTCTATACCCTCCTTTAAATTTTCTTTGAGTTCTTCCACTGTCGTATCAACTGATTCAGGGCTGCCTTAACAAAAACAGGTTGAATACTTAGCCAAATGGCACAAGCATAATAATAAATGAAATTAAATTATCAAGGGTGAGAGGCTTGAAATACCACCTGCGTGAAGCAATCACAACACGATCTCCAGAGAGCAGAAACTCACGAGCAAGTGCTTTACCCAACCCTCTTGTGCTGTAAATTATGTGTATTAAAGGAGTCAACCACACGATTTAAGTTCTTACCTTACGTTGCTATGACTAACTGCATTAACCAGAATTTAGAAACAGGAACAGTATTGAAAAATAGCTATAACTTAACCATCCTATGCACATCGATGTCAAAAATTCACTAAGTAGGGGCTCGCCCATCATAGTAAAATGGTAAAAACAAAATAGGTGCTAATTGCACCTGTCTACATATGGTGAAAACATTCCTTTTTCACAAGAAAATTGAATCCCTGTCCTAATCTGCGAAGTATCCTTGAGCATTACAACAAACATAGAATTCTCTGCATAAAATATATATCAGAAAATTAGAACTTCTTGATGGATATGCTACCTCCCGGTTATCACAACATTGCGAGGTCCTGCTTTACTGTGCTCTTCTAGAACCATGTTTGCCCCAATCATTGTTCCAATGATTACTCCACCAAGCCAACTATACCAAATCAATGTATTCATCTGGCTATCCCCACCTTTAAATTGACAATGAAAACAGCCCAAACTTCAGATCATTGCACAAATTTGTTAATAAAAAGTATAGGAAAGAAAAAGAAACACAAAACTCGCACACCTGACAACTGGAATCCAACTGCAAGTATAACACCAGTGCTCATCATAGTGAGCAAATATCTTCCTACCTGAGTCACAACCTGTAATATATGGAAGTGATATAGCATTATTATACAAGGCAGTAGAAGGGCCTTATCTAGTTATCTTGCATATATTAATTAATTCAGGAAAAAATTGGAATCTAAACAATATCTATATTTTGAATGTACCTAAAAATAACTCCTTTCTTGGAACCACAACAGATAACCCTTTTTTTTTTTTTTTTTTTTTTTTTTTTTTTTTTTGAAGTAAACAGTGAAGAAATTGTAAACTAAGCGCAAAGTTACACTAATTTAAGACCCCAATAAAAAAATCAAAATTTCATATGATGCAGATAAAAATATAATAAGCTACCTGAAATTTCAAAATAATTTTAGGAAATAACTGTCAACATAATTACTCCAAAAGTCAAAAAACTTTAGCTCAAATTAATTGAACTCACAGAAAAGAAAATTTCTTCTGCCTTCTCTACAGTTTTCCTGTACTCCCCTTCCACTTCTTTCACTTTCGATCCAGATACCCTAACCAACATAGACTTCACAGAATAAAGCGGCCCTTTCCTCTTCTTCACCTCGCCATTAGAACTCTCAGAGCTCGAGCTCGAGCTCTCTCCCTCCTCCGATCGAAACGCTCTGCATCTCCAAGAACTCGCCCGATCCCGATGCAGCTTCAATCTGATCCGATGCTTGTGATCGGTTCTCGAGAGGTCGAGAAGCTGGATCTTCGCTACTGAGGCCGACGCCATTAGAGTTTTTTTTTTTTTTAATCACAATTTTCCGCCTTTTTTAGGGTTTTCGATTTAAAAGGAGGCAAAATTTGGGGGGAAAAGATATTTAGCAAGCAACGTGATGTCCACACGTTAGGGCTACCTGATCTCGATTCCACGTGGATGGTTTATTGAGTGGGCCACGTAGTCAGATTTGGTTTGCGTCGCTTTTCCGCAACGGAAGGAGAAATCTTATAGGGATCTGGTGTACTGTGTGGAACAGCAAACAGTGGAGCTTTGTCACGTGCGCTCAAAATATCTTGGGGAATACCTACATTTATATATCTGTTGTGGACATGGTACGACAAAAGAAAAAGATAATATTATTATTTAATAAAAGGTTCATATTCAATTTAGAGAGAGAGAGAGAGAGAGAGAGCGCGCGCGCGCGCAGAATTGAGGAAGAGATAGAAGGGAGATGAGAGAGGAAATAGGGAGAGGAAAAAAGAAAAAAAGGTATTATATGGTGTATATTCAACTGATTTAAGAATATATGCGTTTTTTTTCAAAAAAATTAAAATAACACATAAAAATGTTTAAAAAGGCGAAAACATTTTCCCCTCTATTCTTTTGAGATTTTTTTCTTTTTTAGGAATCGAAAGATTCTAATTCATTGCATCAATAAGAATTTGTTTACAGATATATCTTAGGCTATCCCAGGCATCACAAAAGGAGTGTATATTTATGTCTGTAGGCATATTGAGCTAAGTTAGCATGCACAAAGATTTTCTGAACGGCGAGTGTGAGTAACATACGAGAAATTGAACATCTTGAGGAGCGTCCAACAGTCTGAGAAGAGACTCGAGCCCTGTGAGGCAGGCAAAGAGTTCAGCCTCGAGGAGGGAAGATGGATGACCAAAACTGCAATAGGTTTGAAGATGTTGACGGAGGTGATTGCGTGCAATAAAAGTCTTGTTGTGCCTCTTATATATTTGGAATTTTCCTGTTATACCCGCTTCACTTCTTTCCCCAGAACAGCAGTAAAAAACCATCCACGCCCATCACGTGCACCTAAGGATTTGAATGAAACCTCCAAACCAACTACAATTATGTGTACAAGAAATTCTAATACCCCTTTCACCTCTGTCTCCGTAGAGCATCGACAAATATATCAAGATGCCTAGATTTTGCATTCATGCATGCATCAAGAGAATGACTTGTCTTTATCAAAACCATTAATTAGATATTTTGTTTTCCCATTGATCGTATGATTCATATCTATATCAACACTGCCTGCCTTTATTAAAACAATTAGGTTTTGATTTTGGCTTGTTTATCATTGCTTTGTTTTTTTTTTACATTGCTATCAAACATCTTCCATCAATTCACTCAAGGTGATTAACCCGACTGGGTTAACTGCCACTTTTTTTTTACTCTGCTAATTCACTCATGGTGATTAACTCGATTTTTTTCGGCTCATGAACTTAGCTTTGATACCATTGTTGGGGGGAGAAATCGGGCCCAAACTAGAGTCGATGGGCTTTAAACAGATGGTAGGAATCAATTTTAACCAAAAAGCTATAGCTATTATGTATTAGTCCTAACTCATATTTAAATTCATCAATTTTTCTTATCCTATCCAATGTGGGACTATACTCACATATTAACAATCTCAATATAGAAACAAACTAAAACTTTATTTTATGCTCTCTATCTTTTTCCGTGTAAAATACACACTTGCATATGATGCCTACATATAGGCTTAATCGACTAATTACATAACTAGAGTTCTAAGATCACAATAACTAAGAATAATGTAAACAAATCCTAGAGATGACCCGACTCAATCAAACTCCTAACCAACTTAAATAACAGACTTCAAAAGATATTAACTCAAAATCCTCCTAGAATCAGGATTAGCTTCAACATCCTCTCTTTAATCTAGATTCTAAAAAGTCATCATTCTCTTCATATGCTTAAACTTGATAAATGCATCAAACTTCAACGTTTTAGTTAGGATGTCCACAACTTGATCTTCGGACTTGCAATACACCAACAGAATCTCGTTATTTTCTGTTTCTGAACTTGACCTTTGAGTGCCCATTAGAGATCAATGTTAAGAGGATTGGGAAATATTTGGATGGAGCAGAATGAAATCTATGTAATTCCACTAGAATCCCATAGTCAAGCGATTGGAATTAACAATGTTATTGAGAAATATTTGTTGAAAGATTAGATGGATGATGGAGTAGATGAGAACAGGAGGTTCCAACTTGTTATTTTCTGTTATCTAAATTACTATTTAAGACAACACTAGAATTAAGATGAGATATGATAAGAAGGATAAAAGTGTAAATGGTCCATATATTTACTTTTGCTTGTATTTATGGTCCAAACTTGACTTGATAAATTTAGTACTGAGTCTATTGAGGGACTGTCCACCACTTTAGATTTATCATGTATCTAGTTCATAAAAGAATTTATCATGTATTTGCAATGTCCTTTTATGTATTTATCTGAATACAAATTAATTGACAGTTACATAAATTTTTATGCAATTACAACAATTTAATTTCAAAAGAGATCAATAAGAGCTCTAGCTTATCTCAAATTCATGGTTTTTTAAACAAATGAGAGGTTATGAAGTTGAACAATCTATTTTTTATCAGCCTGACAACCCCGAATTTTTTTTGTTAGGTATAAATAGAGCTCCTCTATCTAAAAAATTGAAACGTCAGATATTTTCTAATATGATCTCATGGAGCTCTCCCGACATCTCATTAGACAAGGAAAAAGATTTTCATTGAATTATAGCAAATTTTGCTATAGAATTAGGAGCTCGATTGTCTATGGATGTGTGAAACTTTAATTGATTGTATAGAATTCAGCATATCATGCATGTCCTCAATCAACACCATAGCACTTTGACCCTCTGAATAATAACTTTAGAGTACGTCTCTCAGCACCCAAAGTTTACCCTCACATAACATAGAATATATCAACAATTCCATTCTATTATCCTTTTAGTTGAACAATAGCGATAGTGGCAATGTCTAGGAAGATTCTCTTTCCAAGAATCAAGTTTACACGATTGTCCCTTTAGAACAAAACTTAAGCACGTCTTGTCCAAGTGACCGTCAATCAAACCATCAAAATTGACATTGTATCATTCCTTAATTATTTTTGAGTTCCTGTCTTAACAATTTCGGGGTTGCCAAGGATAAAATGTTTAGGTATCAGTTTCCATCTACGTATCAAAGTTCATCTACATCCTGAGCATTGAGCCGACTCTCATACTCTATTTTTTCGCACCTAGACCTCGCACCATATTAATTAAAAACTCAATTGGTGCAATATGTCTTGCCAAAACGACATCATTCCTTGGCTTCCCTATAAGCGACCCAGTATAACATATAAAAACTCTACAAAAAAGAACAATATTCCTGTTCATGATGGTTTAAGAAAATTCAAAAACTCTTAAAAAAGATAAGTCAGAATAATTCCACATCGAAATTCTCCTGCAATGCATACTTCCAGAGCAAATCAAATTCAAACAGAACCAAAACTAGAATTACTAAATATCAACTTCACTTAAAAAATAGAATAAAAGAAATAATAAGAACAACATATATCTGTAAAATCTCAGTTACACAGGGTGTTTATGAAAAGTTACCACAACCCCATAATATCACAATACATTATCCCCTTGAGAAAAAGCACCAGCTCGCGCTTTCTCATCTCTGAAAATGCTCCTAAACCCTCGCCTCCTCCCTCGATTCCTCTCAACTTCCCTCTCAATCTCAAGAAACCCTAGAACCCCCAAAACCCTAAAATCTCAGCTCTCCATATCAATCCCTCCCCGTCCTCCCCAATCTCCGACGACCCCCAGATCCAGATCCCCATCGAGAAGCTCTTCGTCCCCCCCGAGGTCGACCTCGCCGGGATCTCGACGGCCGCCGTCGGCGCTAGGGTTTTGAGAGGCTCTAACATCGTCCTCGGTCCTTACGCTAGAGATGCTCAGGTGACGGCGGCGGAGTTCGTGAAGAGCAGCACGAAGACTGAGGAGTGCCCCGCCGATGGATTGCCGGAGTTTGCGCTCGTTGGGAGGTCGAATGTTGGCAAGTCTTCTCTTCTAAATTCGATCGTGAGGAGGAAGAAGCTTGCGCTTACTTCGAAGAAGCCTGGTCAGTTGAATTTCAAATGCTTTGTTTGTTTTGTGTTTGGTATTGTGAGATGGATAGGATAAAGAGTTATCAATTTTTTCTGGGTCATCTGCATTTTAGTATCCCATAGTTTGGGGAAAGCGTGGTACAAAGTTAGGGCTTTGGGGTATCAAATTGTCAAACTAACATCAATTTGAAAACTTTGCGATATCAAATTGTTATAATAGAACTATCATAGTATTAAAATTACAAAAGGTGAAACTTTGGGGGCACTAACGTGCAAATAACTAATTTTTAGTTGAAAGCCACTAGATTAGGACAAAATTTTCTATTGCATTTTTGGAATCATTGAGAAGATAAGGGGTTTTATCGATGATTATGGGCACTTAGATAATGCCTAACTGATGGAGGATAACCACCTGCAACCATTTATGACAACGAAACAGATACGAAAAGTTGTACATTAGTTCTGCAGAATCAAATTAACAATACGTGGAATGCAACTTTTGGGGAGAAATTGAACAAGTGCTAAAATAAAAAATTGGCTGTCTATTGAAGATCAACTTGGTTTTCTGATAAGAAGGCATGTAATGGAAAATGCTCATTAAGCAGTTAATGAGAAGATCTAGAGATGAAAGGCATCTGCATGTAGTTATATTTATAGGGCGAATGCTCTTAATAGTACTATATATACACTGTTGTTGACCTTGACAAAATGCAAAGAATGTCCAATTATATATTGAGACACTAAGACATGTCCAAAAGAAAACAATTGTGTATCAATCGTGCTCATTTTGAAGTCTGCCTGTAACCTCACGTTTAATAGTTATCATTTCTATTTTCTGATAGCTTATGAGATGTTCTAATCATAATTTGGGATTTCAACTCTTCTACACTTATGGAGTAGCCTCGAAAATACTTGTTCTTTTTAAATAATAATGTATTGCCTTTTGTTAAAATCTTCTAAAGGGTCCAATATGTTTCTGGGAACTGTATTTAAAGATTGGGTTTTTTTATGGAAACCACCTTTAAAATAGGGTGTAATACATGAACCACCTTTATTGTTTAATTTATACAGGAACCACTTTTAAGGTATATTTCGTTTCAATCAACCACCAAAACCCATTTCCTGTTGACTTTTTTGTTAAAATTCCTATAATACCCCTCTTTTCACACACACTCTCTCCTCTCTCTCTTCTCTCTCTAGGACCCACAGATCTCGGCGGGTGGCGCGGGTGGGGGTGCCGCAGTTGCCCACGACGGATCCCGGTAGGTTCACGGCGAGATTGGGGCCGGCTACAAAGAGAGAGAGATAGAGAGAGAGGAGAACCAACCAGGATCCGTCGTCGGCCATTGCAGCATCCCCGCTCGCGTGCTCGTCGAGTTCTATGGGCCCTAGAGAGAGAGGAGAGAGAGGAGAGAGAGAGAGAGAGTAAAAAGAGGGGTATTAAAGTAATTTTGATAAAAAAGTCAACAGGAAATGGATTTTGGTGATTGATTGAAACGAAATATACTTTAAAGGTGGTTCCTGTATAAATTAAACAATAAATATGGTTCCTGTATTACACCACTATTTTAAAGGTGGTTTCCATATAAAAACCCTTAAAGATTCCTATTTATTCCTTATCTTCTCCTAAAGAACCCAATTTATTTTTTGGCCATATGAAATCAGCAAATTGATGTTTTTATCTGTGAACAACTAGATAAAAGAATCCTATTTGCTTATTTAAAGGCACATGCCGATAGGTAGGAAAATGTGCAAATTCAAGCGAGATATATACTATTAAAAGCCAATCTTAGCAAATAGCACTAAATGCATAGATACAAAGACCAATAGATGATGATGTGCCTGAATTTTGGTATGGGTATGAATAAAATTATTTAGTCTCATGCACTTAGTGTATTCTTACAGCCTTGCTTGGTCTTTTTTTCCTGGGTATGATTTGAACTGTAGTATTGATGTGAACATTTATGATATTTTTTTCTTGTCTATAATAAATGATTTCCATGATCTTGTTACCAAATATTGTTGGCTGAAATTGCAGGAAAAACACAGTGCATTAATCACTTTCGGATAAATGATAGCTGGTACCTGGTGGATTTACCTGGATACGGGTCAGTCCGAAACTTAGCTTTAGATATCAGTTGGTCTTATCATTATTTATATTTTACACAGAGTACTAGAAGTGAAAGTCTTTATTATTTCCAAAAAGAAGAAGAAGAAAGTCTCTTTTTCCTGCGTATTTGCTTTATATTGTGCGGCACACAGCTAATCTTTTTAAACCCATGATTACGTATTGTTAGATTATGATCAGCAAGAAAAAAGTATTTATCTGAATATTAGACTTTAGGATATTGAAGATCTGATTACCACGATAAAACCTATGACTTGAACTACTGAGTGTATATTGACCCGTAAAAGTTGGGTGAATACCTTATCCACCACAAATTGCAGTTTCCTAAGAAGTACGGATTCAAACACGAGACACATACATGACAAAGACGTGGCATAGTGATTGCTAAACAATATAGGATATGGTGAGACGATGATATGATCTGGAAACATAATTTTTTCCTAGTGCCATACTTCACCCTTTGGTGTTCATGGAATTTCAAACTACCCTTTAACTCTGTAGATATCTCTAAAAGCTTTTTATAATTTAATGTTTGATATTGATAGTGATCTGTGATCCTCTAGGTGATCCTTTACTGGGTAAATTTCTATAGCCATCCTACTTGAGCCAACCTGTATCTCATTCTTGTTTTTTTGGAGAAGTTTCTTTTTTGCATCGAGCTGTTATTCCTCAACATTCATATCTGATTACTCAGGATGTAGCTAAAGGTTCTTATATTTGCTTAGTAACCAAGGTCATTGTTAGAACTTAGAACACATATATCTGTTAATACTCTATTTGATAACTATGAAGAGTGAGTCTTGCATGGAAGGATAGTATCTTGTTATTGTCATGCTTTTAGATAGCACGCCAAGATTTTGTATTACAAAACATGAACAAGGTTTGTCTCAAAAGAGTTTACGTCAACTTAATGAAAATTTTAACCTTCTCTAGACAACATATCTGAATATCTTGTTGGTCCCAAATAACTCTGGTATTTTGGGTGTGATATGTGAGATGTTATATCTGAAAATATATTTGGTTCACCTCTTTCCTACTTGGTTTAATTGGTCATAATATTATTTCCAAGGATGTGTATGGAGATTTAGTGTTGGAAACTGGTCTTAAGGATGCTTTAGTCACAGCAATTTAAAGATTTAGGCCTTACTCAAGTCCTCACTCTTGCAAACTCTGTCCAATTATTTGCACATGGTATGTTTGAACATCCTAATCAATTATGTTGTCTCAGTACTTTTTCTCAAACTGCTGCTTTGCTGAAGGAAAAAGATGGTATTGATATTTTATAAACACTCAAGAATACTGTTCCACATAGATGTGCATTTTGGCATTTAGTTAAGGGATAGGATCTAGGACTAGAAGTTTGACCAAAGTAGCTAGATTTGAACTGGTAGGTATGTAGTGTTTTCTGGAGGGTGGCGCTTTGAAATGCTTCTATGTACTTGTATCATTTGGCTTTTTGGTTGCCAAAAACTCCACTGCTCTTATAGCTTACTTATGTAATTAAGTAATAGTCTTATTATTAACCTTTTTTCTACTATATATTTCATAATACAAACACGTGTGCGCACATACGCAAACGAGTCAGACATTTCTTTTCTCTACTTTAAGGCATTCATGATGACAGGAGGTAGCTTCTGTCATTTCACTGATTTCTTTATGGGTTGGAGGCTATTTGTCAGATGAGCTTACTTCCTCTAACTTTCAGAAACTTTCAAACTGAGCAGATATGCTGCAGCGCCGCATGAAGTTCGGTTTAATTGGGATCAGTTCACCAAAGATTATTTTCTCAACCGGCAGTCACTGGTGTCAGTATTTCTTCTTATAGATGCTAGCATCCCTGCAAAGAAAATTGATCTGGAATATGCTAGTTGGCTTGGCCAGAATGAGGTATGCCCCCTTGTATCCTGCATGGGATTATAATATTCATTAAGTGATGGTGTTAAGCATTCTCATTTTCGATTATCAAGATGGGAGTGAACCCACACAAGGAAGAATAATTAACCACCTGCTATCTTGATATACGATAGAGAAACATTTAGGTTACTGAAGAAACTTTGTTGATACTGAAATGAAGAAACAACATCCCTTGTGTGTCGACGAATTATTACTGTATTGTATTGTTAGCATATAGCTATTGACATACTCTTCCTGTCTCCTGTACCTGAAATCACCTGATGTTCTATTGTACTGAAATGGGCTTCATTTTTAGTTCATTCAATGTTCATTGAGCTGCTCATCAACAGTGTCGGAGCCACATATAACAAAGTGTGGGCAAACACCTCCCTTTGAAATTATTTTGTTCTTGAGACCTAGCTTTAATATTGCTTTAATATCGGCTCCAGTGTTAGTTTTTCTTTAATATTGCTTTAATATCGTCTCCAGTGTTATTTTTCTTGAGACCTAGGCTTACCATTGCCCGCACTGTGAGATATTGATCCCACTGCCCCACGGATCCTGGCTCCATCACTGCTCATTAATTTTATGTTAATAGGCTGTATGCCAGAAGTTCATATTATTTCATGGTTAACATTATCCGTCTTGACCTTGTTCCGTCAGATACCAATGACACTAATCTTCACAAAGTGCGACAAAAGAAAGAAGAAGAAAAATGGGGGAAAGAGACCTGAAGAGAATGTCGAAGATTTTCAGAATTTGATTCGCGATTTCTTCCAATCTGCTCCACCGTGGATCATGACCAGCAGTGTCACCAACCAGGGCCGCGATGAGATACTACTTCATATGGCTCAGCTTAGAAATTATTGGCTAAAACACTAGATCTGTATCATGTTCCTTTGAAAGTCCACTAACACTTCACAGACCTCTTTGCAGCAGCCAGCCAGCAAACATACATCTATTGGTTTCTTCATGGGCTGCTGCATCTAATGGTTGGTCCAAATTATTCACCTGGATATATGAGATCAACATGTAGAGTAAATGAAATAATCTGTTGCTTGTTATGTCAGTGAAGTTATTCACATTTTCTCTCTTTTGCTTATAATATTATTTTGTCAGTGTCATGATCCATATCATCGTCTTTCTTCAATATACAATGCTCTGTATTCACTCACGATCCATGCATGCTCTTTCTTCAATTTCCCATGCTTGGTGCTAGGAGAGCTATGATTTGAGGAAAAGTTAATGGTTTTTCTCTTGGATGGTTCTGTGTACCTTTTTAATCTCGGTAGGGGCATTTTGGTAACCAGGATAGCGTCATAGAATCATGTGAATTCAAATGAAACATGGGTTTCTTTTGGTAACATAGTTTTCATTCAGAGACGAGACCAGTGGCCACAAAATCTCAATCATACGGAATCTTCAACTTGAATGTGCTGTTTTCTTCACGGTTGGAATCTCTATATCGCCTTCTCATTTGAATGTAAATATAACTTGAAGCATACCCTTTTTCGCTGTCTCGTTTGAAGAACTAGTTGATTACATTTCAGTAAGAATTATCAAGTATTAGTTGTGATACTTGGTTGATTGCCTTCTTATTTATTAGGGCATTTAGGCTTCTTAACAATGTTTAGGTTAGTTACTAACATTACATGATTTTTTTTTATATATTTGAAAGTTGTGATATTTTTTCTGCATTAAAAATAGTTTATTGTAATTTTGTGCAAAATCCCCAACAGTTCACGATAGTTTTATGAAATTTGGCTTATATCAACTTTATCCAATTTTTTTGACTACTATCTAGTTAATCTTGATAATATATGAAACTTCAACACTTCTGTAGTGAATGTGTCGCGTTGGCTGTCGTATTAGCCACGTTATTTTCTGCATCATTGTTGTTTTCCGCATGCTTTAAAATTGGTTGACTTGCGATCATAAAAACTAAAATAAAAATGGTTGACTTAATGTGTCATGTCCTAATAATATATACTAGTGTTAATGTGCAAAGTGCAAACACTAGTAACAGTGTTCATGCACATGGACGGACTGGAATTTGTAAAGTTTATTTTCACAATCTTTATGCTTTTCCTCTGTACCGTTGGCTGCATGACCCACTAAAAATATGTTATTATGAGGGAAGTGCTTGGAGAATATAGTTTGTTGTTATTTGGTTAGTTCACGTATTGACTCTTGTGCTTGAATTAACACATTCATTTTTTTAGGGTTAATTTCACAAAACCTCCCTGAACTTTGTTTATCTGGCAACCCCTGCAACCCCCCCCCCCCCCCCCCAAAAAAAAAAAAAAAAAAAAAAAAACAAACACACAACAACCACCCAACACCAAAATGAAAAAAGAAAAAAAAAACGCTGGGGCGTTTTACAAACCCCCTCGAAATTTGAACTTCTCTCATTAGACCTCCCTATATGTAATTTATAAATAACTAAAATTTTATTGCCGGGAAAACATCTAAAGTTGGTCAGTTGTCATTTATAGGCACCATGCCCTCTCTCCTAAGTTTTAGGATTTTTTTTTTCTCAGTGAAACCTTAGTTATTTACAAAATATGTATGGCCTTCCGGGGAGAATGGTTCAAAGTTCAAAGTGGTTTAGTGAAATACCCCGAAGTTCTAGGTTAAGTGAGATAAACAAAGTTTAGAGGGGTTATGTGCAACACCCCCAAATTCTTTTCCTTCTTTTGGGACCCTTTTTTGTTCTTGGACTAATAGATTGGCGAATAGTGATTGCACTTTGTTCCTTCACATTATTGAATGATCAGACGAAGTCTGCATTGCTTGCTTATTAAACACAGTTTCTTGGTCAAACATATATTGATAACGTAGTCTCATGGAGATTTGCATATAAAATGATAAAATTGTTTTTTTAACTATTGGATGAAGCATCAAGGTACGATTCTCAGCTTCTCATATGGTTACTTTTTTGTATATTATTTAGCGCTCCCACTAAGTTTGTTTACGTTGCAAGATGTGATCCAGGCTTTGTAAACAGGCATTTTAATTAGTAGGATCTCTTAGTGCTTCCACATTTAATAATCTCCATTTCAGATTCATCATTCATGGCATCTCAAATGTGCCTTTTGTATATTATATCTGGTGTAACATTCACTATTTGCTTTCTAAATTTTGTAGAAAGACATGAAACATAACTTTGCATTTTCATATAATATATACCTTACAACTAGCTATTAAAGAAGAAATTTTCAAAATAAACCCAAAAACATATTTAATCCCAAAAATCGACCAACTCTTGTTTTATTTATCAAAATCGACCCACTTTCTTGCCACGTCAGCCTCGTGGCGAGAAAGTGAGTCGTTAAAAAAAAAAAACGCTATCCTAATTAGTCGGGGTTACCAACCCCGACTAATTAGAAACTCCCCACACCCCCTTTTCATATTATAACCCCCTCTTAATTAGGCGACTAATTAGTCGGGGTTGGCAACCCCGACTAATTAGGAAGGCGATTTTTTTTAAAACGACCTAGTTTCTGGTCACGAAGCTGACGTGGCCAGAAACTAGGTCGATTCTTGTAATTAACTTGGGATATGGTCGAAATTTAGGATTAAAATTGTGAATGGGTTTATTTCAAAAATTTCTTCAGCTATTAAATGGTCTTGGTGAATAACTTTTTGTTATATCTTATCTATCTAGTTGAACTTTATAAATACTATTCTGTGGAGGATTTCATCATGAAAATAGGAATATCGATCCATTGTGGAAGAAAAACAACTTCCAACTTTGCTATGTAATTAAGATCAACTCTAAAGTTTTTAAACTTTTTCAAGATTCTTAATTAAAAAAAATTAAAAATATTCCCTACTATGAGTAAAGGTTTCACTGCCTTGGTTTTTCATTGAACCATGTTATGGCACTTGTATGTGTTGAGTTTGTGAATTGTTTAATTGCTCTAAATTATTCCTGCATAGGTTTAGCAATGTCTCTTCACTCATTGTAATGAGTTTTTGCTTTTTCATGGGTTGCTGGATATTTAAGCAACGGCCTTAAATATTGGTCAATTTACATTAGGTATTTTTATTGGAGAAATCTTAGAACCAGTTGGATTTGATTGGTGGAAGGACATGTATGCTAAGCAATGGTCGAATCTTTATTGTGTTATATCTAGAGAATCTTGAGGAGATTATTTAATTCGTTGACATACCTTCGATTATTTAATTCGTTGACTTACCTTCTTATGTGACATCACAATAAAGAAACATCTCATCCCCAATAATATAAAGATAAAAATGACAGTATTCAGTGAACCCGATTCATGATATTAAATATGTATAAAAATAAATTATTGAATCCGTGCACGAATCTCGAAGTCCAATAATTTAAGAATTGATATTCCTTTGATGTACATGTAATGTTATAGATCTGTTCCATTAAATACTTTCTATTAGAATTTGAAATTAAGATAAAAAAGACTTATTTGAGGCCAGGTCAAATACCCTACTCAAACTCTAGCTGTTCTAACATAATTTCTAGGGTTTAACTCGAACCCGAAAAAGTTGAGCTGAAATTATATCATTACATCTTGCATGCTAGAGGGATGTTCTGAACTACAAAGAAGAGCAGTAATGAAGAGTTTGGAGATTAAAACTGTCCCATATATGGTGCAGAACACTGTTGCATTGCATTTCAAGTAGTAGTTTCTGAGACTGGGAAGATATGGCAACTATTTTTCAACTGCTAGAAGTATCTGACACTATGTAAATTGAGTTATTGATGACATTTTAACACATGATCTTTGGAACTTTAGGCTTATACAAAGTGACAGCATTGGTACATGATCTGACAAAAGATCACTTAATGATAATGACAATTTTCATTCTTTGGCTAAAGTTCTTAAGTCATCAACGATGAAGAAAACTTCTAAGCTCTCAAATTTCAATTGATCTAATAATATAAATGTTTAGTTCTTATGCCTTTTTTAGTGATTTGATTTAAACAACATTCAGATAAAGTGATGGTATGCAAATTTTTAATGTGCTTATGCTTATATTGAATTGGCAACAAAAACCGGTAACTATTATTTTAGTAAATATGTCAATAGGTTGTTTAACTATGTTTTCGAAAATAGAGGCCTATGGATATGAGTATTCATTAAATATGTATAGTTATAGGTAGAGAGATATGTACAGGTTTAAGAATTATGTACAAAAAACGCAATGTGATACGACATAGAAGAACAAGAGACCATGGTTAGCATGAGCTTAATATGCCAACCATATGAAGGCTCACCCGTGCTTTGCACAGGGTACACACTAGTTGTGTTATATCTAGAGAATCTTGAGGAGATTATTTAATTCATTGACTTACCTTCTTATGTGACATCACAATAAAGAAACATCTCATCCCTCAATAAATTGATATAAATGACAGTATTCAATGAACCTGATTCATGATATTAAATATGTATAAAAAAATAAATTATTGAATCCGTGCACGAATCTCGAAGTCCAATAATTTAAGGATTGACATCCCTTTGATGTACATGTAATGTCATAGATCTGTTCCATTAAATACTTTCTCTCAGAATTTGAAATTAAGATAAAATAGACTTATTTGAGGCCAGGTCAAATACCCTACTCAAACTCTAGCTGTTCTAACATAATTTCTGGGGTTTAACTCGAACCCAAAAAAGTTGAGCAGAAATTATATCATTACATCTTGCATGCTAGAGGGATGTTCTGAACTACAAAGAAGAGCAGTAATGAAGAGTTTGGAGATTAAAACTGTCCCATATATGGTGCATAACACTGTTGCATTTGCATTTCAAGTAGTAGTTTCTGTGACTGGGCCTGTTTGGTTGATAGAAAGTAGTAGAAGTAAGAAGTAAATCAAATTTATTATTTGTAAAATTATGAAGTAGGAAGTAGAGGAAGTACTACATTTTTTGTCCATTTCATAAATTTTTGAAAATACAGGAAATAGTGTTTCTTCTACTTCATTCACTTTTTGTTTGATAACAATTATAAATATTGTTAGGAAGAGAGAAAGAGGATTTTTCGGTATTTTATTTAGAAATAGAGAATATCCATGCAATAATAAAAATAATTTTATTTCTTAATTGACTCAATTTCACCTACTTCTGAGGTATTTTGGAGCCTTGAGGGGAGGAAAAAGATTCAAGAAGTAGAGATGACACGTAGGCGCTACGTTAGTTTTAAGAAAGTATCGAAAGTAACTTTTCTAGAGAAGCAAACATACTTTTCTTCTTAGAAGTAACGGAAAGAGCCCCTAATTCTTTTACTTCAGCTACTTAGTAATTCAGCTACTTCGTAACTATTTATGGGCAAACAAATGGGCCCAAGTTGCAGAGAAACACAACTTTCTGCACGTTACTCTGTGGTTTTCACCTTTTAGTACGTTGAATATTCCAAGAAAGATTCACTGAACAAAAGAAGCACGCGCGCACTGCTTGGATCTCTGGCCTCTTGCCAGAATCTCACAGTAGTGATTGGTTCTCTATAGAAACTTGGCCATAAAATTAAGGTATTGGTTCCAGTAATCCCACATCTCACTCTAGGGTTTGATTAGGTATCTATACTACAATAGTTTGTCAATCTCTCCCAAGTTTGATTCTATGATTGCTTGATATATGGTATATGCTCTCTGCTTTATAGTAGATATACTCTGCATGCTTTATGCACACAGTTAAGTTACATGCCTGGGTATCTTTGTGTTAAAGTTGCTTGTTTGTAAGGTAGTTGTCTGTCCATGTACATTTTGCACGTGATTGTCAGTATACTTCTTTTTCTCACATATAAGACAGACTGTCTTACAAGTAATTTGCCGCTCACATTTATACATGAAAAATACACATATATACAACTATACAAAGAGATATACATGTTCCCTACAAGAAAGTTAAGAGGTTGCCACGTATCTCAGGGACCTGACGTGGCAACAGTCAAGCAACAAAATCTGGATGATTGCATTGATGATGATGATTGGATGAAACTTGTGATTGGGAACGAGTCCAGAGAGATTTTCTCCAAAATTAATAAAGATTTTGGTAAACATCCAAAAATTCACGGGGGGTATCTATTGTTTCAAGGGTTAATTGCGATAGGCTTCATGTACTATAGCCGAATTGCGGATAGACCTCTATATATAGTCCTGATGGTAAGTGTCAAAACAAATTCACTTAGGGGTATATGTTATCCACACTTGCACTACTACATCATTTTAGCAGTCTAAACGGTTATAACACTTAGGGCGAAGCATGTCCTTTATGATTACAACCGTTGGGACATCAGAAAAACCCTTTTGTTGGAGTTGCTTTAGCCCAACGGTGTCCCCAATGATTCAAACCGTTGATGATATTACCCCAATAATTTAAACCGTTGGGGATGAGGCCGCAGCGACGAGATTGAGGCTGATCTCCGGTGTGCGGGTGTTAGCATGTAGAAGAAGACTTGATGGGCTTATTTGAGGATGTTTGGTTGTGCTGCAGATGAAGGCAGCAGGAGTGGTGGGTGGTTCTGTGTGCAAGGGGGAATCCACACTAGGGTGTACATTTGATGGGATCTGGGGCAGGGGCCTTGGTGGAGGTGCAGCCACCTATAAGGGTACCGGGAGGTTGAGAGAAATTGGATGTAACTAACGCTTGAAGCTAGTATCGGAGGTGCCGAGGGGAAGCGCAGAGAACTCCCTCGGCAGCTCACAGGTCGAGGAAATATAAATGGGTCTCTCTAAGGCTAAGAACAAGTCTTTGATACCATGTTAAAAATAGAGCTTTTGGGAAGAAAAGAGACTATATTAATCATTGTATTAAAGTTCTTAGACACAATAGCAAGAAGAGAAATTATAAAACCCTAAGCGATGTGGGACTAAAATAAAAGAAAACAAGATAGCTTAACTACATTATTTAACACGAGCAACTAAATAATTACTTTTAGTTGCCATAGTATTAATAATATTTTTAAGTTTGGCCGGGGCCCTACGATAAAGTTCTGATAATAAAAAAAAGTTACTTTTAGTTACCTCAATGGTTGTGGGAATCACTGGAGCAAATCATTTTCGTACTAGTGTTGGACAATAGTAAAGGGGTCCATCCACACCAATAGAACTAAAGGGGAGCTATCAGTAATTAACCCTTGTTTCAATTACTCAAAAGTACAAAAGAGCAAAAACTTCCAGTTGCCCGCTTCGATCGGTACTTTACCAATGACAAGTACTAAACGCAACGGGCAAATATATAAGCCATCTCCACTACTCACTCTCTCTCTATCACTTGCTTCACTACTTCCTCCTGCAAACAGGAGAGATCCAAGCCAATTACCAGTACTCTACCATGTAACAAAGTATTCTACACTTCAATGGGCTGCTGCAGAGAAATCCAACGCAAACAACTCCACGATCATCATCAACATCCCATATTCATCCCATACCCAATAATCATTGGCGCCGGACCTTCAGGCTTAGCGACTGCAGCATGCCTCAAAGAGAAAGGAATCGACAGTTTAGTCCTCGAGAGATCGAACTGCATCGCCTCTCTCTGGACCCACAGTACCTACGACCGTCTCCACCTCCACCTCCCCAAGAAATACTGCCAGCTCCCTCTCATGCCCTTCCCTCCAAAATTCCCAAAATACCCCTCAAAGCAACAATTCATTTCCTACTTAGAAAGTTATGCGAACAAATTTGATATAAGACCCTTGTTTAATGAAACAGTGGTGAGTGCTGAGTTTGATCGTGGGGTTGGATTGTGGCGGGTGAGGACGAGGGTGGGTGAGTATGCGTGTCGGTGGCTGGTTGTGTCGACGGGGGAGAATGCAGAGGCTGTGGTTGGGCCTGAGATCAATATTGAAGGGATTGGGGAGTTTAAGGGAATCGTTATGCATACGAGTTTGTATAAGAGTGGGAAGTTGTTTAAGGGGAAGAGAGTGCTTGTTGTTGGATGTGGGAATTCTGGGATGGAGGTTTGCTTGGATCTTTGCAATTTTAATGCTTACCCAACAATTGTTGTGAGAGATAGGGTAAGTAGTTTTTTTTATTTGTTTTTGAATTATGTGAGAATATAAAACTATAATCCTTAATTTTAGTCATACAAATTTGAAGTTTTAGTACGGTGGAAAAGATCTTTTAATAGTTATCAAGAACTAAACATTTGTTTTTCTTTTTTTCCTTATAATTTAGTGTTACATAGTACTGTCACAACCTAGTTTTTTAGCATTTTATGTTACATGTTGATGATTATCATGATTTTTTAGCCATTGATCAAGGTTACTAATGGCTTTTTAGCAGAAATAACTTGTATTAGTCTTTATAACATTTCTAACTACGAGGTTTATATTGATTGTTATCATAGATTTTTCTTAATTTTGGCTAACATTGATTTGTTTTGTTGCTTATAGTGTAACCATTAATGATTAATTGTTGTTTTTGTGTTTGTTACTAATTGATATTTTGTTTTTCAGGGTTTTATCTCTTCTCTAATAATTTTAGAATTCTTTTGATATTTCTTCCTTTTTCTGTTTTTATGTGCTGATACAAAGGAGACTTTTTTTTTCCAGAAAATCTCAATGTTCAATGTCGCTACTATCTGTTTTTTGTAATGTAAATAGTTTTTGATATGGCATTGCTATAATCTCATTTTCTTAGCTACACCTTTCATATTTGTTCAAAGAATTTTCTTAATTTGGTTCTGCTATCTGTTGTTGCTTCGTTCTACTGTTCACAAAGCAAAAAAATGTAGGATCAAACTCAACTTTTGCACACTTGCACCATCATGTATTAGAATAGTATGCTATAGTACAAACAAAACCTTAGTTTACAGAAAAAGATAAGATTTTTTGCATGCCAAGAAAGAGATTCTTCAAGAGGAAGCCCTTTTTCCACATCAGAGGCCTGGTTCTCTACTTCCCTTCCAAGTTCTTACCTTCCATTTCCAGCCTCAGTCAACATCTTTCCTTCTTCCTTTCTAGGGATTCATCAGCATTCAAATCAGATCAATCCCACATTAACCTAATAATTACTGAATTTTAAAAGTATAATTAATCAGCTAGTGGACTCATTTATGGTAAATGCTATTATTCTTTTTCTCCAAAGTTCTCATATATATCTCTTACATGTGTCACTTCAAACACTAACACAATAATTAGCAATCAGGAACTTCCTTCTCATGTTCATTCCTCTCCAATTATGGATTAAATATTTGAGATGCAAGCACTAATAAAGCACATGGTGTTGATAAGAAAGTAAATGAGAAGACAGCATCTACCTAATTAGTTGCCATCTCAAGCCATTTTTTATGTGCTAATTTCGGCAAGCACTATAATTTTTCTTGGGCCCAACTTAGACCCTATCCTGCATGCATCACTTAATGTATAGGATTTCCTTCATATTTTGTAGGGTTATTTCCACATACATAGCGCATTTTGATTTTGGCCGATAGACCTCATGCGAGAATTCTTTTTGACTCTTTTACCCTCAGATAGACTGACTAATTTTATACAATAGTAATATCTGCCAAAATTTGACCCACGGTGAAATAGTCAAAAAATTATACCTAGGGTCAATATGAAACTACATGGATAGTAAGTGAAAAACAACAATACTACATGGGGTCTATGTGCAAACAACCATTGTATAAATCATAATCTTATTCTACAATCTAACTATAATAGAGAGAATCTGAAGAATTATCCTTTTCATAACTTTAGCTATGTTCGTTCCTGCAGGTGCACATTCTACCAAGAGAGATTCTCGGCATTTCAACTTTCAGGTTGTCTATGTGGCTCCTCAAGTGGCTCCCTATACGCATTGTGGATCGTATTCTTTTACTTTTAGCCCGTTTCATGCTAGGGGACACGGCCCTATTCGGCCTGCAACGGCCCATTCTCGGCCCACTTCAGATAAAATCGGTATCCGGCAAGACTCCGGTCTTAGACACCGGAACCCTAGCCAAGATCAAGTCAGGAGACATCAAGGTATTAAAGTTGTTGAGCAATTGTTTGTTCCCATGAAAGTGGCAACGTGACACAGTTTTAGCCCTTCACTTGGGAAAGGGACATAGTTTTAGCACTTCACAGCTTTGTTCTACTGAAAAATATGTGAAAATTGAGAACAAAAAAGTCCACACGAGATCTTATACATATTTAACTCCCCTTAAAAAAATGTCAAACTCATCCTAAAAATGGTATAGTGAGGACGACTATTAATTAAAATATTTAATTTATTAACATGTCATTGAAGTGTAATATGATTCTTAAATAAATGAATAAAACTAATATCATCACATCTATCTTTGCTTCTATAGTTTCAGAAATAATTTATTTTTACAAACAAAACAATGTATTTCACTTACATGCTTGATGCAGCGAACACACTTTCACACTTGTATACAAGTAAAAATAAAAATAAAAAAATCACATTTTCAATTTACTTCCAGATCATACCCCAACCCTACTCATACAGAGATCGATTAATGTTCTAATAAGATTTATATTCTATGAAACACGTAGATAGTGCTCAAAGGGACAAACCATTTGAGTGTGTGCCTTGCTTGGAAATGTTGTTGTAGGTACGGCCAGCAATAAAGAGACTGACTGAAGATGGAGCAGAGTTTGTGGACGGGAGGTCGGAGAGATTTGATGCCGTTGTTCTAGCCACGGGTTACAAAAGCAACGTTTCCTCTTGGCTTAAGGTATCCAAAACTCATAGTTGTTTCTTCGGTTGTTAATTGCGGATAGACCCCCGTAGTATTGTTGTTTTGAATTTACTGCCTCTCTAGCTCGGTTTTATTTTATTTTATTTTATTTTTTTTACCCTGATGGTTTTTTATTTTATTTTATTTTATTTTGTTTATTTATTTTCACAAAGTAGACCCCGTAGGGTGAAAGAACCAAAAGATTTCACTCAGGGTTGTCTATGTGCAAAAATAAAGTTAGACGGGGCAGGAAGCTCAAAACAGTGATACTACAAGGGGTCTATCCGCAATTAACCCTTATTTTCCAATTCTTTTCCGAAAAGCTTCCCAAAAAAAAATGTGTGTTTCAAGTGACATAGTTGTTTAGTGGTTTGATAGGAGAGGGAGTTTTTCTCCGAGAAAGACGGATTGCCAAGGAAACCATTTCCAAATGGCTGGAAAGGAGAGAATGGTCTCTATGCGGTTGGCTTGACCAAGAGAGGTTTAATGGGGACATCAATGGATGCAAGAAGGATTGCGAATGATATCCAACAATGTTGGAAGAATGACGCAAAGAGATGCATGCTATAATTGCAATGTCAATTTCATGAAGGAGAATACATATAGTAGGTTGTATTTAGGGGAGTGCTCATGGTATTGTTGTTTCGCTTATTGTTTTAGGAGAATAGTATTGTTTGTTTGATTTGTTAATTTGACTTGGTGCTAGTTTTGGGAGCGAGTTTGTACATCCCTAGTGTTTGTATATCTTGATTTTGTTCTGAAGTATTGTTGGCTTGGTTTTCCATAATAGATTTTCTTCATTTCAAGGGTTTCAATTAGTTCTCCTTGGTGAATATGCCCATAAAGCATTTCATTGAAGAGCTATTATACACGACAAATCAAATATATCATGTCATGTAAACTTATACCCTCTTATTTTGTTATTAGAGTACAAGTATTTTGCACGTGCTTGCACGGGTGAGCCTTACAAATAAAACGTCATAGTTAGATAATATATAAGACATTCACATATTGATTTAATCTAAAACAATCTCACGCTTAAACCTTAATGTTATGATGCTCGCATTAATATTTCAACTTAATTAGAAAATATAAGTGATTTTAAAATATCTATAAAATATTTTAAGAATCTAAATATTTATTCCTAGAATAATCTTAAGAACCCATTAGATTTCCAATATAATTATTAGAAAATATCAGATAAAGAATGGAGAATTCGTGATAATATTTTGGGTAATTTTTATAAATAATTTATTCATTTTTCTTATCACAAGAAATATTTTTATAATAGGAAAGTTTTTAATTTATAAATCTTTACATGTTATATATTTGTTATGATGTCATATTTTCTATTAATATTTTAAAGAGAGACACGATGAACCAAAACTCCTCTTTATAAAAATTAGTAAAGACATAATATCAAATTAATAAATAACAAAAATTAAAAATTTTATCAATAATATTTTAAGATGAAGACTAATTCATCAACTTTAAATATAATTTAACACATGTATAATTTTATATATACGATTTTAGGTTTAATTTTAGAAGAACTCCCTCAACTATAGCGGCTCAAATATTTTAATTTGAGAAAACCACCCTTAAGTTTGGGCATATTATAGATAATCCTACTCAACTTAGAAAATCAAAGAAAACCCCCTCAACTATGGGGTGTCTCACAAAATCCCCCTAATCTTTCACACTTTTCTCACCAAACCCTCTTGACGTTATTTCAAAATATAAAATAACTGAAATAGCGTTTTGAAAATCAACCCATTCAATTACAAAGAAACCTAACCAATAAAACAGAACAATTTTCAAATTACAATGCTTTTTACCCACTTTCTCCTCTCTTTCTCTTATCCTAAAAAATCATAGTATTTTTTTTTATGATTGAAGCTTAGTTTAGTCTTTTCTCAGTCACCTACTTGTCATGTGATATGCTAAACCTAATAGTGTTTGCTTTTAGGGCATAAAGTGAGAAGAGTTCATGGGGATTTCTCAAATTTTTAAACTTGAGGGGGTTATCTACAATAAGCTCAAACTTGAAGCGGTTTCTCAAATTTAAATAGTTGAGGGGTTTCTAAGACACGCCCCATATTTGAGGGGGGTTAAGTGAGAAAAGTTAAAGCGGTTATCTCAAATTTTCATAGTTGACGGGGTTTATCGACACTATGCTCAAACTTGAGGGGGTTTTCTTAAATTAAAATAGTTTAGGGGTGGTTTACTAAAATTAATCCATGAATTTATGTAGAAAGACTCTTTACATGAGTTTATTCTTTGATTTCTATATTTTAATGTATATAATTATGAGATTTTTATGGATAGTAATAATCGATAAGGATTACAAAATATTAGATTACTAAAATTTTTCAATTATAAATAGTTTTAATTTGATGAGAATTCTCAAGTGAATATAAGAATATGTGTCCCGATGTTATCTTCTAATAGGATAAAGAGACATGTGAATTTCAACCAAACACTCTCAACTATTTTAAGTTAAGAAAACTACCCTAAAGTTTGGACATATTATAGATAACCTCACTCAACTTTGAAAAGCAGAGAAAATCCTCTCAAATTTAAAAAATTTTTTTTTGGGGTGTTATGAGGCACACCCCATATTTGAGGAGGGTTAAGTGATGAAAGTTCAAGGGGTTATCTCAATTTTTATAGTTGAGGGGTTATCCACGGTATGCTCAAACTTGAAGAGGGGGTTCTCAAATTAAAATAGTTGAGGAGGGTTCTAAAATTAATCCATGATTTATATAGAGAGGCTCTTGATATGAATTCTTGCTTTAATTTCTATATTTAAATTTATAATTATGAGATTTTTTAATTATGGATAGTTATAATCTAATAAGGATTACAAAATATTTTATTATTAGAATTTTCTAATTATATATACTTTTAATTTGATGAGAATTATAAGGTGAATATAAGATTAGATATCCACATATCATCTTCTGATAGAATAAAGAGACGTGAAGATATTTATGACATGACACATATCAACTTTTGTGTCTTTATAATATAATGACACATGTCAATTTTCTATACATTTAGAAATTCCACCAATTTCTTTTTTTATATAAAGGAGGGATAAAACTATATCAATCCTCAACACTCACAATTACTCTAGAGTTTTAGTGTAATGGGAGGGATACTTGGCATGATGTAAGAGCAACTCACTTCCAATTTTCACTGGCTATGAATTTAAAGTAGATTTTAAAGAAATTGGTAATGTTGGGTGAGTTCAGGCTTTGGCTCATAGAATGGGAGCTCAACCCGTGAGGTTATATTAAAGTGTACAATTAAAATCTACAACCTTCATCACAACCCAGATTTTTTTGATATGGCCTTAAGATATATCGAAAGGGTAATAAAACAAGAGTTTGCAATACTGTATGTTTTTGCTAAATTTAACCAATGCAATTCATAGGTATGCTTCAGTAGTTGTTGATGCGCTACCAAAATTCAATGGACGAATAAAGAAATGGTTCATGATTGTGAGTTCATGGTTTTGAGGAGAGGTGTCCTGAATTTGTGAGCCCATTGGTATGGTGTAAGTATTGGGATCTAAGAAGTGCAACTCGTTGTTTGGCTAGATCCACTACTAAAAGTGCTAGGTCTAGTTGCACATACCTGACTCCTGAGACTCTGAATAGAAATCATCGATAACTCACTCGACCACCGATGTGGGAATAAAGTGAGTGGCACGTCACAGTAGCGATGAATAAAGAGAGCTTGAGATGGGATTGAGGGGTTTTGAGTAGAATATGACAGAGAGGCTATACAAGCATGTGAGGCAGAGCGATTGAGAGAGATGAGTGATCCATCTTATAATATTCTCTTTCATACCGAATAGCTCATATTATTGCCCCGTGGATGTAGGTCGAACTTCGTCGATCAAACTATGTACATCTAGATGTTCTTCTTCTAGCTTGGTGTTGTTTCTATCTTGTGAATTTATAGTTTAATTTTCTAGTTGCGGAGATCAGAATCAAGGATTGTCAATTCCCAACATCACAATAGCAAGGGATGAAGAGAACTTGATTTGATAGAGAAGATGGTGTTATTAAATATAGTGGTTACCTGCTCTTCTTTTGCTTGACTTTAGTCTCACATCGCTTAGGTTATTAGAACATCTCTACTTACTTTTATATATAAACTCCTCAATGAAATGAATAAGTTAATCAAGTTTTCTCAAATCTCTCTATAATTATCATGGTATCAGAGCCATTTTCTTCATTCCAGAGAGATCTCTTTCTTTTTCCTCGACCTCAGGAATGTTGAGGGGGGTTTTGCTACAGTCTACACTTCCCCTCGGCGGCTTCAACACCAACTTCAATGTCGGCAACATCATCTTCCTTGAGCAACCAAACCCTAGACCACCACTCGCCTCTCGCTCTAGCCACCACAGCTCCATCGCAACTTCTTGCAGCATCACCGATTAAAACCCACACCTCAATCACTACTACGAACAGCCATAATTCCTACACTAAAAACCCACCACTTTCCCACCACAAGCAACCTCAACCACCCGAAGCGAAATAACATGCACGACCAACAAGCAATCATCCCACAATCACCCTCAATCACAACCAACTCCAACAGCAGTCAACATCAAAACTCCACCTCAACTCTCCTGCACAATCAATCACTTCTCAACTCCCCTCAAACAAATCACAACTCCACCCATTACCCGTGTTATAGGTTACCTCAAATACTCAAATCCATATTGCTTTGGAAATTTTTTTTTGACTTGGCTTGTTTTGGTCAAGAGTCCTACTTACATTAGACTTTGCACAACCAATCATATTAGAAGTCTATTCCTACTTGGACTCTTGTTGTGGTCTTCAAGGCTATATAAGAACAGTCTTTCAAGCCAATTAGATCATCAATCTTCAGAGCACCGATCAAGAAGAGAGAGTTCTTTTGTGAAGCCTATTTGGTATTTTCTCTTTTATTCCTTTATTTGAGAGAGATTGTATTAGGCTTTTAGGGTGTGGTTTAGAATTGAGTGATTGAGAGATCTCTACATTGTATTCCTCACAATTAGTAAAGCTATTCTCCTCCTTCACCCGTGGACGTAGGCTACAAGCCGAGTCACGTATATCTTTGTGTTCGTGTGTTCTTAATATTTTTCGTGCTTTCGTTTGATTGATATTAGTTTATTCCTGGGGTTTGTCATAACAAATTGGTATCAGAGTCCTCAGCTATCGATCGGACGAGAAGGTGATGACAACCACTATAAAGTGGGATATCGAGAAGTTTGACGGCAACATCAGTTTCAGTCTTTGGCAAGTTAGGATGATCGCCGTGTTGACACAGATCAGATTGAAGAAGGCTTTATTCCGGAAGTCGAAGAAACCGGCTATAATGACGGCGGAAGATTGGGACGTGCTTGGATTTGATCGATATGTGCCGCACTTGATGCCTTATGGAGCTATTGGAGAAGGTGGAGTAAGTAAACTAGCTTATTTAGTGTGAGGTATTCTTCGATGTATTTTAATCAAGGTGGAGATTTGTTATGGGTGATTCAAATACTAATCCTTAAATAGGATATGCAATCTAATTAGAGTTTCTATTGGCTATGTCTAGTACTAAGATAAGGATAAAAGTGCTTGTTTATTCTATTGAGATTAAAATTCTTATCTTATAGAATTTGTGGATAGCAACAACTCTTATCCTTAGTCTCTATAAATATGACAGAAGATCTTTGATGAGAATTTACCCAACCTAGGGTCGCAACATCAAGGAAAGAACGGATGGTTCTTTATTAAGGCTGCAGATAGTTGATCCACCCGACGGCAGCAATAAGCATTGAGATGAGCTCTGCAGGCTGAAGCAATATATTTAAGAGGTTCTTGGTTTGGCTCTCTATTTGGTTAGCTCTCTAGGTGTTAGAGATTGTTAGAAAGATTAAGTGCTTTTAGGGGTGTGATTTGGGATTGGGTGATTGAGAGACCTCCACTTTATATTCCTTACAATTAGTAAAGCTATTCTCCTCCTTCGCCCGTGAACGTAGGCTACAAGCCGAACCACGTATATCTTTGTGTTCGTGTGTTCTTGATATTTTTCGTGCTTTCGTTTGATTGATATTAGTTTATTCCTGGGGTTTGTCATAACAAATTGGTATCAGAGCCCTCAGCTATCGATCGGATGAGAAGATGACGATAACAACTACGAAGTGGGATATCGAGAAGTTTGACGGCAACATCAGTTTCAATCTTTGACAAGTTAGGATGATCGTCGTGTTGACACATAGCCGATTGAGGAAGGATTTGTTTAGGAAGTCAAAGAAATTGGTTGCCACATGTGAGGATGATTGGATTCGACCATTGCAGAGATTTGAAGATATAGTAGCTTATGTATCATCAGTTGATGATTATGTGCCTTTGTGCTATTTAGGAGCTACTTCAGGTTATGGCTCTACGAAGTGGTTAGTTAATCGTGCGGATTATTCAGTTGATATGTTACCGATGTCTCTTTCAGTTAGTGAGTCTAAGAGGTGCTTGGACTTAATCAGTATATGCCGCACTAAGTGCCTAGTAGAGCTGTTGGAGAAGGTGGAGTGAGTAAGTTATTTTGGAGTGAGGAATTTTCTACGTATTTGAGTCAAGGTGGAGATTTGTTATAGGTTGCCTCAAATACTCAAATCCATATTATTTTGGGAATTCTTTTTTGACTTGGCTTGTTTTGGTCAAGAGTCCTACTTACATTAGACTTTGCACAACCAATCATATTAGAAGTCTATTCCTACTTGGACTCTTGTTGGGGGTCTTCAAGGCTATATAAGAACAGTCTTTCAAGCTAATTAGATCATCAATCTTCAGAGCACCAATCAAGAAGAGAGAGTTCTTTTGTGAAGCCTATTTGGTATTTTCTCTTTTGTTCCTTTATTTGAGAGAGATTGTATTAGACTTTTGGGGTGTGGTTTAGGATTGAGTGATTGAAAGATCTCCACATTGTATTCCTCACAATTAGTAAAGCTATTCTCCTCCTTCGCCCGTGGACGTAGGCTACAACCCGAACCACGTATATCTTTGTGTTCATGTGTTCTTGATATTTTTCGTGCTTTCATTTGATTGATATTAGTTTATTCCTGGCGTTTGTCATAACAACCCGCAACCTGCAAGCTAAGCCCTCTCATGTGCAAGCAAATCCTCACCAACTTCGATCCACACCCTCTGCTGCCTTGTACCACAGATGACCACCAACTATTCGACAAAATGCGATATAGAGCGATCCACCATCGAAGGCTATCACATAGCTCCTTACCTCCACCAAAACCCATCTCCAGTGTCTTCCACCACCTCCCGTGTCTACTTTGCTACCAATGATGATAGCCTCAGCCATCATCATCTTCGATGGTCGCTTAATGCCTATCGACCATGATGCACACAATACGTTCGACGGAAGCCTGAGCAACATTCCTCAACCTCTACACCCTCCAGCAAGCAATTCCTCCGACCAAGCATCTCTCCTGGATAAGCATACCTGTCGGCCAAGCTCTCCCCCGGTCAGCAACCCCGGCCACGCTCTTCCCCAGCCATAACCCCTGGCCACACTCTCCCTCAGCCAGCATTCCCGGCTACGTTCTCCCATCGCAAGCAGCCTCGGCCACGTTTTTCCTCGGCCAGCACCCCCGGCGATGCTTTGTCTCGACCAACACCCTCGGCCACACTTTCCCCTGGCCAGCGCTCCCGGCTACGCTTTTCCCGACCAACACCTTTGACCAAGCACCCCCGGCTAAGCTCCCTCCGGCCAAGCTTACCCCAGCCGACACTCCCAGCCAAGCTCCCTCTGTCCAAGCTCTCACTAGACAACAACGCTCTCACCGCCTCTATTCAAGCCCTCATTAGATAGCATCGCAACATTCCTTACATGCAAGCAAATCATCATGCACACGTCTTCACGGCAAACTACCTTTAGAACTCAAATACAGTTTAAGAGGTGGTCTTAAATATAGTAGTTAGCCTCTCTTCTTTTGCTTTACTTTAGCCCCACATTGCTTTAGGTTATTAGAACATCTCTACTTGCATTTGTATATAAACTCCTCCATAAAGTGAATAAGATAAACAAGTTCTCTCAAATCTCTCTATGATTATCAGGCGTAAAATCAATGGAATGGGAATTTTCTTCATAGGTAATTTAATAACATGAACAAGTTAACGTTTGATCGCATCACCATTAGCTTCTTGTCCCGACCATGGCATTAAAAGTCATTGATTCTTTCAAAGTCATAAAGATAATTATTCTCAATATGGTATGCATTCCTCAAAAGCGCGTATAAAGCCAATTTGCACTTTTAACTGGAGGTAATGGCGGGGGGAATCGAGAGACAAAAGGAAAAAGAGAAAGAAAAAGAACACCGCTGATCACTATAATATAATGAAAAACTATGACTTTGCAATTCTCTGGGGCCAAAAGTTATGACTCCCATTTTTTTTTAAATTTGGTAATGTCGCATATGGAATGATACACATCAGATTGGATAGGACAATTATGATCTAATGACAGGTCTTGTTTTCATTCGTAGCATCATGCTTCCCCTAAACAGGTGAATCCCCTTTTCAATCTGTCGTCTCTCTCATATCTAAATTCTTTTACCTTCATCTTATTAGAGGTTATGTAGATATCCACTTGTCAAATTCTAATTCCTCACGAATCAAGCAAAATATTTATGTAAAAGAGTAGCGGTAAGTGTACTACTTCTCTTCTACTACTTTGGCACTATCGCTCATAAAAGAGTGGGGTAATGATGAGTCGCCACTAAGTGACTCATCATGACCCCACTCTTTTGTGAGCGATAGTGCCAAAGTAGTAGAAGAGGAGTAGTACACTTAGCATTTTTCTACGTAAAATCTTCTTGAGGCGCGCTAAGATTATATCTTTTCTTTTTGGTTTTTTTTAAAGATAATCTAACATAAAAGAGGGTAGCGGCCAAGCAATTAGTTGCAAATAACGCTTCAAATTCAAGTCAAACTTCTCGAGCATGAGATAAGCCTGCCACATGCACCATTATGTTGCCAAAGATGGAGTAGCTAACCTAGAGCCATCTAACTAGTCATAAACAAGCCAGGAGTTAAAATCAGGATTGGAAACAAGGCCAGCTGGCTTACTATGAACAGTACAAGTTATATGCTTTGGTGAAGTAGGGAATAAGTCATTGGCATAATATTATAGACGATAAGTCTCTAAAATAGTTTTTAGTAGACTTTTCATAGTAAATAATTATCGTTCTCCAGATGAAAGATGAGCTGAGGAATTTCCGTGGACATGAGTTAGATGGAGACTAAAGAGGTACACAATGCCATGGATAAAACGTATCTTGAGAAAAGAACACAACTAGGTTCTAGGGATTGAGTAAGGAAGGTGCAAAGTGATGAGTGCTGGGATTTTGCTTCTAGACTCGGTCGTGGGCTTTGAACTTAGGTATTTTGGCTTCAATTTCCTGAAAATGTGTTAAAAATTCTTAGAAGCAAATAAAATTATTCAAAAATTATAGGAAATGAGGGTATAAAAATACAATAAAAATTATTAATCGGAAAGTCTAAGAGAAACTCTAATAAAATGAGAGAGAAAATTGGGATTCTCTCTGTGTATAATTCAAACTAGAGATATACATATAGTGAACTAGTAGAAAATTTGTACATAGATTTATGGCGAAAATCTGATAATCCAAAGGTATAACAACTAGAATGGGTTATAACAACTTTACCCACAATATCCTATCAATCTAAATTATATAACAGCAATTAGTTATAACAATTTTAACCACAATATCCTATCAATTCAAAATACAAGATTCAGTTGTGTATAGAGAGGATCCGAATTCTCCTGAATACATGCATGGAGACCATTACATGTTGAAAATAAACTTGATTGAATTACCTTGGGAATTGAGAAGATCATTTAGTTGTTTGAGGAGTCAAATGCATGAATATGTAGATGCATGAATGTTGTTGGGAAATTCAAGAGTCATTGTTAGGAAATCTATGAGGCATTATAGTAGTATATATATGTGTGGTTTGTAAGTTGAAAGATGTCAAGAAAAGAAGAAAGAAAATTAATAGAATAATTTTATCCTCCTCCAAATTGTTTATCCTGGGCAAAATATTATTATCAAATTGGTATCAGAGCTAAGATAAGTTCCAATGGAATGATCCCGTTCGTTGCTCCTAAACTCATCAAGGAAAATTATGAAAATTGGTGCATTCAAATGAAGGCTCTATTAGAATCAATAGACTGTTGGGATGTTGTGGTGAAAGGCTTTGAAAAGCTTGAAGATGAAGGTGCGCTATCAGCAGCACAGAGAGACTCGCTTAATAGTCCAATAAGAAAGATAGTAGAGCACTCTACTTTATTTATCAAGGAGTTGATGAATCGACATTCGAGAAGATCTCAGATGCAGCGACCTCAAAACAAGCTTGGGAGATATTTCAAAACTCCTATAAGGGAGTAGAGAAGGTGAAGAAGGTGCGCCTCCAAACACTTCGAAAGGAATTCGAAGATTTAGAGATGAAGGAAAGTGAATTAGTTTCTGACTATTTCACTCGTGTCTTGGCAGTAGTGAATCAACTTCGGAGAAATGGCGAGAAGATTGAAGATGTTCGTGTGGTGGAGAAAATTCTTCGATCACTTTCTCAGAAATTTGACCATATTGTTTGTGCCATCGAAGAGTTAAAAGATTTGGAGAAGATGACAATTGATGAACTCTTGGGTTCCTTAAATGCTCACGAGAAAAGATTTAGCAAGAGAAATGAGCCGGTGGAGAAGGCTCTTCAAACTAAGCTTTCTTTGAAGGATGGCCAAGAAGATTCAAAAGAAGGAAGTAACGGCGGTCGTGGCCGTGGAAGATTTCGAGGCAGATTCGAGGCCGAGGATGTGGTTTGTAAGTTGAAAGATGTCAAGAAAAGAAGAAAGAAAATTAATAGAATAATTTTATCCTCCTCCAAATTGTTTATCCCGGCAAAATATTATTATCAAATTGGTATCAGAGCTAAGATAAGTTCCAATGGAATGATCCCGTTCGTTGCTCCTAAACTCATCAAGGAAAATTATGAAAATTGGTGCATTCAAATGAAGGCTCTATTAGAATCAATAGACTGTTGGGATGTTGTGGTGAAAGGCTTTGAAAAGCTTGAAGATGAAGGTGCGCTATCAGCAGCACAGAGAGACTCGCTTAATAGTCCAATAAGAAAGATAGTAGAGCACTCTACTTTATTTATCAAGGAGTTGATGAATCGACATTCGAGAAGATCTCAGATGCAGCGACCTCAAAACAAGCTTGGGAGATATTTCAAAACTCCTATAAGGGAGTAGAGAAGGTGAAGAAGGTGCGCCTCCAAACACTTCGAAAGGAATTCGAAGATTTAGAGATGAAGGAAAGTGAATTAGTTTCTGACTATTTCACTCGTGTCTTGGCAGTAGTGAATCAACTTCGGAGAAATGGCGAGAAGATTGAAGATGTTCGTGTGGTGGAGAAAATTCTTCGATCACTTTCTCAGAAATTTGACCATATTGTTTGTGCCATCGAAGAGTTAAAAGATTTGGAGAAGATGACAATTGATGAACTCTTGGGTTCCTTAAATGCTCACGAGAAAAGATTTAGCAAGAGAAATGAGCCGGTGGAGAAGGCTCTTCAAACTAAGCTTTCTTTGAAGGATGGCCAAGAAGATTCAAAAGAAGGAAGTAACGGCGGTCGTGGCCGTGGAAGATTTCGAGGCAGATTCCGAGGCCGAGGATGTGGTTTCTAAGGTAGAGGAAGTCACAACAACTTTGAAGAAAGAGATTAAAATCAAAGATCTTTTACAGGCCGTGGACGTGGTAGATCTAATGGAGACCGATGGAAAACACAAATTTAATATTTTAAATGCAAGAAGTATGGCCATTACTCTTCTGATTGTTATTACAATCAAGTTGAAGAGAAGGTGAATTATGTTGAGAAAAGAGATGATGATAATATTCTTCTATTAGCATTTGGAGGAGATGGTGACAAGGAGGATGTTTGGTATCTTAATACTGGTGCCAGCAACCATATGTGTGGCAAGAGAAGTATATTCGTCGATATGGACAAATCTGTGAATGGCAAGGTGACTTTTGGAGATTTCTCAAAAATTCCAGTGAAAGGCCAAGATAAAATTTTTATTCACCTCAAAAATGGAGAAGAAAAATTTATCACTGATGTCTATTATGTGCCCAATATGAAAAGCAATTTATTGAGTTTGGGACAGCTCTTAGAAAAGGGCTATGATTTTCATACAAAAAAATCATAATCTTTTTCTTCGAGATCAAAAAGATAGATTGATTGCAAAAGTACAGATGTCAAAGAATCGAATGTTCATGCTAAATCTTCAAGGTGGAGATGTGAAATGTTTGAAGGCTTGTATCAACGATCTTGCTTGGCTATGGCACTTGAGATTTGGGCATCTCAATTTTGGCAGTCTGAAGACATTGGCCGATAGAAGCATGGTGAAAGGGCTACCGATAATTGATCATCTCGAGCAACTCTGTGAAGGATGTCTAGCGGGGAAGCATCACCGAGCTACTTTTCCAAAGGAGGCTTCATTTCATGCGTCGAAATCGCTACAACTTGTTGTTCGCGGGAAAAGTTGGTTTCTCGATCTTCATTATCGTTGAACTCATTGCAACTTTATGGAATTACAAATGAATTCAAAAATAAAAAAGGTCATCTTTTTATAAGACCTGCAATGAAAATCAAAACAAAGATTACAACTTTCTACCTAAATAAACGCTGGATCCGTTTATCGGCTCCTTGCGTTTTTGGGTTCTTTGCCTGTGCCGGGGATTTTTTTGCGTCCATGGACCGCCGCGTGATTGTGATCCAAAGTTAGATCTAACACGATCGAGGGGATTATCTCACGAAGGAAATAATCGCCTAAGTAAGTGAAATCGACCAAGCGAGATCACTACTCTTCTCGAGATCAAAATAAAGTTTAATCTTGAGGAAACCGTATAGATCTGATCTAAGACCTCTCGAACTTTCTTAGGGGATTATCTCACGAAGGAGGATAATTGCCCTGAGAGGTTCGTCAAGATCTTGGATCTGAGAGTCGAAGAAGATGATCGTCGAAGGCCTCCCTTTTTCTCCCAAGTCTAGATCTGGAACTTGATTTCAATTTGGCAGAGCTTCGGCTTCTTTCAAAAATTCCCGATCCCCTAAAATGAGACCCCTCCTCTTCTATTTATAGATTTTAGAAGCGGATGCGGTCGAAACTGGGCAAAAAGCCCAGTAACTCTAGGTGGCTCGGCTTTGGCTGAGACACCAAATGGTGGCTCGGCCTTGGCCGAGCCGCCATTATGGCTTTTCGCTTCTTTTTTCGGGTCCGATGGTTTGTTTCGGGACTTGTTTTCCGATTATCTTCCGAGCTCGATTTGATTTTGATCCGATTTTGTGAGTCCGATCTGATTTCGTCTCATCGATATTCGCTGATTTGAAGCTTCACATTTGGATTTATTCCATCGCTTGGATGCGATTTGTCGCTTCATCGACTTGTACGCTTTGCCGATTCGCTTTATGCGTTTCGTTGACTCGCTTCGCGGACTTGGACGTTTCGTCGACTTGCTTTATGCGTTTCGTCGACTTGCTTCATGCGTTGGCGTCGCTTTGTGTTGTCAACGGTCCATCGTTATGTCATCGGATGGCTCGTCAATCATTCTCTCATCGTCACGAGCTACGTTCGGGGACTTATATGCAATTTTCAACGCCTACACTTGTATATACTGATGTCTGTGGGCCGATCACTTTGACCTCAATCGGTGAGAATAGGTATTTTCTTACCTTCACCGACAATATTTCTCGAAAGACTTGGGTTTACTTCTTGAAGAACAAATCTGAAGTGGTTTCTATGTTTAAGAAGTTTAAAACTAATGTGGAAAAAGAGAGTGACTTTTATCTTAAAGCTATCAGATCAGACCGAGGTGGAGAGTTCACTTCAAAGGAATTTGAAGCATATTGTGAAGAACATGGAGTTCGATATGTTTGACTGCTCCTTACACTCCACAACAAAACGGCGCTGCTGAGAGAAAGAACCGTATTATTTTGAATATGGTAAGAAGTATGTTGAGTAGTAAGAAGATACCTAAAACCTTTTGTGCTGAAGCCGTTTCTTGCGCCGTCTACATCATCAACCGGTGTCCAACTCAGATTCTTAAAAATATTACTCTGCAAGAAGCTTGGACCGGTTACAAACCAAATGTGAGCCACTTTAAGGTGTTCGGCAGTATTGGCTATGCTCATGTTCCAGAGCAGAAGAGGAATAAGCTCGACGAGAGGAGTATTCCATATGTATTCATCGGCTATGATTCAAGAACCAAGGGTTACAAGATGTATGACCCGTGCAGTAAGAAGTTTATTATTAGCCGAGATGTTCAATTCAACAAAGAGAAATCATGGGACTGGAGCAAGAGAGAAATTTATAGCAGCCCGATTACTTTCATTAGTGAAGAGACTGAGATTGGGAAAGATGCTCCAGCACATACTCCATCGACATCCACTCTATCATCACCGACGACATCATCACCAACCACACCTCAGCCGCCCCAAGTGATTACTTTTTCAGCATAGTCTTCATCATCATCGAGTCCAAAACCTCAAAAATTTAGGAGTTTGAGAGAGTTGTATGAGGTAACTGAAAATCAAGATGATTTAACATTATTTTGCTTATTTGCTGGTTGTGAGCCTTTAGACTTTGAAGAAGCTGTTCAAGATCCAAAATGGAGTTTAGCTATGGATGAAGAGATCAATGCTATTGAGAAGAATGATACCTGGGAGCTCGCAACACTTCCAGAAGGCAAGAAAGCAATTGAAGTCAAATGGGTGTTCAAAGAGAAGAAGAATGCAAAAGGAGAAGTTGAGAGGCACAAGACGAGGTTAGTTGCCAAAGGCTACAAGCAGAAAGCTGGAATTGACTATGATGAGGTATTCGCTCCAATAGCTCATCTTGAAACTATAAGGTTGATTATTGTCTTAGCAGCTCAGAACAAATGGCCAATCTATCAACTTGATGTGAAGTCAGTATTTTTAAATGGTGTTCTTGAAGAGGAGGTCTATGTGGATCAACCTCTTGGTTACATCAAGAAAGGAGAAGAATCAAATGTGTTGAAGTTGAAGAAAGCTCTTTATGGCTTGAAACAAGCACCAAGAGCTTGGAATAGCAGAATTGATGAATACTTTCAAGCTCATAATTTTTCTAAATGTCCTTATGAGCATGCCTTATGTATCAAGGTAAATGAAGCTGGAGCCATTCTTATTCTATGCATGTATGTGGATAATTTAATCTTTACAGGAAATAATCTACACATGTTCGAGGAGTTCAAAAGCTCCATGGTTCGTGAGTTCGAGATGACAGACATTGGACTCATGTCTTATTATCTTGGCATCGAGGTGAAGCAAAGCCAAGATAGAATTTTTATCTCTCAGGAGGGATATGCAAAGACAATTCTTGATAAGTTTGATATGAATGATAGCAATCATGTGAGTACTCCTGTTGAATATGGAGTCAAGTTGTCCAAGAAAGATGCTGGAAGCAAAGTTGATGCAACTTATTTCAAAAGTTTGGTCGGTAGTCTTCGCTACCTAACTTGCACAAGGCCCGATATTCTCTATGGTGTTGGGCTCGTGAGCAGATACATGGAAGATCCGAAATCTTCACACCTGTTGGTAGCAAAGAGGATTCTCCGGTACATCAAAGGTACAACAGATTTCGGTTTGTTTTATTCAAGTTCTAACAACTTTGAACTTGTCGCATACACTAATAGCGATTGGGCCGGAGATGTTGATGATCGAAAGAGTACAACTGGTTACACTTTTTTTTTCGGCGATACTGCTTTTACTTGGTCTTCAAAGAAGCAGCTGATAGTCACTCTTTCAACTTGTGAAGCTGAATATGTTGCTGCATCATCGGTGTCACTCATGCACTTTGGTTGAGAAACTTGCTCAAAGATCTTCAGTTCGGACAAGAAGGGCCGACCAAAATTTGTGTTGATAACAAGTCGGCTATTGCACTTTCAAAAAATTCAGTGTTTCATGAAAGGAGCAAACATATAGATACTCGATATCATTTTATCCGCGATCAAGTAAAGAACAAGGAAGTTGAGCTTGAGTTCGTGAAATCGCAAGATCAGGTGGCTGACATATTTACTAAGCCATTGAAGCATGACGTGTTTACTTTATTGTGAGACAAGCTTGGCATGATTGAAGGATCAAGTTTAAGGGAGAATGTTGAAAATAAACTTGATTGAATTACCTTGGGAATTGAGAAGATCATTTAATTATTTGAGGAGTCAAATGCATGAATATGTAGATGCATGAATGTTGTTGGGAAATTCAAGAGTCATTGTTAGGAAATCTATGAGGCATTATAGTAGTATAGATATGTGTAGTTTGTAAGTTGAAAGATGTCAAGAAAAGAAGAAAGAAAATTAATAGAATAATTTTATCCTCCTCCAAATTATTTATCTTGGGCAAAATATTGTTATCATTACAATCATCACTTGCATTTATTCATTGCTCCCCAGGGATTCTCCCTATGAACTCTTCTGTCCCCATTTGCCAAAAAACTACAAACAATATTCAGTGTGTTGACCCTATACCACTAATGCAATTGTGGTACCCTATTTATGGGAGTATACGAAAGTATGGCTATGATGAGTTTATAAGGTGAGCTATGTGTAGGCATCAAAATTACCCATGGAACTCTAATTTACTTCATACCAGAGAAAAGACGATGAACGTCATTATCTGAGTTAAGGAGGATCGTCTAATGCTGCAGGTAAATTAATAAGCACATAAAACGAATTGGCGAAGCATACGAGTCAATTGAACGGCAAAACAACGAAGAAACGACTCTGCTGGGGAGCTACAGAATGCCCATAAAGAACGTAGTACCATGTGTGTTTTGCTCATGCCATGTGTGTTTCGCTAATGGGACATTGTAGATATCTTCTCCAGCTTTCCAACGCATCTTCATTTACCTCATTTCGAGATTGGACGAGGAAGTTATTGCCAAAACAATCAAGACAGTCAAAACTGCCGCAGCCTTTGACCGAGACACAAAAAAGTGTCGCGGCCAAAGAGCCTTTGGCCGAGACACAAAAAAAATGTCGCGGCCAAAGAGCCTTTGGCCGAGACACAAAAAGTGTCTTGGCTATGGCCGAGACACCGAAGAGTTTTCTTGTCAACAGGAGGGATTTGTTTGCATTTATGGGTCCCATTTGACTTTATATGCACGTGGGGACATCCATTAATGTTATTGGACGGTTACACCCTTGAAATACGCCCACTAAGCGTGATAAATGGACCATTTAACACGTTTTAAAGTCATGGGATAGCGGTTACAACGGCCCTTTGGCCGAGACAGTTGTAACTGCCTCGGCAACTAAAGAAAAAATTTCTTTGTCCGAGACAGTTGTAACTGTCTCGGTAACTACTGGACAGTGAACATGAACTATTTGTATTCTTTGCGGCAGTTATGCTTCCTAAAGCCTATAAATACCCCTTTAACATGTATTATTGAGGGAGGGGTCATTTTTACAGAGAGGAGAAGATCTATCTTAGCAGAGAGGAGTCCTTTGGTGAACTTCAAATACAAAAAGAGAATTCTTCATCAAATCAAGAGCGTTCTTGAAGCTTCCTTTGGAGATCCCTCGAGATTAAACCTTGTCTTATTCTTGGGAAGAGTAGATATCTTACTTTGCTAAGACGTCTGCTTAAATCTTTGTTTCAACATTGAAACATTGATTTTGACCTTTCTACATCGTCGATTTGAAGCGTTGCTCAGGTGGTCCACGGACGATGCGTCCCCGGCACAGGCAAAGATCCCACGCAAGCAGCGGGTGATAAACATCCTCTGCGTTTGTTTCTAGGAGATTGTCTTTGTTGTAAAGAGGTCTTATAAAAAGACTCATTTTCTCTTTCTTTGAATTCATTGTAAACAAAATTGAAGTTGTAATGGGTTCAAAAGCAACGAAGCCAATTTCCGACGCGAACACTATGGGAATCAAATGCAAAAATATTGGCTAGTTATCTCGGCAGTGGTTTATGCCAAACAACATATTAACCTTAGTATGGATGTTAGGGTTTCCGTTGTGCCTATCACGCTTGTGATTTCTCCAACACCGGGGTTCATGAGAATCAAATACAACAATAGGTAATCATTTCCACATCGGGTCCTGAGAATCGAATATAACGATAGGTGGCCATTTCCCATGGCTTATATCGCGCCAACGGGCTCACGATGGTGTCGACACAGCTATCTGCAAGCAAACTCATCATCTCGAGCACAATGGTGTCAACTCTTTCAAAATCAAAGGTCAGTAAACCTAACTTCCCCTTTGCTTGGTGCTCTTCTTCCCCAAAGTACAAGAGGCAACCAAAACTTTCCCAAAGGCTAGACCTCCTTAAAAGCAAACTCTAAGCTATACAACTCAAAGTTGATATTGGTTCGTGTGTGGTCGGGAGCTAAACACGAATACAATGTCACAAACAAGGGCACATGCAAAAGCAAAAAAAAGTTTATAGGAATATCCGGAATCTGTGGAAACCATTTGAGTTGAGATCTTTTGGAATCTTGAAAAAGTTCATGTGTTCACTTGCATGAGTGTTGTTTGCCACTATTTTTTTTTTCCGCTTTGGATTCGGATTCTACTCATGTAGCATATCATGTCACTAGTCTAGTATCTTCTGGTAAGAGCCTAAGTCTATGTGACTATGTCATTTCATGTCATGAGGTTAGTGTCCTAATTAATGTGCTAATTATTGATAATTTGATTAGAGAATCACATCATTAATTTGTCAGGGTGAAACAAACAGTAAAAAGTTACTTCTCTCAAGAGTTGTACATATCAAGATAATTGATAAGGTTAATTGCACAGAGACCCTTGTAATATTGCATTGTGTCATTTATTATCCTTCGAGGTTGATATAGACAGATAATTTTATCCTCCTCCAAATTATTTATCTTGGGCAAAATATTGTTATCATTACAATCATCACTTGCATTTATTCATTGCTCCCCAGGATTCTCCTATGAACTCTTCTGTCCCCATTTGCCAAAAACTACAAACAATATTCAGTGTGTTGACCCTATACCACTAATGCAATTGTGGTACCCTATTTATGGGAGTATCAAAGTATGGCTATGATGAGTTTATAAGGTGAGCTATGTGTAGGCATCAAAATTACCCATGGAACTCTAATTTACTTCATACCGGAGAAAAGGCGATGAGCGTCATTATCGAGTTAAGGAGGATCGTCTAATGCGGGTAAATTAATAAGCACATAAAACGAATTGGCGAAGCATGAGTCAATTGAGCGGCAAAACAACGAAGAAACGACTTCGGGGAGCTACGAATGCCCATAAAGAACGTAGTACCATGTGTGTTTTGCTCATGCCATGTGTGTTTCGCTAATGGGACATTGTAGATATCTTCTCCAGCCAACGATCTTCATTTACCTCATTTCGAGATTCGGACGAGGAAGTTATTGCCAAAACAATCAAGATATCAAACCGCCGCAGCCTTTGACCGAGACACAAAAAGTGTCGCCAAAGAGCCTTTGGCCGAGACACAAAATGTCGCGCCAAAGAGCCTTTGGCCGAGACAAAAGTGTCTTGGCTATGGCGAGACACCGGAGAGTTCTTGTCAACGGGAGGGATTTGTTTGCATTTATGGGTCCCATTTGACTTTATATGCGATGGGGACATCCATTAATGTTATTGGACGGTTACACCCTTGAAATCGCCCACTAAAGCGTGATAAATGGACCATTTAACACGTTTTAAAGTCATGGGATAGCGGTTACAACGCTTTGGCCGGCATTGTAATCGCTTCTAACTAAAGAAAAATTTCTTTGTCCGAGACGCTTGTAACCTGCCTCTGAATCGGATGATGAACATGAACTATTTGTATTCTTTGCGTTATGCTTCCTAAAGCCTATAAATACCCTTTAACATGTATTATTGAGGGGAGGGTCATTTTACGAGAGGAGAAGATCTATCTTAGCGAGAGGAGTCCTTTGGTGAACTTCAAATACAAAAGAGAATTCTTCATCAAATCAAGAGCGTTCTTGAAGCTTCCTTTGGAGATCCCTCGAGATTAAACCTTGTCTTATTCTTGGGAAGAGTAGATATCTTACTTTGCTAAGACGTCTGCTTAAATCTTTGTTTCAACATTGAAACATTGATTTTGACCTTTCTACATCGTCGATTTGAAGCGTTGCTCAGGTGGTCCACGGACGATGCGTCCCCGGCACAGGCAAAGATCCCACGCAAGCAGCGGGTGATAAACATCCTCTGCGTTTGTTTCTAGGAGATTGTCTTTGTTGTAAAGAGGTCTTATAAAAAGACTCATTTTCTCTTTCTTTGAATTCATTGTAAACAAAATTGAAGTTGTAATGGGTTCAAAAGCAGCGAAGCAATTCCGGCGAACACTATGGGAATCAAATGCAAAAATATTGGCTAGTTATCTCGGCGATGGTTTATGCCAAACAACATATTAACCTTAGTATGGATGTTAGGGTTTCCGTTGTGCCTATCAGCTTGTGATTTCTCCAACACGGGGTTCATGAGAATCAAATACAACAATAGGTAATCATTTCCACATCGGTCGAGAATCGAATATAACGATAGGTGGCCATTTCCCATGGCTTATATGCTTAGCTCCGCGATGGTGTCGACACAGCTATCTGCAAGCAAACTCATCATCTCGAGCACAATGGTGTCAACTCTTTCAAAATCAAAGGTCAGTAAACCTAACTTCCCCTTTGCTTGGTGCTCTTCTTCCCCAAAGTACAAGAGGCAACAAAACTTTCCCAAAGGCTAGACCTCCTTAAAAGCAAACTCTAAGCTATACAACTCAAAGTTGATATTGGTTCGTGTGTGGTCGGGAGCTAAACACGAATACAATGTCACAAACAAGGAGCACATGCAAAAGCAAAAAAGTTTATAGGAATATCCGGAATCTGTGGAAACCATTTGAGTTGAGATCTTTTGGAATCTTGAAAAGTTCATGTGTTCACTTGCATGAGTGTTGTTTGCCACTATTTTTTTCCGCTTTGGATTCGGATTCTACTCATGTAGCATATCATGTCACTAGTCTAGTATCTTCTGGTAAGAGCCTAAGTCTATGTGACTATGTCATTTCATGTCATGAGGTTAGTGTCCTAATTAATGTGCTAATTATTGATAATTTGATTAGAGAATCACATCATTAATTTGTCAGGGTGAAACAAACAGTAAAAAGTTACTTCTCTCAAGAGTTGTACATATCAAGATAATTGATAAGGTTAATTGCACAGAGACCCTTGTAATATTGCATTGTGTCATTTATTATCCTTCGAGGTTGATATAGACAGATAGTTTTGTTGCGCTAATTATTTTCATTATTAATGTTGCAAAGAGACCGCTGATTTTTTTTAAAATTCAGATGCAAACAACGTTCAGTTCTCATAAGGTCTGTCTACAAATATCAAACCTAAGAGGTAATAAGTAGCACAGCTCTTATTGGGAAAGTTTTCTTCTTCTATTTTTGAGAATTTTATTTTACTTTGAAAGTGATTATTCCTTTCGATTTTGATTAGTGACAATAGACTATTCTCCTTAAACTACTTACATATTATACGAGAGAAAAGTGTGGAGTCTATCATTTTAAATTTTTTCAATATTGATAACTCATCAACGGAGCCTATCTCTCTCTCTTATAGTTCAGGAGTAGTTTGAGATAGAGTAGTATAACTAGTATTATTCTCCGACGTTTTTTTTTAATCTTTCTCTGGCTAGTGGCAGGTGCACCTTGTAAGCCAGCCTAAAATTTGACGGCCCAAATCTGGCCACTGGCAGCTCCAAGTTGTAAGCTTGAAATGATTTCAACCGGCCCAAAATCTGATGCCTGGCCCAAATAAAATGCAAGCATGGAAGTTTGGCAAACATATTGGGATCATTTACAAGGGCCCATAAAGTTCTTGGGCTTAAAATGCAATTCAAAAGAGGCCTGTCTCTCTCTCTCTTCTGTATCATTTATTCATCTTTGTGTACTACAAGCATTTTGGTCATGCGCAGATGATGAGATGCACATATATTGCCGAAGAAGTAAGAACAATCATAAAAGTATTTAAACTGATTTCAAAACTGTGTAAATGGAAAAAAAAATTATATTATTGGATTAGGAATTGAAAGGGTTCATGAAGCATTTAATTGATGGGTCATACCTCAAAAAATTGATGGGTATTAATAATTGTTTTTACCTCACAATCACCTGGTTTTTCCTTTCACATGAAGATAATAATATGACATACACTTTTAAAGAGAAAAGGATGGAGGATCACAGATGCCAGAACCAGCTAAAATATGACACACTTCTTCAAAGCATTTTAGTTACATTGACAGGTATGTGTAATAGAATAAATTTGTGAATATGATCAAAATGTAAATATATCATCGTTCCTTTCAGTTTGCCGAAGTGTTCTTAGACATGTCACATGAATATAATGTGTTAATTTGTATCATTATGAGATAGAAATAAATTTTGTTTAATGAGCTTCTAAGAGACAAATTAATAGTAAGTCAGTCTCATCCGCATCAAAGATGTGAATTTTACTTTTGGGCCTCTGATAGTTCATACTCAACAAAGTCAAAATGATCCGGAGAACAACCAACTTAATAAAAGCTCAGAATAATACTTCTTGATTTTTATTTTTATTTTTCCAAATCTTTTATTACTCTTATTATTATTGTTGTTGTTGTTGTGGTCCTTCATTTTGAGCATCAAAATTGGTTGTCATATATGGACTTCCAGTAGTATTGCACCTACCACTAGGGCCCACCATTTTATGGAATAAAGTCTCCCAACGACTTTTCAAGTTCAAGAGAGACAGAAAACAAAGGGGAAGCGTTTATTTATTACGCTTTTGTAAAGCAAGCAAGCACGCAACGCATGGAATCTAAATTGAGTAGGTGAAGCCACAAGGAAAGACCTATTGCGTTTGAATTTCACCGTTAAACGTATATCTCAAAATATTTTTAACTAATTTAAATATATACCTATACGTTAAACTGTCATTTTCATATGACGAAATCTGAATTATAGTCTAATTTGCCATTTATCAAGCAATATATTTATTCTAAAATTTGCTTTAAAATATATTTAACTGATTTGGATATCAGTTGTTTTGACTCCCAACTTGGGGATGTCTACTTTGCTGCAAAATTAATTACAGCAAGCATTGTAAAAAATTAACTTTAAATTCGTTGTTTAGATATCGCAATTATATTATACTGAAGCGTATTTCCTATGCTTATTCGGTGTTTGGTTGAAAAACAATTAGTGCAAAAATCTTGGGTGCAAATGATTTTCCAGTTAGATTTAAAAGTTTTTAACGATGTGGAATTATCTTTATTTATTAGAACATAAAAATATAACCCTTATTATTCGGGTAATGTTTAGAAACTTTAACATTATTTTTATTTTTAAATTTTTTTGAGACATGCAGCTTTTCCTCTTATTAAATCGATTGTAGCATTTATCATAAAATTTTTCTTCGAACAAAATTTCCTTTATATTTCAAAAGTATAAAACAAGAGACCGAACACTATGGGAATCAAATGCAAAAATATTGGCTAGTTATCTGTGATGGTTTATGCCAAACAACATATTAACCTTAGTATGGATGTTAGGGTTTCCGTTGTGCCTATCACGCTTGTGATTTCTCCAACACCGGGGTTCATGAGAATCAAATACAACAATAGGTAATCATTTCCACATCGGGTCCTGAGAATCGAATATAACGATAGGTGGCCATTTCCCATGGCTTATATCACGCCAACGGGCTCACGATGGTGTCGACACAGCTATCTGCAAGCAAACTCATCATCTCGAGCACAATGGTGTCAACTCTTTCAAAATCAAAGGTCAGTAAACCTAACTTCCCCTTTGCTTGGTGCTCTTCTTCCCCAAAGTACAAGAGGCAACCAAAACTTTCCCAAAGGCTAGACCTCCTTAAAAGCAAACTCTAAGCTATACAACTCAAAGTTGATATTGGTTCGTGTGTGGTCGGGAGCTAAACACGAATACAATGTCACAAACAAGGGCACATGCAAAAGCAAAAAAAAGTTTATAGGAATATCCGGAATCTGTGGAAACCATTTGAGTTGAGATCTTTTGGAATCTTGAAAAAGTTCATGTGTTCACTTGCATGAGTGTTGTTTGCCACTATTTTTTTTTCCGCTTTGGATTCGGATTCTACTCATGTAGCATATCATGTCACTAGTCTAGTATCTTCTGGTAAGAGCCTAAGTCTATGTGACTATGTCATTTCATGTCATGAGGTTAGTGTCCTAATTAATGTGCTAATTATTGATAATTTGATTAGAGAATCACATCATTAATTTGTCAGGGTGAAACAAACAGTAAAAAGTTACTTCTCTCAAGAGTTGTACATATCAAGATAATTGATAAGGTTAATTGCACAGAGACCCTTGTAATATTGCATTGTGTCATTTATTATCCTTCGAGGTTGATATAGACAGATAGTTTTGTTGCGCTAATTATTTTCATTATTAATGTTGCAAAGAGACCGCTGATTTTTTAAAATTCAGATGCAAACAACGTTCAGTTCTCATAAGGTCTGTCTACAAATATCAAACCTAAGAGGTAATAAGTAGCACAGCTCTTATTGGGAAAGTTTTCTTCTTCTATTTTTGAGAATTTTATTTTACTTTGAAAGTGATTATTCCTTTCGATTTTGATTAGTGACAATAGACTATTCTCCTTAAACTACTTACATATTATACGAGAGAAAAGTGTGGAGTCTATCATTTTTAAATTTTTTTCAATATTGATAACTCATCAACGGAGCCTATCTCTCTCTCTTATAGTTCAGGAGTAGTTTGAGATAGAGTAGTATAACTAGTATTATTCTCCGACGTTTTTTTTTAATCTTTCTCTGGCTAGTGGCAGGTGCACCTTGTAAGCCAGCCTAAAATTTGACGGCCCAAATCTGGCCACTGGCAGCTCCAAGTTGTAAGCTTGAAATGATTTCAACCGGCCCAAAATCTGATGCCTGGCCCAAATAAAATGCAAGCATGGAAGTTTGGCAAACATATTGGGATCATTTACAAGGGCCCATAAAGTTGTTAGGCTTAAAATGCAATTCAAAAGAGGCCTGTCTCTCTCTCTCTTCTGTATCATTTATTCATCTTTGTGTACTACAAGCATTTTGGTCATGCGCAGATGATGAGATGCACATATATTGCCGAAGAAGTAAGAACAATCATAAAAGTATTTAAACTGATTTCAAAACTGTGTAAATGGAAAAAAAAATTATATTATTGGATTAGGAATTGAAAGGGTTCATGAAGCATTTAATTGATGGGTCATACCTCAAAAAAAAAATTGATGGGTATTAATAATTGTTTTTACCTCACAATCACCTGGTTTTTCCTTTCACATGAAGATAATAATATGACATACACTTTTAAAGAGAAAAGGATGGAGGATCACAGATGCCAGAACCAGCTAAAATATGACACACTTCTTCAAAGCATTTTAGTTACATTGGCAGGTATGTGTAATAGAATAAATTTGTGAATATGATCAAAATGTAAATATATCATCGTTCCTTTCAGTTTGCCGAAGTGTTCTTAGACATGTCACATGAATATAATGTGTTAATTTGTATCATTATGAGATAGAAATAAATTTTGTTTAATGAGCTTCTAAGAGACAAATTAATAGTAAGTCTCATCCTGCTAGCATCAAAGATGTGAATTTTACTTTTGGGCCTCTCCTGATAGTTCATACTCAACAAAGTCAAAATGATCCGGAGAACAACCAACTTAATAAAAGCTCAGAATAATACTTCTTGATTTTTATTTTTATTTTTCCAAATCTTTTATTACTCTTATTATTATTGTTGTTGTTGTTGTGGTCCTTCATTTTGAGCATCAAAATTGGTTGTCATATATGGACTTCCAGTAGTATTGCACCTACCACAAGTAGGGCCCACCATTTTATTGGGAATAAAGTCTCCCAACGACTTTTCAAGTTCAAGAGAGACAGAAAACAAAGGGGAAGCGTTTATTTATTACGCTTTTGTAAAGCAAGCAAGCACGCAACGCATGGAATCTAAATTGAGTAGGTGAAGCCACAAGGAAAGACCTATTGCGTTTGAATTTCACCGTTAAACGTATATCTCAAAATATTTTTAACTAATTTAAATATATACCTATACGTTAAACTGTCATTTTCATATGACGAAATCTGAATTATAGTCTAATTTGCCATTTATCAAGCAATATATTTATTCTAAAATTTGCTTTAAAATATATTTAACTGATTTGGATATCAGTTGTTTTGACTCCCAACTTGGGGATGTCTACTTTGCTGCAAAAATTAATTACAGCAAGCATTGTAAAAAAATTAACTTTAAATTCGTTGTTTAGATATCTGCAATTATATTATCTGAAACGTATTTCCTATGCTTATTAGGTGTTTGGTTGAAAAACAATTAGTGCAAAAATCTTGGGTGCAAATGATTTTCCAGTTAGATTTAAAAGTTTTTAACGATGTGGAATTATCTTTATTTATTAGAACATAAAAATATAACCCTTAATTATTCTGGAGTAATGTTTAGAAACTTTAACATTATTTTTATTTTAAATTTTTTTTGAGACATGCAGCTTTTCCTCTTATTAAATCGATTGTAGCATTTATCGCAAATTTTTCTTTCAGAACAAAATTTCCTTTATATTTCAAAAGTATAAAACAAGAGACCAAACAATATATTTACAAATCCGATTATCTACTTACATTACAACTCCATTTCCTTCCAAACGAGATAAAAGTATTTTTTACATTAAACGATCGAAGGAAACGCGTGGACGCTACACAGACACTGACATCCACCGACGGAAAAAAAAAACGTTAAGCGGTAGATAGCGAAGGCCACCTACGAAGAATGGGATACTTCTTACTTTGAGGCCATGTGAAAGGAGGAGGCGGAAAGATAACGAAGCCACTTACGAAGAATAGGATGCGTTTGAATTTCACCGTTAAACGTATATCTCAAAATATTTTTAACTAATTTAAATATATACCTATACGTTAAACTGTCATTTTCATATGACGAAATCTGAATTATAGTCTAATTTGCCATTTATCAAGCAATATATTTATTCTAAAATTTGCTTTAAAATATATTTAACTGATTTGGATATCAGTTGTTTTGACTCCCAACTTGGGGATGTCTACTTTGCTGCAAAATTAATTACAGCAAGCATTGTAAAAAATTAACTTTAAATTCGTTGTTTAGATATCGCAATTATATTATCTGAAGCGTATTTCCTATGCTTATTCAAGTGTTTGGTTGAAAAACAATTAGTGCAAAAATCTTGGGTGCAAATGATTTTCCAGTTAGATTTAAAAGTTTTTAACGATGTGGAATTATCTTTATTTATTAGAACATAAAAATATAACCCTTAATTATTCGAGTAATGTTTAGAAACTTTAACATTATTTTTATTTTAAATTTTTTCAATATTGATAACTCATCAACGGAGCCTATCTCTCTCTCTTATAGTTCAGGAGTAGTTTGAGATAGAGTAGTATAACTAGTATTATTCTCCGACTTTTTTTTTTATCTTTCTCTGGCTAGTGGCAGGTGCACCTTGTAAGCCGGCCTAAAAGTTGACGGCCCAAATCTGGCCACTGGCAGCTCCAAGTTGTAAGCTTGAAATGCTTTCAACCAGCCCAAAATCTGATGCCAGGCCCAAATAAAATGCAAGCCTGGAGTTTTGGCAAACATATTGGGATCATTTACAAGGGCCCATAAAGTTCTTGGGCTTAAAATGCAATTCAAAAGAGGCCTGTAACTGTCTCTCTCTCTCTTCTGTATAATTTATTCATCTTTGTGTACTACAAGCATTTTGGTCATGCGCAGATGATGAGATGCACATATATTGCCGAAGAAGTAAGAACAATCATAAAAGTATTTAAACTTGATTTCAAAACTGTGTAAATGGAAAAAAAAAGATATTATTGGATTAGGAATTGAAAGGGTTCATGAAGCATTTAATTGATGGGTCATACCTCAAAAAAAAAATTGATGGGTATTAATAATTGTTTTTACCTCACAATCACCTGGTTTTTTCCTTTCACATGAAGATAATAATATGACATACACTTTTTAAAGAGAAAAAGGATGGAGGATCACAGATGCCAGAACCAGCTAAAATATGACACACTTCTTCAAAGCATTTTAGTTACATTGGCAGGTATGTGTAATAGAATAAATTTGTGAATATGATCAAAATGTAAATATATCATCGTTCCTTTCAGTTTGCCGAAGTGTTCTTAGACATGTCACATGAATATAATGTGTTAATTTGTATCATTATGAGATAGAAATAAATTTTGTTTAATGAGCTTCTAAGAGACAAATTAATAGTAAGTCTCATCCTGCTAGCCGCATCAAAGATGTGAATTTTACTTTTGGGCCTCTCCTGATAGTTCATACTCAACAAAGTCAAAATGATCCGGAGAACAACCAACTTAATAAAAGCTCAGAATAATACTTCTTGATTTTTATTTTTATTTTTCCAAATCTTTTATTACTCTTATTATTATTGTTGTTGTTGTTGTGGTCCTTCATTTTGAGCATCAAAATTGGTTGTCATATATGGACTTCCAGTAGTATTGCACCTACCACAAGTAGGGCCCACCATTTTTGTGGGAATAAAGTCTCCCAACGACTTTTCAAGTTCAAGAGAGACAGAAAACAAAGGGGGAAGCGTTTATTTATTACGCTTTTGTAAAGCAAGCAAGCACGCAACGCATGGAATCTAAATTGAGTAGGTGAAGCCACAAGGAAAGACCTATTGCGTTTGAATTTCACCGTTAAACGTATATCTCAAAATATTTTTAACTAATTTAAATATATACCTATACGTTAAACTGTCATTTTCATATGACGAAATCTGAATTATAGTCTAATTTGCCATTTATCAAGCAATATATTTATTCTAAAATTTGCTTTAAAATATATTTAACTGATTTGGATATCAGTTGTTTTGACTCCCAACTTGGGGATGTCTACTTTGCTGCAAAATTAATTACAGCAAGCATTGTAAAAAATTAACTTTAAATTCGTTGTTTAGATATCGCAATTATATTATCTGAAGCGTATTTCCTATGCTTATTCAAGTGTTTGGTTGAAAAACAAGTAGTGCAAAAATCTTGGGTGCAAATGATTTTCCAGTTAGATTTAAAAGTTTTTAACGATGTGGAATAATCATAATATTATAATATGATTTTAAATTAATTAATTACTTCATTATTTTAATACTTTATTCTAGTTTCAACGATAATTCATTTTGTAAACAAACATTGTGTTTCATTTAAATGGTGTATGGATGCACTTTCTCACTTGCGAAGAAATTGACTTTCACACTTCAATTTACTTTTAGCGAGGCAAAACTTTAAACAATTTTCACCAATACACACACACACACTAAGTGTTAGAACTTTGTTCGAGAAGAACATTGCTCATGCAATATCTCTTGTTTAATTAATAATAAACTCTCATTTGGTACTAATAAGTTTGTGAAATGACATATTTTAGGAATAAATATGTACCAAAAAGTTTCGGCTCAAAACGATGCAAAAATCAACACGAACAGTTGCTTTCAGCCATTAACCATCGATGGTCACAAGGCAACCATCGATGGTCCACATGTCATCGATGGACTACAGTCAACAATCTGTATTTTTCAGAAATGAGAAATCGAATCATCGATGGGCTACAGTCAACCATCGATGATCTCTTCAACCATCGATGGACTACAGTAAACAATCTGTGAATTCCAGAAACCAAAATTTGAACTATTGATGGACTACAGTAAACAATCTGTGAATTCCAGAAACCAGAATTTGAACTATTGATGGACTACAAGGAACCATCGATGATCGGCATCAACCATTGATGATTGAGTTTAACCATCGATGGTTTAGACGCATTTTGGTAGATTTTTAGATTCAATCTCAGCCGTTTGATCACAAATTTGATCTCCTATTTCAACACTGATTAGATGACTTCTTTCCAATGCAATCAATATCTATTTAAGGAGGGATTGGAGAAGAGATTAAGAACAAGAAAGATAGAGGATATTTGCACAAGTTTGTGAGATCAAATTCTAGGGTTTGTGAGAGATTGTAAGTTAGAATTTGATTCCCTGAGCCTCGTTCAACTTCTTCTCGTCACGCTCAACATCGAGAGATCGTTTCAGTGAATAGGAGTGCCCTTTGTGTTCAATCTCAACATCGCTTCTTCTCGGATCATCGTCAATATCGATTTGAAGAAGGATTTGTTTTAAAAGGGCTGTAAGATCTTTTTAATTGTGTTTTAACTGTTTTAGGGTTGATTTTATATTTCAAACTTGCGAGTTTGACGGCGTACTCAAGACATGATAATTGAGGGTTGGCGTGCCCAAGCAAAAGAATGGGATACTTCTTACTTTGAGACATGTGAAAGGAGGAGGCGGAAGATAGCGAAGCCACTTACGAAGAATAAGATGCGTTTTTACTTTTGAGGAAAGGCAGAGAGAGGTTACATCAAAGTGACTCTAGATAAGTAGATGTGATCATTTTTCACCTCAAATCTTAACTACCTCATGGGACAACCAATATATATAACTTGGAGAGGCATTAATTAAAGCCATATTTTGCAAACTTTCACATTGTCTATTTCTTTAGAAATTAGATAATTCTTTACACGATGTATATGTTATTTTACACACTAGTATTTTACATGTCATTTTAAATCTTTTTTTTAGGATTTGAATAATTTCTGCTGTAAAAAAATATTAAAGAGATCACTGTTTTTAATGCGTATTAACTGCCTTGAAACAGTGTGAAAGTCATCCAAAAAGTGAAAATGTAAGGGCCCCTCTTAACTAATTTTTGTAATAATCATAATGTTATAATATGATTTTAAATTAATTAACTACTTTATTATTTTAATACTTTATTCTAGTTTCAACAATAATTCATTTTATAAACACACATTGTATTTCATTTAAATGGGGCATGGATGCTCTTTCTCACTTACAGAAGAAATTGACTTCTACACTTTCAATTTTTTTCAGCAGGCAAAACTTTAAACAATTTTCACCAGTACACACCACGAAAGTTAATGGGATGAGAGCTGCAATTTATCTTAGTTAACTATAATATATATAAACACTTGGGTAAAATAACTCCAGGACAAAATGTCCCAGTGGTGAAACAAGTCAATGCCAAGCTAAGGTATGAGGTTTGATACCTTTGTGTGGAAAATGATGTTATTTCTTTCTATTTTTACCAAAATTTTAATCAAATTAATCCGCCCACTTTCAAAGTTAGGTTTTTGTCTATAAATCCAAAGCTTTATCCCGTCAATATTTAAGCTATTATTTTATTGGCTTTTGCCATACAAGTGGCACATCAATGGATTTTTGCCTATAAACTCAAGATTTTATCCAAATTTATTTTAAATTCACCTACTTTGAAAAAGAATAATTTGTCTATAAACCAACTCTAATTTATTTTAAACACACCGCTTCCAAAATCACTCTTAAATCTAAACAATTTAATCAAATTAAATTTTAATTCATTTTATATTTCAAAGAAGTAGATATCGTTGTAAGTTGCTATAGTTTAATGTAATTTGCTGTATTTTTCTCTAAAGAGTTAGGTGTGCGATGTATTTTTTAACCAAAGGTATAAATCATTATTTATTATGACTTTTTTTTAAAAATAATATAACGATATCGTGCGCGGGTCAATTTTGCTGATTTCGAATTAAATTTGCACTAGGTAAGATATAATAGTGAAAACAATGTTTTATCTTGCAAACAAACAAACAAATAAAAACCAAATCGCGTGAATCATCTTTTCCAAAATCCGTGGAGTTCGGTGGGGCCCAATTCCTACCCCCCATATCAGAATACTCATATTAAAATTCTATAAATAAAGAGAGACTTTGAACCCCTCAATCCCTCTTTACCAACTTTAGTAACAACCCCAATAAATTTGTGACCCCCTCTCCCCTCCCTCCAAAATCCCCCCATTCCCCCTTTTCCTTCTCCTCCAAAAGTTGAAATAAAAAATAAATATAAAAAAATGAAGATAATCGAGAAAATAGAGAAAATCCGGTCCTCCGACGAGGGCAAGATCGTCTTTTCCTTCGAGTACTTCACCCCGAAACCCTCGCACGGCACCGCCGACGCCTTCGTCTCCACCGTGGCCGCCATGGCCGCCCACGGCCCCGAGTTCTGCGACATCACGTGGCGGCCGCGCGACCCGTTCCCGGCCATGACGCTCGAGCTCGCCGGCAGGATGCAGGGCGAGCTGGGGATCGACACCATGATGCACCTCACGTGCGTCGGGATGTCGAGGGAGAGGATCGACCACGCGCTGGACACGGCACGCGCGAAGGGCGTGCACAACGTGCTGGATTTGAATAATTTCTACTGTAAAAAAATTAAAGAGATCACTATTTTTAATGTGTATATAACTGCCTTGAAACAGTGTGAAAGTCATCCAAAAGTGAAAATGTAAGGGCCCCTCTTAACTAATTTTTGTAATAATCATAATATTATAATATGATTTTAAATTAATTAATTACTTCATTATTTTAATACTTTATTCTAGTTTCAACGATAATTCATTTTGTAAACAAACATTGTGTTTCATTTAAATGGTGTATGGATGCACTTTCTCACTTGCAGAAGAAATTGACTTTCACACTTCAATTTACTTTTAGCAGGCAAAACTTTAAACAATTTTCACCAATACACACACACTAAATGTTAGAACTTTGTTCGGGAAGAACATTGTTCATGCAATATCTCTTGTTTAATTAATAATAAACTCTCATTTGGTACTAATAAGTTTGTGAAATGACATATTTTAGGAATAAATATGTACCAAAAAGTTTCGGCTCAAAACGATGCAAAAATCAACACGAACAGTTGCTTTCAGCCATTAACCATCGATGGTCACAAGGCAACCATCGATGGTCCACATGTCATCGATGGACTCTGATCAACAATCGTATTTTTAGAAATGAGAAATCGAATCATCGATGGGCTCTGATCAACCATCGATGATCTCTTCAACCATCGATGGACTACGATAAATAATCGTGAATTCGAAACCGAATTTGAACTATTGATGGACTACGATAAATAATCGTGAATTCGAAACCGAATTTGAACTATTGATGGACTACAGTAAATAATCTGTGAATTCCAGAAACCAGAATTTGAACTATTGATGGACTACAAGGACCCATCGATGATCGGCATCAACCATTGATGATTGAGTTTAACCATCGATAGTTTAGACGCATTTTGGTAGATTTTTAGATTCAATCTCAGCCGTTTGATCACAAATTTGATCTCCCATTTCAACACTGATTAGATGACTTCTTTCCAATACAATCAATATCTATTTAAGGAGGGATTGGAGAAGAGATTAAGAACAAGAAAGATAGAGGATATTTGCACAAGTTTGTGAGATCAAATTCTAGGGTTTGTGAGAGATTGTAAGTTAGAATTTGATTCCCTGAGCCTCGTTCAACTTCTTCTCGTCACGCTCAACATCGAGAGATCGTTTCAGTGAATAGGAGTGCCCTTTGTGTTCAATCTCAACATCGCTTCTTCTCGGATCATCGTCAATATCGATTTGAAGAAGGATTTGTTTTAAAAGGTGTAAGATCTTTTAATTGTGTTTTAAGCTGTTTTAGGGTTGATTTTATATTTCAAACTTGCGAGTTTGGCGTACTCAAGACATGGTAATTGAGGGTTGGCGTGCCCAAGCAAAAGAATGGGATACTTCTTACTTTGAGACATGTGAAAGGAGGAGGCGGAAGATAGCGAAGCCACTTACGAAGAATAAGATGCGTTTTTACTTTTGAGGAAAGGCAGAGAGGTTACATCAAAGTGACTCTAGATAAGTAGATGTGATCATTTTCACCTCAAATCTTAACTACCTCATGGGACAACCAATATATATAACTTGGAGAGGCATTAATTAAAGCCATATTTTGCAAACTTTCACATTGTCTATTTCTTTAGAAATTAGATAATTCTTTACATGATGTATATGTTATTTTACACACTAGTATTTTACATGTCATTTTAAATATTTTTCAGGATTTGAATAATTTCTACTGTAAAAAAAATTAAAGAGATCACTATTTTTAATGTGTATATAACTGCCTTGAAACAGTGTGAAAGTCATCCAAAAGTGAAAATGTAAGGGCCCCTCTTAACTAATTTTTGTAATAATCATAATGTTATAATATGATTTTAAATTAATTAACTACTTTATTATTTTAATACTTTATTCTAGTTTCAACAATAATTCATTTTATAAACACACATTGTATTTCATTTAAATGGGGCATGGATGCTCTTTCTCACTTACAGAAGAAATTGACTTCTACACTTTCAATTTTTTTTCAGCAGGCAAAACTTTAAACAATTTTCACCAGTACACACACGAAAGTTAATGGGATGAGAGCTGCAATTTATCTTAGTTAACTATAATATATATAAACACTTGGGTAAAATAACTCCAGGACAAAATGTCCCAGTGGTGAAACAAGTCAATGCCAAGCTAAGGTATGAGGTTTGATACCTTTGTGTGGAAAATGATGTTATTTCTTTCTATTTTTTACCAAAATTTTAATCAAATTAATCCGCCCACTTTCAAAGTTAGGTTTTTTGTCTATAAATCCAAAGCTTTATCCCCGTCAATATTTAAGCTATTATTTTATTGGCTTTTGCCATACAAGTGGCACATCAATGGATTTTTTGCCTATAAACTCAAGATTTTATCCAAATTTATTTTAAATTCACCTACTTTGAAAAAGAATAATTTGTCTATAAACCAACTCTAATTTATTTTAAACACACCGCTTCCAAAATCACTCTTAAATCTAAACAATTTAATCAAATTAAATTTTAATTCATTTTATATTTCAAAGATGTAGATCGTTGTAAGTTGCTATAGTTTAATGTAATTTCTTTGTATTTTTCTCTAAAGAGTTAGGTGTGCGATGTATTTTTTAACCAAAGGTATAAATCATTATTTATTATGACTTTTTTTTAAAAATAATATAATGATATCGTGCGCGGGTCAATTTTGCTGATTTCGAATTAAATTTGCACTAGGTAAGATATAATAGTGAAAACAATGTTTTATCTTGCAAACAAACAAACAAATAAAAACCAAATCGCGTGAATCATCTTTTCCAAAATCCGTGGAGTTCGGTGGGGCCCAATTCCTACCCCCATATCAGAATACTCATATTAAAATTCTATAAATAAAGAGAGACTTTGAACCCCCAATCCCTCTTTACCAACTTTAGTAACAACCCCAATAAATTTGTGACCCCCTCTCCCCTCCCTCCAAAATCCCCCCATTCCCCCTTTTCCTTCTCCTCCAAAAGTTGAAATAAAAAATAAATATAAAAAAATGAAGATAATCGAGAAAATAGAGAAAATCCGGTCCTCCGACGAGGGCAAGATCGTCTTTTCCTTCGAGTACTTCACCCCGAAACCCTCGCACGGCACCGCCGACGCCTTCGTCTCCACCGTGGCCGCCATGGCCGCCCACGGCCCCGAGTTCTGCGACATCACGTGGCGGCCGCGCGACCCGTTCCCGGCCATGACGCTCGAGCTCGCCGGCAGGATGCAGGGCGAGCTGGGGATCGACACCATGATGCACCTCACGTGCGTCGGGATGTCGAGGGAGAGGATCGACCACGCGCTGGACACGGCACGCGCGAAGGGCGTGCACAACGTGCTGGCTTTGAGGGGGGATTTTTTGCCGGGGCTGGAGGCGATTGAGGGGGAGGGGTTTAGTAGTGGGCTGGATCTTGTGAGGTATATTAGGGAGAAGCATGGGGATTATTTTGGGATTTGTGTTGCTGGGTACCCAGGTATAAAAAAGCCCACTTAAATTTCTTTTCTTTTTATTTAAAAAGCCGAGGTGAGCATTAAATCGGTTTGAACTGATTAAACTGGTCGAACCAATCGCGCTCTCAAAATCTTTTTCTTTCTTTCACAACTAACCCATAAATTTTTTTAGAAATCTAAAAGAAATTTAGTTGACGAGTAAACGTAATGTATTGGATTTGAGGGTACAAATATGAAGACTTTTGGAGGGGTAATCCTCAAAATGCCATAGTTTTGTGGGTTATAGAGGTGAAAAACCAATTAAACGAAAAATAGAGATCCTAGGAAAATTATATACTCATGTGCGCACTAGCTCATTAGAATATCTATATAATATTGACATATTCAACTTGTCAATGTTGTAGGTAGAATACTAAGAACTTTAAAGCAGAAGGTAGGTATTGACCATTAAAATTTTGCGGTAACAAAAAATTTGCATCTTTAAGCTTATATCCCGTCCACATCAACTCTATTTACAAATTTACCCTCTCAATCAAAATACTAGCTAGCTAATTTAACCCAAGTCTCCCGCACTGGTTTTTTCCAACTTAATTTTATTAATTCTAGAGAGGAAAAAAAAGATAGAAGCGCAAACGCATCAAAGACCCAGTAGCTAATTTACATTAATTTTTATTGATTGTACTGATTTAAAAATCACACTAATTTGCATCTCCAGAAGCCCACCCATCTCAGATACCCGAGGGCGCCGAAGTCGCCACCGAAGAAGGCTACGCGGCCGACCTCGACTACCTCAAAAAGAAAGTCGACGCCGGTGCAGACTTCATCATAACCCAGCTCTTCTTCGACGCCCAAGTGTTCATCAAGTTCGTCAAGGACTGTCGTCGCATTGGAATCCAATGCCCAATAATCCCCGGAATCCTCCCCATCACAACCTACAGAAACTTCAAGTTCATGACCGAGACCTGCAAAACCAAGGTCCCCAAAGAGGTTCGCGCAGCTGTGGATGCGAAAGGAGATGACAAAAAGTTGGCAGAGTATGGAGTTGAGTTGGCTACTAAGATTTGTAGGGAGATATTGAAGAAGACCGGAGTGAAAGCGCTGCATTTTTATACGATGAACAAGGAGGCGCCGGCGCTGGGAGTGCTGAGGAATTTAGGGTTGGTTGCTGCTCCTGGTGCTGCTGAGAATGGAAAGGTTGCCGCAGTGAAGATGTAGATGTAGGTGGCATTTCATAAGAAGTGTCGATAATTATATTATTATACTTTTTATTTAAAAGCCGAGGTGAGCATTAATCGGTTTGAACTGATTAAACTGGTCGAACCAATCGCGCTCTCAAAATCTTTTCTTTCTTTCACAACTAACCCATAAATTTTTTAGAAATCTAAAAGAAATTTAGTTGACGAGTAAACGTAATGTATTGGATTTGAGGGTACAAATATGAAGACTTTTGGAGGGTAATCCTCAAAATGCCATAGTTTTGTGGGTTATAGAGGTGAAAACCAATTAAACGAAAAATAGAGATCCTAGGAAAATTATATACTCATGTGCGCACTAGCTCATTAGAATATCTATATAATATTGACATATTCAACTTGTCAATGTTGTAGGTAGAATACTAAGAACTTTAAAGCAGAAGGTAGGTATTGACCATTAAAATTTTGCGGTAACAAAAATTTGCATCTTTAAGCTTATATCCCGTCCACATCAACTCTATTTACAAATTTACCCTCTCAATCAAAATATTAGCTAATTTAACCCAAGTCTCCCGCACTGATTTTTCCTTCCTAACATTTTTCAAATATCACTAATTACCCTTAATTAAGTTAATTAATTTTATTAATTTATGACTAGAGAGGAAAAAAAAGATAAAGAAGCGCAAACGCATCAAAGATCCAGTAGCTAATTTACATTAATTTTTATTGATTGTACTGATTTAAAAATCACACTAATTTGCATCTCCAGAAGCCCACCCATCTCAGATACCCGAGGGCGCCGAGGTCGCCACCGAAGAAGGCTACGCGGCCGACCTCGACTACCTCAAAAAGAAAGTCGACGCCGGTGCAGACTTCATCATAACCCAGCTCTTCTTCGACGCCCAAGTGTTCATCAAGTTCGTCAAGGACTGTCGTCGCATTGGAATCCAATGCCCAATAATCCCCGGAATCCTCCCCATCACAACCTACAGAAACTTCAAGTTCATGACCGAGACCTGCAAAACCAAGGTCCCCAAAGAGGTTCGCGCAGCTGTGGATGCGGCGAAAGGAGATGACAAAAAGTTGGCAGAGTATGGAGTTGAGTTGGCTACTAAGATTTGTAGGGAGATATTGAAGAAGACCGGAGTGAAGGCGCTGCATTTTTATACGATGAACAAGGAGGCGCCGGCGCTGGGAGTGCTGAGGAATTTAGGGTTGGTTGCTGCTCCTGGTGCTGCTGAGAATGGAAAGGTTGCTGCAGTGAAGATGTAGATGTAGGTGGCATTTCATAAGAAGTGTCGATAATTATATTATTATACTATATATTAAAGTAATTGGCAGATGAATAATGCTTAGCTACGATACATCTTCCAGCTACTTTATTTATTTACGTACTGAATGTAATTGAGTGTTCAATTGATCAGGTAACGTGTTTACCCCCCAAGGGGATGTAGTTTTAGCATTTGGTAGCACCAAATATTTATTTGAATTCAATTGGCTTTTTAAGACCTCTCAAACATAAATTTTATGTCTAAAAGTTGTTAGATCTCATTGTAAGTGAGTTACATCAGTCAATAAAAGATGAAAGTTGACTATGTGCATAACTAATGACTATAATTTTGATATTTGGCAACATTAAGTTATAGTTTGGTTTGCCTGTATAAACTTTATTATTATCCTGTGTTAAACATTAGGATATGATAGAATCATAGAATCTCACTATTTAATTCTTACTGGCATTAAGACAAACAGCTCAGCAAGCTAAGCAAGCATGACTTGCACGATGGAAAAACTGTCATATTCTTTCAACAACCCACTCAATTTATGAAAAATATTGACTCTCTTATTCTTGTATTAGTACAATAAATATAAACAGACAAATGTATTGTACACAATAAATATGTCTCTATCAGCAACCTACTCAAGTTATGAAAAAGAGGCACCCTCTTGTTTTGTATACAATAAACATAAACATAAATAAAAATTACTTCTTTTTTCGGCAACAATGGTACATGCAGAAGTTCTTCAGTGTCTTCTTGCAGCAGCAGGTATCAGATTCTAATCACAATCTTGATTCAGAAACAAAGAGACGCAAATTTTGAACTTATTTACCAGCCAATCTCATGACCATGCCTCAATGTGAAATCTACCAGCCCTTTCCTGCAATCTTAGCCATCTAGCAGCTGATTCCTTCGAAACCCCGCTTTCTTCCGAAACAATCTCTTCAAGCATCAAAGTCACATCTGCTGGCATATTGTTTGAGGATCCTGCTATGTATATTGCAGCTCCCTCACTCAGTAGACTCCAAACTCTTTTGCTCTGTTCCTTCATCTTATGCTGAACATAAACCTTTTGTGGCTGATCTCGAGAAAGCAACAAAGAAACCTCCACCTTTTGCATTGACAACACTCCTCCTCTTGGGCTTGAGACAACCAAAAGTCCTCATATAAAAATCAGTTTTCTCATTTCTACAACCTAAAAGAAGAGAATAGGCCGGCATATTCATATTTTGGATTTCCTTTCCTCTATAAATGCGGAATGGTGCACAACCTTCAGGTCCAATTAGAATAAGAGGTAGTTAAGGTGGTGGAGGAAGCAAGCCCTTGTGGATCCATGCAGGAATATAAAATCCTGTGGATAAAGAAAACATAATAAATTTCAATATCTTCATCTGTTATGATTAAAAAAGAAAAGAAAGGGTAAATTTCACAAAAAAAGGAAAATTGCTTCTAGCCCCAAAATAACAATAAGTAAGCTTTCCCACCAAGACTTTTTCAACCTCCAAAATCCACAAAATGAAACATAGCTCACGAGCAAAACACAAAACCAATATATTAAAACATGTGAACCATAATACCCCTCTCTCTCTCTCATTATCTCGGTGATTACAAATGGGTTTGGGAAAAATGCCCTCCAAAACGAGAACTTTCCCGCTGCTACCCTCCCCTCCGTAGGCAGCCGACCTTCCCGACCGGCGGGCCTTAGGCGTCCTCGGCGCCGACTGACAGCGAATCGCCTCATTGACCTCAAGTCCACGATCATCGCCAGCTCCATGATTTCGCCACCGTAGAAAGGCCGTGGACTTACGATTGAGCGCATCATCGACTTGTGGACTAGCGAGTTCGAAGCATCCTTGGCTAATTATAAAGATACGGAAATGGTTGAATCAAGTGCTTTTTGTTATTTTATCTGTTTTTATTTTAATGTAAGAGCTTGTTGTTAAGGTTGTGAGTTATGAGTTGGTTGTTAAGGTTATGAGTTTGTTGTTAAGGTTATGAGTTTGTTGTTAAGGTTATGAGTTTGTTGTTAAGGTTATGAGTTTGTTGTTAAGGTTATGAGTTTGTTGTTAACCTTATGAGTTTGTTTAGTTGCTAAGCAAATGTATTAAATTCTAACGAGCCTATCCGGTTGCTAAACATATGTATTAAATGCTAACATTAACAAAAGCGTTAACCTTAACAACGGCACTAACCTTAATAGAAGCCTTAACCTTAACAAGAAGCATCCTAACTGTATTAATCTTAACAACAAAATATTAACCTTAAACAAAGCCAAACTATAACAACAAGTCTAAAACAAAGCCTTATTGTAACAACAAACCCATAAACTTTAACAACAAAACTTACTTATAATGTCTAACAACGGCCTTAAGCGGCAACAGCGAAGCCTACTTGTAACAGCAGCCTACAACAAACCCTAATTGTAACATTCACAACAAACAAAGTTGTTAAGTTAAGGCTTTGTTTAAGACTTTGTTGTTAAGGTTATGAGTTTGTTGTTAAGGTTATGAGTTTGTTGTTAAGGTTATGAGTTTGTTGTTAAGGTTATGAGTTTGTTGTTAAGGTTATGAGTTTGTTGTTAAGGTTATGAGTTTGTTGTTAAGGTTAAGGCTTTGTTTAAGACTTTGTTGTTAAGGTTATGAGTTTGTTGTTAAGGTTATGAGTTTGTTGTTAAGGTTAAGGCTTTGTTTAAGACTTTGTTGTTAAGGTTATGAGTTTGTTGTTAAGGTTATGCGTATGACTGATAACTATAATTTTGATATTTGGCAACATTAAGTTATAGTTTGGTTTGCCTGTATAAACTTTATCATTATCAGTGTTAAACATTAGGATATGATAGAATCATAGAATCTCACTATTTAATTCTTACTGACATTAAGACAAAACAGCTCAGCAAGCTAAGCAAGCATGACTTGCACGATGGAAAAACTGTCATATTCTTTCAACAACCCACTCAATTTATGAAAAATATTGACTCTCTTATTCTTGTATTAGTACAATAAATATAAACAGACAAATGTATTGTACACAATAAATATGTCTCTATCAACAACCTACTCAAGTTATGAAAAGAGGGACCCTCTTGTATTGTATACAATAAACATAAACATAAATAAAAATTACTTCTTTTTTCAGCAACAATGGTACATGCAGAAGTTCTTCGGTGTCTTCTTGCAGCAGCAGGTATCAAATTCTAATCACAATCTTGATTCAGAAACAAAGAGACGCAAAATTTTGAACTTATTTACCAGCCAATCTCATGACCATGCCTCAATGTGAAATCTACCAGCCTTTCCTGCAATCTTAGCCATCTAGCAGCTGATTCCTTGAAACCCACTTTCTTCGAAACAATCTCTTCAAGCATCGAAGTCACATCTGCTGGCATATTGTTTGAGGATCCTGCTATGTATATTGCAGCTCCTCACTCAGTAGACTCAAACTCTTTTGCTCTGTTCCTTCATCTTATGCTGAACATAAACCTTTTGTGGCTGATCTCTCGAAAGCAACAAATAAACCTCCACCTTTTGCATTGACAACACTCCTCCTCTTGGGCTTGAGACAACCAAAAGTCCTCATATAAAAATCAGTTTTCTCATTTCTACAACCGAAAAAGAAGAGAATAGGAGCTGTCGGCATATTCATATTTTGGATTTCCCTTTCCTCTATAAATGCACGGAATGGTGCACAACCTGTTCCCGGTCCAATTAGAATAAGAGGTAGTTCTGGCGGTGGTGGAGGAAGCGAGCCCTTGTGGATCCATGCAGGAATATAAAATCCTGTGGATAAAGAAAAACATAATAAAATTCAATATCTTCATCTGTTATGATTAAAAAAGAAAAGAAAGGATAAATTTCACAAAAAAAAAAAAACCCATTACATTGGGGTTTCTCCCACAAAACCTCCAGTGCTCGGTTTTCCCAACTAAACACCAAATACTTTTCCCTCATAACCCCAAAGTGACAAAACACTTTTCATCCTTCTCAATTAATTTTTTTGCACAAAGGCCCTCACATTAGGCAAATTGAGATATGGTGCTGTAATGCTGGGTAGGCTGACATAAGGGCTTTGGTTTATTTGCAAATTGCCTAATGTGAGGGTTTGATTTGCAAAAAGAAAATTGCTAAAGAGAATTAAAAAGTTTTTTTTTGGGGGGTGCCTTGTGAGGCATTTTCATCACTTTGGGGTTATGCGGGAAAATTATTTAGCGTTTAGTCGGAAAAACAAAGTACTGGGGGTTTTCATCGGAAATAGCCCTAAAGTTTGGAGGTTTTACGAAATTTACCCAAAGAGAAATTGCCCATATACCTTGGTTATCATGAGGATCAAGTCCAGCTAACCATGTTGAACAAAGACCATGTCGCGGCCTCCCATAAGGCGTTTTCCATGTCACTTTGCTCACAGTCAAGTGCACCTGGTTTGGGTGAGCTACAGGAGAAGAGGAGATTGAAAATGCCCGTGTTTTTAGAGGAGGAACCAGCTGCACTAACCATTCAAATGGCAGTTGAACAGATGGAAAGTCATAGAGAACCTGCAAAGATGCCTAATAAGTTCCTTCTGGACTAAGAATATAGAGGAATTTATGAAAAATATTGACTCTCTTATTCTTGTATTAGTACAATAAATATAAACAGAAAAATGTATTGTACACAATGAATATGTCTCTATCAGCAACCTACTCAAGTTATGAAAAGAGGCACCCTCTTGTTTTGTATACAATAAACATAAACATAAATAAAAATTACTTCTTTTTTCAGCAACAATGGTACATGCAGAAGTTCTTCAGTGTCTTCTTGCAGCAGCAGGTATCAGATTCTAATCACAATCTTGATTCAGAAACAAAGAGACGCAAATTTTGAACTTATTTACCAGCCAATCTCATGACCATGCCTCAATGTGAAATCTACCAGCCCTTTCCTGCAATCTTAGCCATCTAGCAGCTGATTCCTTCGAAACCCGCTTTCTTCCGAAACAATCTCTTCAAGCATCAAAGTCACATCTGCTGGCATATTGTTTGAGGATCCTGCTATGTATATTGCAGCTCCCTCACTCAGTAGACTCCAAACTCTTTTGCTCTGTTCCTTCATCTTATGCTGAACATAAACCTTTTGTGGCTGATCTCTCGAGAAAGCAACAAAGAAACCTCCACCTTTTTGCATTGACAACACTCCTCCCTCTTGGGCTTGAGACAACCAAAAGTCCTCATATAAAAAATCAGTTTTCTCATTTCTACAACCGAAAAAGAAGAGAATAGGAGCTGTCGGCATATTCATATTTTGGATTTCCCTTTCCTCTATAAATGCACGGAATGGTGCACAACCTGTTCCCGGTCCAATTAGAATAAGAGGTAGTTCTGGCGGTGGTGGAGGAAGCAAGCCCTTGTGGATCCATGCAGGAATATAAAATCCTGTGGATAAAGAAAAACATAATAAATTTCAATATCTTCATCTGTTATGATTAAAAAAGAAAAGAAAGGGTAAATTTCACAAAAAAAAAGGGAAAATTGCTTCTAGCCCCAAAATAACAATAAGTAAGCTTTCCCCAAGCTTTCAACCTCCCAAAATCCACAAATGAAACACACTAAGCGACCCCCAAAACACAAAACTCAATATATTAAAACATGTGAAGACCATAATACCCTCCTCTCTCTCTCTCATTATCTCGGTGATTACAAATGGGTTTTGGGGAAAAATTTTAGTTCCCTCCAAAACCGAGAACTTCCTTTGCTACCCCTCCCTCAGCGTGGCAAACTACGGCGGGCCCAGCGTCCTCAAGGCATTCTGACAGCAAGATCGACCTCATTGACCTCAAGTCCACGATCATTAGCGCCTCCATGATTTCAGCCAAATGGCCCGTAGAAAGGCGGTGGTTGGGCGCATCATCGACCGTGGACTTCAGCGAGTTGGCGCATCCTTGGCTAATTATAAAGATCCGAAATGGTTGAATCGAGTGCTTTTTTGTTATTTTACATCTTGTTTTATTTTAATGTAATGAGCTTGTTGTTAAGGTTGTGAGTTATGAGTTGGTTGTGAAGGTTACGAGTTTGTTGTTAACCTTATGAGATGGTTGTTAAGGTTATGAGTTTGTTGTTAAGGTTATGAGTTGGTTGTTAAGGTTATGAGTTTGTTGTTAACCTTATGAGTTTGTTTAGTTGCTAAGCAAATGTATTAAATTCTAACGAGCCTATCCAGTTGCTAAACATATGTATTAAATGCTAACATTAACAACGAAACGTTAACCTTAACAACGAAGCACTAACCTTAATAACGAAGCCTTAACCTTAACAACGAAGCCCTATCCTTAACAACGAAGCCCTAATCTTAACAACAAAATATTAACCTTAACAACAAAGCCCTAACCTTAACAACAAACTCATAACCTTAACAACAAACTCATAACCTTAACAACAAACCCATAACTTTAACAACAAAGCCTTAACCTTAACAACAAACTCATAACCTTAACAACAAACTCATAACCTTAACAACGAAGCCCTAACCTTAACAACGAAGCCCTAACCTTAACAACAAAGCCTTAACCTTAACAACAAACCCATAATTCGTAACATTCACAACAAACTAAAGTTGTTAAGGTTAAGGCTTTGTTTAAGGCTATGTTGTTAAGGTTAGGGCTTTGTTGTTAAGGTTAAGGCTTTGTTTAAGACTTTGTTGTTAAGGTTATGAGTTTGTTGTTAAGTTAAGGCTTTGTTGTTAAGGTTATGGATTTGTTGTTAAAGTTAAGATTTTGTTGTTAAGGTTATGGGTTTGTTGTTAGGTTAAGGCTTTGTTTAAGACTTTGTTGTTAAGGTTAGGGCTTTATTGTTAAGGTTATGAGTTTGTTGTTAAGGTTAAGGCTTTGTTTAAGACTTTGTTGTTAAGGTTATGGATTTGTTGTTAAAGTTAAGATTTTGTTGTTAAGGTTAGGGCTTTGTTGTTAGGTTAAGGCTTTGTTTAAGACTTTGTTGTTAAGGTTAAGGCTTCGTTATTAAGGTTAGTGCCTCGTTGTTAAGGTTAACGCTTCGTTGTTAATGTTAGCATTTAATATATATGTTTAGCAACCTGGATAGGCTCGTTAGAATTTAATACATATGCTTAGCAACTAAACAAACTCATAAGGTTAACAACAAACTCATAACCTTAACAACCAACTCATAACCTTAACAACCAACTCATAACCTTAACAACAATCGCATAACCTTAACAACAATCTCATAAGGTTAACAACAAACTCATAACCTTAACAACTATCTCATAAGGTTAACAACAAACTCGTAACCTTCATAACCAACTCATAACATTCTTTCATAACCATCATAACTCACAACCTTAACAAGAAAATCATTACATTAAAATAAAAATAATATGTAAAATAACAAAAGCACTCGATTCAACTATTTCTAGATCTTTATAATTAGCTAAGGATCTTCGAACTTCGTCGAAGTCAAAGTAGGATCTGCGAACTCATCGAGATCCACAGCGTTCGGTCGTCCCGATTGGCGAAATCATGGAAGCGATGGCGTCGTGGTGTCGTGGACTGAGGTCAATGGTGATCTGCGTGGTCGTCGGACTTTAAGGCAGCGAAGTCGAGTGCATGGGAAGATGCGATGGGAAAGTTTTGGATTTTGGAGGCTAAATTTTCCGAAACCCATTTGTAATCACCTTAGATAATGAGAGAGAGAGGAGGTATTATGGTCTTCACATGTTTTAATATATTGGGTTTTGTGTTTTGGAAAGGAGTTTAGTGTGTTTCATTTTGGGGTTTTGGGAGGGTTAGAAAAAATGGGTGGAAGCATTGTTGTTGGGGCTTCAAAACAATTTTCCCAAAAAACCCATTACATTGGGGTTTCTCCCACAAAACCTCCAGTGCTCGGTTTTCCCAACTAAACACCAAATACTTTTCCCTCATGACCCCAAAGTGAGAAAACACTTTTCATCCTTCTCAATTAATTTTTTGCACAAAGGCCCTCACATTAGGCAAATTGGGATATGGTGCTGTAATGCTGGGTAGGCTGACAGAAGGGCTTTGGTTTATTTGCAAATTGCCTAATGTGAGGGTTTGATTTGCAAAAAGAAAATTGCTAAAGAGAATTAAAAGTTTTTGGGGGTGCCTTGTGAGGCATTTTCATCACTTTGGGGTTATCGGGAAAATTATTTAGCGTTTAGTCGGAAAAACAAAGTACTGGGGTTTTCATCGAAATAGCCCTAAAGTTTGGAGGTTTTACGAAATTTACCCAAAGAGAAATTGCCCATATACCTTGGTTATCATGAGGATCAAGTCCAGCTAACCATGTTGAACAAAGACCATGTCGCGGCCTCCCATAAGGCGTTTTCCATGTCACTTTGCTCACAGTCAAGTGCACTTGGTTTGGGTGAGCTACAGGAGAAGAGGAGATTGAAAATGCCCGTGTTTTTAGAGGAGGAACCAGCTGCACTAACCATTCAAATGGCAGTTGAACAGATGGAAAGTCATAGAGAACCTGCAAAGATGCCTAATAAGTTCCTTCTGGACTAAGAATATAGAGGAAATTTGTACGGCAAACCTTTTTATTTCATAAATAATGCTGTTATTTACCAAACTATGATGTAGGATGAGTGGTCTCAGAGAATTTACATCTAAATACCTATTTCAGCATTTCTATCTGAACTCGGGGACCTAATCAGTGCAACTCAAGACAAGGTTAAAATTCAAGAACAACTCACCTCTAGAACAGTTCTCCTCTCCTTCTGATTGTACTGATATAAATCGTCTCTTCCTTCAGGAGAAGCAAAATACTGTAGCCTTTCCTTTTCATGTTCAGCTGTTGCATAAAAGCTCATTACCTGAAGGGTATAAAAATACTGAATAAATTTAGCACTAAATTTTTACATGATAATTAACACTTGATCTTAAAATATAGGGTTTTACATGAAAACCACCTTAACTTTTGTCCAAATTGCAACTTACCACCTTTATTTATTTATTTACGTAAACCACCTTGGTTTGCTTCTCATCTCACACCATTTAAATCGGAAAATAAAAGAGTGATCTCGGAGAAGGACAATCGTTTCAAATCAGGGAAAAATTTAGTTCCTCCAAAACCGAGAACTTCCTTTGCTACCCCTCCCTCAGCGTGGCAAACTACGGCGGGCCCAGCGTCCTCAAGGCATTCTGACAGCAAGATCGACCTCATTGACCTCAAGTCCACGATCATGTAGCGCCTCCATGATTTCAGCCAAATGGCCCGTAGAAAGGCGGTGGTTGGGCGCATCATCGACCGTGGACTTCAGCGAGTTGGCGCATCCTTGGCTAATTATAAAGATCCGAAATGGTTGAATCGAGTGCTTTTTGTTATTTTACATCTTGTTTTATTTTAATGTAATGAGCTTGTTGTTAAGGTTGTGAGTTATGAGTTGGTTGTTAAGGTTATGAGTTTGTTGTTAACCTTATGAGATGGTTGTTAAGGTTATGAGTTTGTTGTTAAGGTTATGAGTTGGTTGTTAAGGTTATGAGTTTGTTGTTAACCTTATGAGTTTGTTTAGTTGCTAAGCAAATGTATTAAATTCTAACGAGCCTATCCAGGTTGCTAAACATATGTATTAAATGCTAACATTAACAACGAAACGTTAACCTTAACAAGCACTAACCTTAATAACGAAGCCTTAACCTTAACAACAAAGCCTTAACCTTAACAACGAAGCCCTAATCTTAACAACAAAATATTAACCTTAACAACAAAGCCTTAACCTTAACAACAAACTCATAACCTTAACAACAAACTCATAACCTTAACAACAAACCCATAACTTTAACAACAAAGCCTTAACCTTAACAACAATCTCATAAGGTTAACAACAAACTCATAACCTTAACAACAAAGCCTTAACCTTAACAACAAAGCCTTAACCTTAACAACAAAGCCTTAACCTTAACAACAAACCCATAATTAGTAACATTCACAACAAACTAAAGTTGTTAAGGTTAAGGCTTTGTTGTTAAGGTTAAGGCTTTGTTGTTAAGGTTAAGGCTTTGTTTAAGACTTTGTTGTTAAGGTTAAGGCTTTGTTTAAGACTTTGTTGTTAAGGTTATGAGTTTGTTGTTAAGTTAAGGCTTTGTTGTTAAGGTTATGGATTTGTTGTTAAAGTTAAGATTTTGTTGTTAAGGTTATGGGTTTGTTGTTAGGTTAAGGCTTTGTTTAAGACTTTGTTGTTAAGGTTAGGGCTTTATTGTTAAGGTTATGAGTTTGTTGTTAAGGTTAAGGCTTTGTTTAAGACTTTGTTGTTAAGGTTAGGGCTTTGTTGTTAGGTTAAGGCTTTGTTGTTAAGGTTATGAGTTTGTTGTTAGGTTATGAGTTTGTTGTTAGGTTAAGGCTTTGTTTAAGACTTTGTTGTTAAGGTTAAGGCTTCGTTATTAAGGTTAGTGCCTCGTTGTTAAGGTTAACGCTTCGTTGTTAATGTTAGCATTTAATATATATGTTTAGCAACCTGGATAGGCTCGTTAGAATTTAATACATATGCTTAGCAACTAAACAAACTCATAAGGTTAACAACAAACTCATAACCTTAACAACAAACTCATAACCTTAACAACCAACTCATAACCTTAACAACAATCGCATAACCTTAACAACAATCTCATAAGGTTAACAACAAACTCATAACCTTAACAACTATCTCATAAGGTTAACAACAAACTCAGAACCTTCATAACCAACTCATAACATTCTTTCATAACCATCATAACTCACAACCTTAACAAGAAAATCATTACATTAAAATAAAAATAATATGTAAAATAACAAAAAGCACTCGATTCAACTATTTCTAGATCTTTATAATTAGCTAAGGATCTTCGAACTTCGTCGAAGTCAAAGTAGGATCTGCGAACTCATCGAGATCCACAGCGTTCGGTCGTCCCGATTGGCGAAATCATGGAAGCGATGGCGTCGTGGTGTCGTGGACTGAGGTCAATGGTGATCTGCGTGGTCGTCGGACTTTAAGGCAGCGAAGTCGAGTGCATGGGAAGATGCGATGGGAAAGTTTTGGATTTTGGAGGCTAAATTTTCCGAAACCCATTTGTAATCACCTTAGATAATGAGAGAGAGAGAGGAGGGTATTATGGTCTTCACATGTTTTAATATATTGGGTTTTGTGTTTTGGGGGCTCAGAGTTTAGTGTGTTTCATTTTGGGGGTTTTGGGAGGGTTGAAAAAGTCATGGGTGGGGGAAGCTTACTTATTGTTATTTTGGGGGCTAGAAGCAATTTTCCCAAAAAAAAAAACCCATTACATTGGGGTTTCTCCCGCAAAACCTCCAATGCTCTGTTTTCCCAACTAAACACCAAATACTTTTCCCTCATGACCCCAAAGTGAGAAAACACTTTTCATCCTTCTCAATTAATTTTTTTGCACAAAGGCCCTCACATTAGGCAAATTGGGATATGGTGCTGTAATGCTGGGTAGGCTGACAGAAGGGCTTTGGTTTATTTGCAAATTGCCTAATGTGAGGGTTTGATTTGCAAAAAGAAAATTGCTAAAGAGAATTAAAAAGTTTTTTTTGGGGGTGCCTTGTGAGGCATTTTCATCACTTTGGTGTTATGCGGGAAAATTATTTAGCGTTTAGTCAGAAAAACAAAGTACTGGGGGTTTTCATCGGAAATAGCCCTAAAGTATGGAGGTTTTACGAAATTTACCCAAAGAGAAATTGCCCATATACCTTGGTTATCATGAGGATCAAGTCCAGCTAACCATGTTGAACAAAGACCATGTCGCGGCCTCCCATAAGGCGTTTTCCATGTCACTTTGCTCACAGTCAAGTGCACTTGGTTTGGGTGAGCTACAGGAGAAGAGGAGATTGAAAATGCCCGTGTTTTTAGAGGAGGAACCAGCTGCACTAACCATTCAAATGGCAGTTGAACAGATGGAAAGTCATAGAGAACCTGCAAAGATGCCTAATAAGTTCCTTCTGGACTAAGAATATAGAGGAAATTTGTACGGCAAACCTTTTATTTCATAAATAATGCTGTTATTTACCAAACTATGATGTAGGATGAGTGGTCTCAGAGAATTTACATCTAAATACCTATTTCAGCATTTCTATCTGAACTTCGGGGACCTAATCAGTGCAACTCAAGACAAGGTTAAAATTCAAGAACAACTCACCTCTAGAACAGTTCTCCGCTCCTTCTGATTGTACTGATATAAATCGTCTCTTCCTTCAGGAGAAGCAAAATACTGTAGCCTTTCCTTTTCATGTTCAGCTGTTGCATAAAAGCTCATTACCTGAAGGGTATAAAAATACTGAATAAATTTAGCACTAAATTTTTACATGATAATTAACACTTGATCTTAAAATATAGGGTTTTTACATGAAACCTTAACTTTTGGCCAAATTGTAACTTACCACTTTTTTTTTCTGTAAACCACCTTAGTTTGCTTACATGTTCTCAATGTCACACTTTTTAGTATTTTCTGTCTTAAAAAATGTGAAATTACTATAGTACCCCTAAGTCTTACCCAAGAAAGAAAAGGAGAGGAGGAGGAGGAGGAGGAGGAGGGAGGGGAGGAAGTTGGCGGGGTTGGTGGCAGGAGAGGAGGAGGGAAGGATCAATCAAAATCGGAGAAATCCGGCAATCAGTCGAGATCGGATCCGAATCAGATCGAAATTCCGGAATCAATCAGGATCAACAAATCATCAGTTTGAAATCGGGAGGAAGAAGGTGGAGAGGGAGGGGTATAGTGTTTTGAATTTATTGAAGACTAATAGTGGCAAAAGTGTGACATTGAGTACATGTAAGCAAACTAAGGTGGTTTACATTAAAAATTAAATAAAGGCGTAAGTTGCAATTTGGGCAAAAGTTAAGGTGGTTTTTATGTAAAAACCCTGAAAGATAATGTAGCATTGCTCCATCTAGAGATGCACTTTAAGGTAATTTTGGTAGAGGCGCCGTGCACTTTAAGAATGAATAAATTATTTGGCAGAAAAAACAACTATGAATAAAAACAAAGACTTTCCAGTTCTAATCTGCTTAAACTGAAACATAAAAGTTTATGACTATCTTGCCTCAAAGAAATACCGACGAGGTGATGCTGATGCTACATCCATTGTCAGTTCCACAAAGCTTTTTAATTTGACAGAGCTCATAAAGCCATTTGCATGACAATCAACTGTTCGTTTCTTGTTATCCCTTGGCTGAACCTGGAAAGGAATTACCACTTTTAGCACTAAAATCACATTGGATTTCCATGTAAATCAAAAGGACCAAAAGTAAATGAAATATTTTAAGATTCTTATGAAAGTAGCAGAAGAGACCAATATTTACAATGTTAAGCATCAATAAGGAGACAAAAAGTTCTTGAGTGATAAATATGCAGTATACTGTTATTGATAAATATGGCATCAATTACTTCAAATTATCAGTTAAACAAAAATCATATTGGCTGAAAAGAAGTTGCACATACTGTGATGTAACAATCTGGATCTAGGTTACAGCGATGTATAAATGCATCAACAGCAATGGGATCTTGACTTGGGAGAATCTCAAGAATATCACCTGCTTGATATCGAACATCCTAAGATAACCTTAACAACAAACTCATAACCTTAACAACAATCTCATAAGGTTAACAACAAACTCATAACCTTAACAACTATCTCATAAGGTTAACAACAAACTCAGAACCTTCATAACCAACTCATAACATTCTTTCATAACCATCATAACTCACAACCTTAACAAGAAAATCATTACATTAAAATAAAAATAATATGTAAAATAACAAAAAAGCACTCGATTCAACTATTTCTAGATCTTTATAATTAGCTAAGGATGCTTCGAATTCGTCAAGTCGCAAGTCGAGATCTTCGCAACTCATCGAATCCACAAAGCGTTCGGTGCGTCGATGCGGAAATCATGGAAGCGATGCGGCGTAAAGGCGATGATCGTGGACTTGAGGTCAATGGTGATCTTGCCGTCGTAATCGGTCGAGAACAAAAGGCCGGAATCAGAGAATGCCGCCCATGAGGAAGAGAGCATTGGAAAAGTTTTAGATTTTGGAGGGAACTAAAATTTTTTCCCCCCAAAACCCATTTGTAATCACCTTAGATAATGAGAGAGAGAGAGAGGAGGGGTATTATGGTCTTCACATGTTTTAATATATTGGGTTTTGTGTTTTGGGGGCTCAGAGTTTAGTGTGTTTCATTTTGGGGGTTTTGGGAGGGTTGAAAAAGTCATGGGTGGGGGAAGCTTACTTATTGTTATTTTGGGGGCTAGAAGCAATTTTCCCAAAAAAAAAAACCCATTACATTGGGGTTTCTCCCGCAAAACCTCCAATGCTCTGTTTTCCCAACTAAACACCAAATACTTTTCCCTCATGACCCCAAAGTGAGAAAACACTTTTCATCCTTCTCAATTAATTTTTTTGCACAAAGGCCCTCACATTAGGCAAATTGGGATATGGTGCTGTAATGCTGGGTAGGCTGACAGAAGGGCTTTGGTTTATTTGCAAATTGCCTAATGTGAGGGTTTGATTTGCAAAAAGAAAATTGCTAAAGAGAATTAAAAGTTTTTGGGGGTGCCTTGTGAGGCATTTTCATCACTTTGGTGTTATCGGGAAAATTATTTAGCGCTTAGTCGAAAAACAAAGTACTGGGGTTTTCATCGAAATAGCCCTAAAGTATGGAGGTTTCTGAAATTTACCCAAAGAGAAATTGCCCATATACCTTGGTTATCATGAGGATCAAGTCCAGCTAACCATGTTGAACAAAGACCATGTCGCTGCCTCCCATAAGCGTTTTCCATGTCACTTTGCTCACAGTCAAGTGCACTTGGTTTGGGTGAGCTACAGGAGAAGAGGAGATTGAAAATGCCCGTGTTTTAGAGGAGGAACCAGCTGCACTAACCATTCAAATGGCAGTTGAACAGATGGAAAGTCATAGAGAACCTGCAAAGATGCCTAATAAGTTCCTTCTGGACTAAGAATATAGAGGAAATTTGTGCGGCAAACCTTTTATTTCATAAATAATGCTGTTATTTACCAAACTATGATGTAGGATGAGTGGTCTCAGAGAATTTACATCTAAATACCTATTTCAGCATTTCTATCTGAACTCGGGACCTAATCAGTGCAACTCAAGACAAGGTTAAAATTCAAGAACAACTCACCTCTAGAACAGTTCTCCTCTCCTTCTGATTGTACTGATATAAATCGTCTCTTCCTTCAGGAGAAGCAAAATACTGTAGCCTTTCCTTTTCATGTTCAGCTGTTGCATAAAAGCTCATTACCTGAAGGGTATAAAATACTGAATAAATTTAGCACTAAATTTTTACATGATAATTAACACTTGATCTTAAAATATAGGGTTTTACATGAAAACCACCTTAACTTTTGTCCAAATTGCAACTTACCACCTTTATTTATTTATTTTTCTGTAAACCACCTTAGTTTGCTTACATGTTCTCAATGTCACACTTTTTAGTATTTTCTGTCTTAAAAAATGTGAAATTACTATAGTACCCCTAAGTCTTACCCAAGAAAGAAAAGGAGAGAAAAGGAGAGGTGGAGGAGAGGAAGGGGAGACGGGGAGGGAAGTTGGCGGGGGTTGGTAGCAGGAGAGGAGGAGGGAAGGATGTCGATGGTGAGAGTGGACAGAGAGGAGGAGGAGGAGGAGGAGGAGGAGGAGGAGGAGGAGGAGGAGGAGGAGGAGGAGGAGGAGGAGGAGGAGGAGGAGGAGGAGGAGGAGGAGGAGGAGGAGGAGGAGGAAGAAGGTGGAGAGAGGAGAGGGGTAAGGTGTTTTGAATTTTATTGGGCTAAATAGTGGCAAAAGTGTGACATTGAGTACATGTAAGCAAACTAAGGTGGTTTACATTAAAAAAATTAAATAAAGGCGGTAAGTTGCAATTTGGGCAAAAGTTAAGGTGGTTTTTATGTAAAAACCCTGAAAGATAATGTAGCATTGCTCCATCTGGAGATGCACTTTAAGGTAATTTTGGTAGAGGCGCCGTGCACTTTAAGAATGAATAAATTATTTGGCAGAAAAAACAACTATGAATAAAAACAAAGACTTTCCAGTTCTAATCTGCTTAAACTGAAACATAAAAGTTTATGACTATCTTGCCTCAAAGAAATACCGACGAGGTGATGCTGATGCTACATCCATTGTCAGTTCCACAAAGCTTTTTAATTTGACAGAGCTCATAAAGCCATTTGCATGACAATCAACCGTTCGTTTCTTGTTATCCCTTGGCTGAACCTGGAAAGGAATTACCACTTTTAGCACTAAAATCACATTGGATTTCCATGTAAATCAAAAGGACCAAAAGTAAATGAAATATTTTAAGATTCTTATGAAAGTAGCAGAAGAGACCAATATTTACAATGTTAAGCATCAATAAGGAGACAAAAAGTTCTTGAGTGATAAATATGCAGTATACTGTTATTGATAAATATGGCATCAATTACTTCAAATTATCAGTTAAACAAAAATCATATTGGCTGAAAAGAAGTTGCACATACTGTGATGTAACAATCTGGATCTAGGTTACAGCGATGTATAAATGCATCAACAGCAATGGGATCTTGACTTGGGAGAATCTCAAGAATATCACCTGCTTGATATCGAACATCCTAAGATAAGATTAAAAAATGCATCAAATTCCATAAATGCAATATAAAACCCAACTTTGAAATGTTCATGCACAACTACTACATCCGCCTGAATATAGACTTAACAAGTAACTTACAGATGATACAGCTTCAAATTCAAAGTAGTTGACATCTCTGTCTCCAGCTTTGGTCAAAGACAGTTTTCTAATCTAACAATACAAAGATAAATTAGTAGTTAGAAGCAACATAAATCATCCTAAGCAATGAAAGCATTAACAACTGAAAATAAAATAGGAAATGCTATTAGACAGTGCATAACAAAGCGTGTCTACTCGGCTGTTTGATTTCATATGCTCCCCTAGAGCTGAATGCAATTCTCCAATAGTAAATATATTATCTAGTGTAGAAAGTTCAGAGCAATATTGGTTTCTAATTTGGTTTCTTGCAAATAATTATTTATTTGGCTTGCATTATATTAGGATTATAGAGTTCAAATAAAATATTATCTACCTCAAGTATTTGAATCTCCTAGGGTTTCTTGTAATATGAATTATTTTGTTTGGAGAGTCATTAGATGAGGGTGGTTACTCTAGCTACATAAATCACTTGAGTAGTAAAAGCTGGCAGTTTGGATTTATATAAATTTGTAAGTTAGTTAGTTAGGATTGTATTTGGAAGTTTGACCCTATCCTATGATCAGCAATCCTATAACAAGGCTAAGATTCAAGAGTTGCACTGGTTGGAAAATTCTAATGGGTTAAATTTGTTTCTAGTACGGTGGCTTCAAGGAGGTTAATGTAGTTTCCTACTCTACAATTGCATATTCTTGCTTGCCTTGGACTTCAGTATCACCTTCTACTTCTTTGAGATACCGGTAGATGAGGGTTTGGGCTGTTGAGCATTGTCCTTTCTGTAACAACCATAACACAATGAGCTACAAAGTTACACATTGATCTATGAGATTGTTTTCCTATAATAAATATGTCCAAATATAGTGATTAAGAACAATTAGAATGTGTTCTATAAAACTTATCCAACCAAAAGAAACAACTTGGGCACTAAGAACATCAACATAAATAGTGCAGTTAGACTATAAAATTCATGAGGGGCTGATTTCAAAATGGAAGTTTTAACAGACTGATACTTGAAAACCCTACAACATATATATATATATATATATATATATATATATATATATATATATATAGAAAAAAGGTAGGTGGGACCATGCCCCCAGGCACCCTGGCTCCGCCACTGAGCAGAACTGTTAAGTTGGTCTTTCCTGAAAAGAAAAGAGTCATTAGTTGATATGTAAGTAGGCTGACAGAAGGGCTTTGGTTTATTTGCAAATTGCCTAATGTGAGGGTTTGATTTGCAAAAAGAAAATTGCTAAAGAGAATTAAAAGTTTTTGGGGGTGCCTTGTGAGGCATTTTCATCACTTTGGTGTTATCGGGAAAATTATTTAGCGCTTAGTCGAAAAACAAAGTACTGGGGTTTTCATCGAAATAGCCCTAAAGTATGGAGGTTTCTGAAATTTACCCAAAGAGAAATTGCCCATATACCTTGGTTATCATGAGGATCAAGTCCAGCTAACCATGTTGAACAAAGACCATGTCGCTGCCTCCCATAAGCGTTTTCCATGTCACTTTGCTCACAGTCAAGTGCACTTGGTTTGGGTGAGCTACAGGAGAAGAGGAGATTGAAAATGCCCGTGTTTTTAGAGGAGGAACCAGCTGCACTAACCATTCAAATGGCAGTTGAACAGATGGAAAGTCATAGAGAACCTGCAAAGATGCCTAATAAGTTCCTTCTGGACTAAGAATATAGAGGAAATTTGTACGGCAAACCTTTTTATTTCATAAATAATGCTGTTATTTACCAAACTATGATGTAGGATGAGTGGTCTCAGAGAATTTACATCTAAATACCTATTTCAGCATTTCTATCTGAACTCGGGGACCTAATCAGTGCAACTCAAGACAAGGTTAAAATTCAAGAACAACTCACCTCTAGAACAGTTCTCCTCTCCTTCTGATTGTACTGATATAAATCGTCTCTTCCTTCAGGAGAAGCAAAATACTGTAGCCTTTCCTTTTCATGTTCAGCTGTTGCATAAAAGCTCATTACCTGAAGGGTATAAAATACTGAATAAATTTAGCACTAAATTTTTACATGATAATTAACACTTGATCTTAAAATATAGGGTTTTACATGAAAACCACCTTAACTTTTGTCCAAATTGCAACTTACCACCTTTATTTATTTATTTTTCTGTAAACCACCTTAGTTTGCTTACATGTTCTCAATGTCACACTTTTTAGTATTTTCTGTCTTAAAAATGTGAAATTACTATAGTACCCTAAGTCTTACCCAAGAAAGAAAAGGAGAGAAAAGGAGAGGTGGAGGAGAGGAAGGGGAGACGGGAGGGAAGTTGGGGGTTGGTAGCAGGAGAGGAGGAGGGAAGGATGAATCACGGTGAGAGTGGAAATCGAGGAATCAGAAATCGGAGATCGGAGGAGGAAGATCATCAGGATCGAAATCGGAAAATCATCAAATCGGAGATCAAATCAAAATGGAGAGGGAGGCAAGAGGAGTAGAGGAGAGAGGAGGGAAGAAGGTGGAGAGAGGAGAGGGGTATAGTGTTTTGAATTTTATTGGCTAAATAGTGGCAAAAGTATGACATTGAGTACATGTAAGCAAACTAAGGTGGTTTACATTAAAAAATTAAATAAAGTGATGAGTTGCAATTTGGGCAAAAGTTAAGGTGGTTTTATGTAAAAACCCTGAAAGATAATGTAGCATTGCTCCATCTGGAGATGCACTTTAAGGTATTTTTGGTAGAGGCGCCGTGCACTTTAAGAATGAATAAATTATTTGGCAGAAAAAACAACTATGAATAAAAACAAAGACTTTCCAGTTCTAATCTGCTTAAACTGAAACATAAAAGTTTATGACTATCTTGCCTCAAAGAAATACCGACGAGGTGATGCTGATGCTACATCCATTGTCAGTTCCACAAAGCTTTTTAATTTGACAGAGCTCATAAAGCCATTTGCATGACAATCAACCGTTCGTTTCTTGTTATCCCTTGGCTGAACCTGGAAAGGAATTACCACTTTTAGCACTAAAAATCACATTGGATTTCCATGTAAATCAAAAGGACCAAAAGTAAATGAAATATTTTAAGATTCTTATGAAAGTAGCAGAAGAGACCAATATTTACAATGTTAAGCATCAATAAGGAGACAAAAAGTTCTTGAGTGATAAATATGCAGTATACTGTTATTGATAAATATGGCATCAATTACTTCAAATTATCAGTTAAACAAAAATCATATTGGCTGAAAAGAAGTTGCACATACTGTGATGTAACAATCTGGATCTAGGTTACAGCGATGTATAAATGCATCAACAGCAATGGGATCTTGACTTGGGAGAATCTCAAGAATATCACCTGCTTGATATCGAACATCCTAAGATAAGATTAAAAAAATGCATCAAATTCCATAAATGCAATATAAAACCCAACTTTGAAATGTTCATGCACAACTACTACATCCGCCTGAATATAGACTTAACAAGTAACTTACAGATGATACAGCTTCAAATTCAAAGTAGTTGACATCTCTGTCTCCAGCTTTGGTCAAAGACAGTTTTCTAATCTAACAATACAAAGATAAATTAGTAGTTAGAAGCAACATAAATCATCCTAAGCAATGAAAGCATTAACAACTGAAAATAAAATAGGAAATGCTATTAGACAGTGCATAACAAAGCGTGTCTACTCGGCTGTTTGATTTCATATGCTCCCCTAGAGCTGAATGCAATTCTCCAATAGTAAATATATTATCTAGTGTAGAAAGTTCAGAGCAATATTGGTTTCTAATTTGGTTTCTTGCAAATAATTATTTATTTGGCTTGCATTATATTAGGATTATAGAGTTCAAATAAAATATTATCTACCTCAAGTATTTGAATCTCCTAGGGTTTCTTGTAATATGAATTATTTTGTTTGGAGAGTCATTAGATGAGGGTGGTTACTCTAGCTACATAAATCACTTGAGTAGTAAAAGCTGGCAGTTTGGATTTATATAAATTTGTAAGTTAGTTAGTTAGGATTGTATTTGGAAGTTTGACCCTATCCTATGATCAGCAATCCTATAACAAGGCTAAGATTCAAGAGTTGCACTGGTTGGAAAATTCTAATGGGTTAAATTTGTTTCTAGTACGGTGGCTTCAAGGAGGTTAATGTAGTTTCCTACTCTACAATTGCATATTCTTGCTTGCCTTGGACTTCAGTATCACCTTCTACTTCTTTGAGATACCGGTAGATGAGGGTTTGGGCTGTTGAGCATTGTCCTTTCTGTAACAACCATAACACAATGAGCTACAAAGTTACACATTGATCTATGAGATTGTTTTCCTATAATAAATATGTCCAAATATAGTGATTAAGAACAATTAGAATGTGTTCTATAAAACTTATCCAACCAAAAGAAACAACTTGGGCACTAAGAACATCAACATAAATAGTGCAGTTAGACTATAAAATTCATGAGGGGCTGATTTCAAAATGGAAGTTTTAACAGACTGATACTTGAAAACCCTACAACATATATATATATATATATATATATATATATATATATATATATATATAGAAAAAAGGTAGGTGGGACCATGCCCCCAGGCACCCTGGCTCCGCCACTGAGCAGAACTGTTAAGTTGGTCTTTCCTGAAAAGAAAAGAGTCATTAGTTGATATGTAAGTAGGCAGACTAAGGGCCTTCTTTCTCCCATGCTCCATGGTTTGTGTTTCTGATGCATTAGTCCACATTAAGCATTGTAACATTATTCAAAAATAAATAAATAAAACCCATGACAGGGTTATGGAGCAACCTTACTAGACCTTGAAAACAATCGTGATCTCTTCAGCAGATGGAAATTTTCTAAGCATTGAGCTCACACTTTTTAGTATTTTCTGTCTTAAAAATGTGAAATTACTATAGTACCCTAAGTCTTACCCAAGAAAGAAAAGGAGAGAAAAGGAGAGGTGGAGAGAGGGAAGGGGAGGCAGAGGAGGAAGTTGGAGGGGTTGGTAGCAGAAGGAGGGAAGAATCAAAATCAAAATCGGAGAAATCGAAAATCAAGGAGGAGGTCAGATCGGAGGTCGGATTCCGGCATCAATCAGGAGATCAAATGAAATCAGGCAGGAGGATGGAGAAAGATCGGAGGAAAATCAATGGAATTTATTGGAGATAAATAATTGGCAAAAGTATGACATTGAGTACATGTAAGCAAACTAAGGTGGTTTACATTAAAAAATTAAATAAAGGCGGTTGCAATTTGGGCAAAAGTTAAGGTGGTTTTATGTAAAACCCGAAGATAATGTAGCATTGCTCCATCTGGAGATGCACTTTAAGGTATTTTTGGTAGAGGCGCTGCACTTTAAGAATGAATAAATTATTTGGCAGAAAAACAACTATGAATAAAAACAAAGACTTTCCAGTTCTAATCTGCTTAAACTGAAACATAAAAGTTTATGACTATCTTGCCTCAAAGAAATACCGACGAGGTGATGCTGATGCTACATCCATTGTCAGTTCCACAAAGCTTTTAATTTGACAGAGCTCATAAAGCCATTTGCATGACAATCAACCGTTCGTTTCTTGTTATCCCTTGGCTGAACCTGGAAAGGAATTACCACTTTTAGCACTAAAATCACATTGGATTTCCATGTAAATCAAAAGGACCAAAAGTAAATGAAATATTTTAAGATTCTTATGAAAGTAGCAGAAGAGACCAATATTTACAATGTTAAGCATCAATAAGGAGACAAAAAGTTCTTGAGTGATAAATATGCAGTATACTGTTATTGATAAATATGGCATCAATTACTTCAAATTATCAGTTAAACAAAAATCATATTGGCTGAAAAGAAGTTGCACATACTGTGATGTAACAATCTGGATCTAGGTTACAGCGATGTATAAATGCATCAACAGCAATGGGATCTTGACTTGGGAGAATCTCAAGAATATCACCTGCTTGATATCGAACATCCTAAGATAAGATTAAAAATGCATCAAATTCCATAAATGCAATATAAAACCCAACTTTGAAATGTTCATGCACAACTACTACATCCGCCTGAATATAGACTTAACAAGTAACTTACAGATGATACAGCTTCAAATTCAAAGTAGTTGACATCTCTGTCTCCAGCTTTGGTCAAAGACAGTTTTCTAATCTAACAATACAAAGATAAATTAGTAGTTAGAAGCAACATAAATCATCCTAAGCAATGAAAGCATTAACAACTGAAAATAAAATAGGAAATGCTATTAGACAGTGCATAACAAAGCGTGTCTACTCGGCTGTTTGATTTCATATGCTCCCCTAGAGCTGAATGCAATTCTCCAATAGTAAATATATTATCTAGTGTAGAAAGTTCAGAGCAATATTGGTTTCTAATTTGGTTTCTTGCAAATAATTATTTATTTGGCTTGCACGTATATTAGGATTATAGAGTTCAAATAAAATATTATCTACCTCAAGTATTTGAATCTCCTAGGGTTTCTTGTAATATGAATTATTTTGTTTGGAGAGTCATTAGATGAGGGTGGTTACTCTAGCTACATAAATCACTTGAGTAGTAAAAGCTGGCAGTTTGGATTTATATAAATTTGTAAGTTAGTTAGTTAGGATTGTATTTGGAAGTTTGACCCTATCCTATGATCAGCAATCCTATAACAAGGCTAAGATTCAAGAGTTGCACTGGTTGGAAAATTCTAATGGGTTAAATTTGTTTCTAGTACGGTGGCTTCAAGGAGGTTAATGTAGTTTCCTACTCTACAATTGCATATTCTGCTTGCCTTGGACTTCAGTATCACCTTCTACTTCTTTGAGATACCGGTAGATGAGGGTTTGGGCTGTTGAGCATTGTCCTTTCTGTAACAACCATAACACAATGAGCTACAAAGTTACACATTGATCTATGAGATTGTTTTCCTATAATAAATATGTCCAAATATAGTGATTAAGAACAATTAGAATGTGTTCTATAAAACTTATCCAACCAAAAGAAACAACTTGGGCACTAAGAACATCAACATAAATAGTGCAGTTAGACTATAAAATTCATGAGGGGCTGATTTCAAAATGGAAGTTTTAACAGACTGATAACTAAAACCCTACAACATATATATATATATATATATATATATATATATATATATATATATATATAGAAAAGGTAGGTGGGACCATGCCCCCACGGGCACCCTGGCTCGCCACTGAGCAGAACTGTTAAGTTGGTCTTTCCTGAAAAGAAAAGAGTCATTAGTTGATATGTAAGTAGGCAGACTAAGGGCCTTCTTTCTCCCATGCTCCATGGTTTGTGTTTCTGATGCATTAGGCCCACATTAAGCATTGTAACATTATTCAAAAATAAATAAATAAAACCCATGACAGGGTTATGGAGCAACCTTACTAGACCTTGAAAACCAATACGTGATCTCTTCAGCAGATGGAAATTTTCTAAGCATTGAGCTCACACAGTTTATGTCCACTTTTTGTTAAGAAACATTTATGTCCACTTTTGTTAAGAAACATTTAGTCAAGTTGGAAATTGCTAACACGTCAGGAAGACATTAAAGGAAGTAGTTCATGAAAGCGATTTAGAATCCAAATATGAAACTACAAATGCATTTGGGATATCTTGGTGTGTGCAAGTAGCTAATTTGTTAACAGAGAAGCAAGCATGACATTTTCAGACTAGCATGGGGCTCTGGATACAGAATTCTCAAACTTTTGGATTGGCCTCTTAGTAATTAGACTATAGAGGTTGGTATTTTAATAATGACTTTGCATAAGTAGTCTGCTTACATTGTTAAATACAAAAACATATGTACATCAGCTAACAGAAATGCATACCATTGTTAAGAAGTATTGTGGCCTATTATCATCAGATCGAGGCTGTGCAGCAGACATTAAGCGAGCTCCCTCAATCATCTTCGCAAGATTGTCCAAATCTGACAAGTTAGAATGGTCAAAAATTTTGTATCGGTAAGCAAAGCTTGTTAACCAATTTCATAAAACTAAGCTAACAAGAGCATAGAGTAATAAATGTTAACATGACTCTAGAGGTGAGAGAAATAATTTTCTAACTATAGTACTTGAAAATTTACAAGCAATCAATCAGGAAGGTGAACTCCTCTATTTTCACATTTGTGGATTAATTAGCATTAAGAGTTTACTTTGTCTCAAGAAGATGAAAGATAAGATTATTTAAGATGCCAATAATAAGAGACAATGTGTTTATCCAAATAATGTCGGCAGCATTCAAAGTCTTTGGCACATAAAGCCATTTGCATGACAATCAACTGTTCGTTTCTTGTTATCCCTTGGCTGAACCTGGAAAGGAATTACCACTTTTAGCACTAAAATCACATTGGATTTCCATGTAAATCAAAAGGACCAAAAGTAAATGAAATATTTTAAGATTCTTATGAAAGTAGCAGAAGAGACCAATATTTACAATGTTAAGCATCAATAAGGAGACAAAAAGTTCTTGAGTGATAAATATGCAGTATACTGTTATTGATAAATATGGCATCAATTACTTCAAATTATCAGTTAAACAAAAATCATATTGGCTGAAAAGAAGTTGCACATACTGTGATGTAACAATCTGGATCTAGGTTACAGCGATGTATAAATGCATCAACAGCAATGGGATCTTGACTTGGGAGAATCTCAAGAATATCACCTGCTTGATATCGAACATCCTAAGATAAGATTAAAAATGCATCAAATTCCATAAATGCAATATAAAACCCAACTTTGAAATGTTCATGCACAACTACTACATCCGCCTGAATATAGACTTAACAAGTAACTTACAGATGATACAGCTTCAAATTCAAAGTAGTTGACATCTCTGTCTCCAGCTTTGGTCAAAGACAGTTTTCTAATCTAACAATACAAAGATAAATTAGTAGTTAGAAGCAACATAAATCATCCTAAGCAATGAAAGCATTAACAACTGAAAATAAAATAGGAAATGCTATTAGACAGTGCATAACAAAACGTGTCTACTCGGCTGTTTGATTTCATATGCTCCCCTAGAGCTGAATGCAATTCTCCAATAGTAAATATATTATCTAGTGTAGAAAGTTCAGAGCAATATTGGTTTCTAATTTGGTTTCTTGCAAATAATTATTTATTTGGCTTGCACGTATATTAGGATTATAGAGTTCAAATAAAATATTATCTACCTCAAGTATTTGAATCTCCTAGGGTTTCTTGTAATATGAATTATTTTGTTTGGAGAGTCATTAGATGAGGGTGGTTACTCTAGCTACATAAATTACTTGAGTAGTAAAAGCTGGCAGTTTGGATTTATATAAATTTGTAAGTTAGTTAGTTAGGATTGTATTTGGAAGTTTGACCCTATCCTATGATCAGCAATCCTATAACAAGGCTAAGATTCAAGAGTTGCACTGGTTGGAAAATTCTAATGGGTTAAATTTGTTTCTAGTACGGTGGCTTCAAGGAGGTTAATGTAGTTTCCTACTCTACAATTGCATATTCTCGCTTGCCTTGGACTTCAGTATCACCTTCTACTTCTTTGAGATACCGGTAGATGAGGGTTTAGGCTGTTGAGCATTGTCCTTTCTGTAACAACCATAACACAATGAGCTACAAAGTTACACATTGATCTATGAGATTGTTTTCCTATAATAAATATGTCCAAATATAGTGATTAAGAACAATTAGAATGTGTTCTATAAAACTTATCCAACCAAAAGAAACAACTTGGGCACTAAGAACATCAACATAAATAGTGCAGTTAGACTATAAAATTCATGAGGGGCTGATTTCAAAATGGAAGTTTTAACAGACTGATAACTAAAACCCTACAACATATATATATATATATATATATATATATATATATATATATATATATAGAAAAGGTAGGTGGGACCATGCCCCCAGGCACCCCTGGCTCGCCACTGAGCAGAACTGTTAAGTTGGTCTTTCCTGAAAAGAAAAGAGTCATTAGTTGATATGTAAGTAGGCAGACTAAGGGCCTTCTTTCTCCCATGCTCCATGGTTTGTGTTTCTGATGCATTGCGTCCACATTAAGCATTGTAACATTATTCAAAAATAAATAAATAAAACCCATGACAGGGTTATGGAGCAACCTTACTAGACCTTGAAAACCAATACGTGATCTCTTCAGCAGATGGAAATTTTCTAAGCATTGAGCTCACACAGTTTATGTCCACTTTTTGTTAAGAAACATTTATGTCCACTTTTTGTTAAGAAACATTTAGTCAAGTTGGAAATTGCTAACACGTCAGGAAGACATTAAAGGAAGTAGTTCATGAAAGCGGATTTAGAATCCAAATATGAAACTACAAATGCATTTGGGATATCTTGGTGTGTGCAAGTAGCTAATTTGTTAACAGAGAAGCAAGCATGACATTTTCAGACTAGCATGGGGCTCTGGATACAGAATTCTCAAACTTTTGGATTGGCCTCTTAGTAATTAGACTATAGAGGTTGGTATTTTAATAATGACTTTGCATAAGTAGTCTGCTTACATTGTTAAATACAAAAACATATGTACATCAGCTAACAGAAATGCATACCATTGTTAAGAAGTATTGTGGCCTATTATCATCAGATCGAGGCTGTGCAGCAGACATTAAGCGAGCTCCCTCAATCATCTTCGCAAGATTGTCCAAATCTGACAAGTTAGAATGGTCAAAAATTTTGTATCGGTAAGCAAAGCTTGTTAACCAATTTCATAAAACTAAGCTAACAAGAGCATAGAGTAATAAATGTTAACATGACTCTAGAGGTGAGAGAAATAATTTTCTAACTATAGTACTTGAAAATTTACAAGCAATCAATCAGGAAGGTGAACTCCTCTATTTTCACATTTGTGGATTAATTAGCATTAAGAGTTTACTTTGTCTCAAGAAGATGAAAGATAAGATTATTTAAGATGCCAATAATAAGAGACAATGTGTTTATCCAAATAATGTCGGCAGCATTCAAAGTCTTTGGCACATAAGGACATTTAACAGTGCATATTTTGCTCTGTAAGGTAAAGTACTGTTTACAAACACTGTCACTAAAATCGGTCGATTCATTGCCATGCAAACTACTTTTTCATGCTATACATATTATCAGCAAAAATTGAAACAAATTACGAGTAATGCATGCCCTAAATCATACTTAGCTATTACTTACGTGAAGTTGATCCATAGCTTCAGAACAAGTATACTCCATCTGTGTCCATAAAACTGAGGTAAAAAACAAGCATGTATTGTCGTATCATTATAAATGACAAAATAGACTGATCACTAGAGTGGTAAAAAGTGCAAATGTTGTAATGTGTGCTACTGCAATATCTGCCCAGGTGTGGTGTGTGATATCTAGTAAATATTCACAAATTAGCATCACAACATATGAACATACCCCAAAATGGAACCAAGGAAGAAAAACCACTCGCCAGGAAAAAAAACTGAAAAAAGAAACTAAGAACTCACCGTGAATATGCATAGAGGATGCACTTTTCGATAACCTTAATCTATCCCAAAATAAAGGAATGTTGTTGGTTGCAAAGACAAAAGTTGGAATGTCTTTTAGGGATTGGTTGGTCTTTCTTAACGTAAAACGTTTCTTCTTGTGCAAATACAATCTCTTCCAGCTTACACGCTAAAAACTTCTAAGGATTTTGTCTTCTAATAGGTTCCTTAACTTCCCATAGGCTATACCTGACCTGATCATAGCTCATGATTTCAAACTTACCCAAATTTAAAGTTAAGCATGTTTGTATTAACAATCACACAAAGGAAATATCTCACTATGAATATGCAGTCATGTATATATACAACCTTCCAAAGTTTGATTTGAATAACCGTTAAACTTTGTTGTTGTTTTGTTATAAAAACATAATTCGGTATGAACGAAGATATTTGCAAAAGCATAATAATTAACCAAATGAGCAACCAAATTTGGAAATAGTTGAACTTTCATTAAAAAACTACAATCTAGCCCCGCCCTTACCCATTTGGGAATTTGCATACATAACGACAATAGGGAAAAAAACACATAATAAGGTCCAGGCAAGATTTGATCCCTAAATTTATTGATTTAATTATATTCATCTCATAACACTGAGTAAGCAGGGATTACCTGCGTTTGCTGGGAAACACTTTTTGGCTTATCGACATGATGATAAGTGATATGAAACTTTGGCAGATCAAGAGTTCTCCTGCGAGCATCCTGGATATCTGAAACTCTTGGTAACATTGCTGCATTTGTTTGAGTCAGCCCTTTCCATAAAGACGCCAACCAAGAGTCAAAAGCACCTTCATATCTATGAAACACAGTTCAAAAGTCAGTAAAGTCGATTGAATTTCACATCACAAGTTAATTTCAGAAAGTTGTCAGGATAATCAACTAATTAGGAGAATAAAAAAATTCCACTAATCTGTGGGACATTGACAAATAATAAAGCGGAAGAAATAGACGCAAATCTTTAAGATATAACATGGAACTTTTTTTCTGTATCAAGGACTAGGACCTTAATCTGTAAGATTGAATAAAAACAAAATAAAAGAAAATAGATCATGAAATAGTGAAAAGATAGTCTTGCATCAGTAAGAGTAAATTGAAACTAATAGAACAAAATATGTACAGAATAGGACTTAACAAACATACCCCGATGGGTGTTGATCATCTCCCAAACCTCTTTCAATGATGGGTTTTGCCCCAAGATCTGATAGCCTTTTGTCCAGCTTCTTTGCAGTGAACTTCAAAAATAGTTCAACAGTATTGAGAAACAAAGGGAAATAATCATAAAGCATCATTTATCCACTTTTAACTGTAATCAGACAAGCTGACTGTAGCACTCATTTTAACTCTTAAAACTGCATCCCTAACAAAACTTCGGTGTCAAGGTAAAATTAAAATTCAAAGAAATGAAAAGAGAACAATGGCATGGCAAAAACTTATAAATGACATGACTTAAGACCACAACTGCTACAGAACTCATTTTTATTTTAACTCTTAAAACCGCGTCCCATACATAACCTTTATTATGGGAGAAAACCTCTCCAAGGCGATAATGGCTCTTAACTATTGTAAGATCCAATAAATAGTTTTCTTATTTCTGAAGAATAATCAACATTTAACTTTTGTATTATGTAATCAACATATATACTGATATGATAAAATTATATTAAAGAAATAATTTATCAGGATTAAAATGTGAAGATTGAACACCCTAAAGACAATGATCACTGATTTGAGTTATTACATTATATTTCTGGTAGCTAGAGTCTCCTAACCCAAAAACTGCATATTGAAGCCCTTCCAGCCATTGATGACCCAAATGTCTCTGCAGAAGGAACCTCCAAAATGCCTGAAAAGAAAACAATACCACTTTGCAATTACTAATGAAAAGTTATGCAAAAGTACCATGAAAAAGAAACAAAGAAAATGAACCTTCATAGAATCCGGTGCATCTCCCTGGCCTGTAGTTGAAACAATGAAGATGACTGTCTGCTCATCTGGCAAACAACACTGAGATGATCGTGTTAGCTCGGTCAGTGTCTTGGCGAAGAATTGAAAGACCATATTTCAGGGACAATAGAAGTAATATACTAAAGTCTCAACAAATTAAGAAGCTCACTAGAATTTGAATAGAGAATGTGATATAGAAAGGAAATTATAACCATATGGTTGAAATGTCCAGACTAAAAGTTATAGAAAGAAGACAAAGACAAGATAAATTTTGCAATTTGATCAGGAACAAAGTATAATATAATAGCTAACTGACTCTATCTCGCACACACGCACGCCCGCCTACCCACCCTCACATAAATGTGTACAAGTGTGTGTGTGTGTTTTGTCAATTTGATACCCCAAAGCCCTAACTTTGTTCCATGATTCTCCCAAACTCAAAAAACTGAACTTTAGTAAGAAAAATTGTTTCTCATACATTTGTCTATATTGATATTCTCGGACAAAATAAGTGCCCTTGCTTTTACAATAGGAAATTATATGATTCATCTCCAGACTAAAAATTATAGAAAGAAGACAAAAAGACAAGATAAATTTTGCAATTTCATCAGGAACAAAGTATCATGTAATAGATAATTGACTCTATCTTGCATACGCATACGCCTGCCCATCCTCACAAACATGTGTGTGTGTGTTTTGTGAATTTGATACCCAAAGCCCTAAGTTTGTTCCATGATTCTCCCAAACTCAAAAACTGAACTTTAGTAAGAAAAATTGTTTCTCATACATTTGTCTATATTGATATTCTCGAACAAAATAAATGCCCTTGCTTTTACAATAGGAAATTATATGATTCATCTCCAGACTAAAAATTATAGAAAGAAGACAAAGACAAGATAAATTTTGCAATTTCATCAGGAACAAAGTATAATATAATAGCTAACTGACTCTATCTCGCACACACGCGACGCCTACCCACCCTCACATAAATGTGTACAAGTGTGTGTGTGTGTGTGTGTGTGTGTGTGTTTTGTCAATTTGATACCCCAAAGTCCTAACTTTGTTCCATGATTCTCCCAAACTCAAAAACTTAACTTTAGTAAGAAACTTTGTTTCTCATACATTTGTCTATATTGATATTCTCGAACAAAATAAATGCCCTTGCTTTTACAATAGGAAATTATATGATTCATCTCCAGACTAAAAATTATAGAAAGAAGACAAAAAGACAAGATAAATTTTGCAATTTCATCAGGAACAAAGTATCATGTAATAGATAATTGACTCTATCTTGCACGCACGCACGCACGCACGCCTGCCCATCCTCACAAACATGTGTGTGTGTGTGTGTGTGTGTGTGTGTGTGTGTTTTGTGAATTTGATACCCAAAGCCCTAACTTTGTTCCATGATTCTCCCAAACTCAAAAACTTAACTTTAGTAAGAAACTTTGTTTCTCATACATTTGTCTATATTGATATTCTCGAACAAAATAAATGCCCTTGCTTTTACAATAGGAAATTATATGATTCATCTCCAGACTAAAAATTATAGAAAGAAGACAAAGACAAGATAAATTTTGCAATTTGATCAGGAACAAAGTATAATATAATAGCTAACTGACTCTATCTCGCACACACGCGACGCCTACCCACCCTCACATAAATGTGTACATGTGTGTGTGTGTGTTTTGTCAATTTGATACCCAAAGCCCTAACTTTGTTCCATGATTCTCCCAAACTCAAAAACTGAACTTTAGTAAGAAAAATTGTTTCTCATACATTTGTCTATATTGATATTCTCGGACAAAATAAGTGCCCTTGCTTTTACAATAGGAAATTATATGATTCATCTCCAGACTAAAAATTATAGAAAGAAGACAAAAGACAAGATAAATTTTGCAATTTCATCAGGAACAAAGTATAATATAATAGCTAACTGACTCTATCTCGCACACACGCGCCTACCCACCCTCACATAAATGTGTACATGTGTGTGTGTGTGTGTGTGTGTGTGTTTTGTCAATTTGATACCCAAAGCCCTAACTTTGTTCCATGATTCTCCCAAACTCCAAAAACTTAACTTTAGTAAGAAACTTTGTTTCTCATACATTTGTCTATATTGATATTCTCGAACAAAATAAATGCCCTTGCTTTTACAATAGGAAATAATGGATAAGAGGTTGCAGCTTATTTTGTTAAATGAGATACCAATTACCAAATGATAGCCATGTGATGAGGTCCCACCATAAAAATCACATCAAAATGCATGTACCTCACACTTCTATTCCTCGGTAGCTCATTTTGCTAAATGAGCCGCCCCCTCATAACCATCAAACTCTTTACCATATCAAATTGCCAAAAATAAAACTTTGCAGTACCAAAGTTAGAAAAGAATGAAACTTTGGGGTATTTTAGTGCAAATAATCCAAAAAAATTATTGGGTAGGGAGAGGAATATGAAAGAAGAAATTACAGGATCAAAGGCGTCGACGGAGAGAACATCAACCGAAGGGCAACCCCCGCGCTCGGCCTCTCTCCCGACTCGCTCTGCCGCGTCCATGGCGTTTCCAGTCTGCGAAGCAAACAGCACCAGCAGCCGATTTTGCTTCTCCTCCTCCATTATAGAAGCTATTTTTGCTACTGGCAACAAAGAGTCAGTGAGGCATTTATACAAACACGTAAAGAGCACAGAAAAAAAAAAGAGATGATTACTTGGTAAAGAGAACGATTTGAGAAAGAGGAAGAGGAGAAGGACTCGATTCTTGATGGAGAGAGAGAATTCTGCTTGCAGCCAGGGAGACTACTGTAAAGATTTTGGTGGTTAGGGTTTGTAACTCCGCAAACCCGTGCCGCTTGAATTCGAGTCGCAATTTGGGGGAGAGAAAAAAAAACAGGTTATTTCGGTACAGTCCCTCAAATGTTTCATTTTAGAAATTCGCCCTCCAAATCACTGAAATTGGTACCAGGTCCTTGCAATAGGACAAGTTCTTTGAAATTAGTACCTCTAGTTAGCGCCCTATTGATTCGAATAGAGGAAATATTTCATTAGCTTTAATTTTTTAGAGCGAAACGAAGATTATACCCTTTCTAATATGAACCCAAATTTGAATTGGGCAAGAAGAAAGATTTTGGTGTTGATTTTGAAGGCGTCGGAGACACAATTTTTTTCTGTTTCACAAAAGATGAAGAGAGCTGCAGAGACAGAATAAGTGACCTTTAGGGGAGAGCCGTACTTAGTGAGGTTAGTTTGGTAACTATTGATCTATAAGCACTACTCAACCATGATGAACAGATTAGATGGATTTTGTAACAAAAGCACTAATTTTAAGCATCTTATTAAGAGTTGGGGACTGCATAAAAGTTTTAATGATTTTGAGGTGTTGACACGAAATATGAAACATGTGAGGTACTAATAGCGAAATAACCCTCTTTAAAATGAGCATAAACAGTAAAATCAATGCAAAGAAATATCATTAAAAACATAATACTGAGTTAGTGCGATCAGTACGTGTAATTAATTTGAAAATTGATGTAGGTCGTGTTTAACTAGAGCAACATAATTCTAACAAATCTAAACAAATGACGAGCAAAAAATATCAACAAAATACACCTAAATGACGTGGGATACGGAATTGGGCCAAAAAAACCTTTTTCTTTCCAAGTTGAGTGGGGGGTGCACTTTTGATGGTGAGAGGACCAGAATGATATCAATTGGTGATCAAGTTGACAATGATTCATAAAAGGAATGGTGCATTGACAAGATCCCTTGTAAAGAAGATACATTGATTTGTTGGAGCATGACTACGAGAATCCATGGAATAATGTGGATGTCCTGTTGTTATTATCCGTCACACTTTCGAAAAAGGAGTGTATTCGGATTTCATGGCGGTAAGGAAAGTTAAGCGATAATTGGGGAGAGAAGAGAAGTAAAATTAAGGGATTTTTCTTCCCCTCCGTTACACCAGTGGCGTAGCTAGGACTCCAACGGGGGGGGGGGGTTCATACTGTTGGGATGAACGAAGGTGAACTAGGGAAAACTCTTTAAGCTATCCAAACAAGATGAATGTTTCCCCTACTTTCTCTTCTTCTTTGTTCACCCCAATCCAAACAGACCTTAAACTTTGCTTTTTTTAGGTCCATATCCTCCTATATCCTTTTTCCTCTTGCCTTAACAAATCCTGGGACTTTCTGGTTTGTGAATTGCATCTCTCAAATTTTTTTGATGAAAGTAAAAATTTTGAAAAAATCATATTTAGAATTTTGTTTGTTTGTTTGCAATATATATTAAAGAGGATTTGCTTGTAATATATATTAAAGAGGATTTGCATAGATTTTAGCTGGTGGACACCATTTTTCAATGTACAATTAAAAGCTCGCTAGATCTTGGAAATAGATAGCCTTGAATATAATTCTTATTTTTAATGGCCAAAATGCCGATTGGTATTTTTGTTGACCTTAGACACTTTGGCAATTTTTATTATTTTGGTGTCATGTTGGTATTATTTGTTGGTTCGATAGTCAAGTAGGCCCAAAATTGATAGCCAAAGAAAACCACCATAAAATCTCACCGAATGTAAATAGCCATTAATAAACTCGATGTGGCATTGATTAATGCTTTAGGTGGGAATAAAAGGCGGTCTACCTAACATAAAACCCTAGGGCTAACATTTGGGCAAAATTTCAGATTGAGGATTTTCAATGGAGATGACAAAGGAAAATTGCTATTGGGGAACTCTACGATGGCATCTTCAAGCTCAATCTCATGCTCAACAACAAGCTTCAAGGGAGAAAATGTGGACTACAAGCAAGTTTAGTCAATTTTGATTGCATTCGGCTGTGGAATCAAGCAGCAAAGCACAAGGGAGCTCATTGACATGGGGATGTGATTCCAACCCATAACCAATTTGTTCAACCTGATACCATCGCTTTCATTCCAGCCACCACACTTTGAATTTGAGCTTGACCTAGAAGGAGGCATACTGGAAATTCATGAAATTTGGGAAAAATTGCGCAATTTGTAGGTGACATTGAAAAGGGGGAGTTTGAAATAAGCCCTAATCCTAAATTACGCCTAATGTTGAATAGAAGATAGAGAAGAACACGGAGAAGCACGTGCTCCAACTAACCCTAACGATAATATTAAACCCCTTGCAATTTCCTCTAATACACTCACGTCAGCAGTTAATTACATTCAAGTGAGATTTAGCGGTGTTTTTTTGCTGGTGACCAATTTTTGGGCCTACTTGACTATCGGACCAACAAATAATACCAATATGATGTCAAGCAATAAGAAAGACCAAAGTGTCTAGGGTTCAACAAAAATACTAATCGGCATTTTGGCCCCTTTTAGTCATACTTTCTACCTAACAAAATGCCTAAGATATCGAGGGTGTTTGAGAGAGCTTATTTTTTCTAAGATTATAAGGTAGTATGGCTTTTGGAGGTTTATGACTTTTATGATGAATTTGTTTTATAAATTATTTGAGTAAAATTGTAATTTGTTTGGTTAAACCTATCTTATTTGGATGAGCATAAACAGTAAAATCAATGCAAAGAAATATCATTAAAAACATAATACTGAGTTAGTGCGATCAGTACGTGTAATTAATTTGAAAATTGATGTAGGTCGTGTTTAACTAGAGCAACATAATTCTAACAAATCTAAACAAATGACGAGCAAAAAATATCAACAAAATACACCTAAATGACGTGGGATACGGAATTGGGCCAAAAAAACCTTTTTCTTTCCAAGTTGAGTGGGGGGTGCACTTTTGATGGTGAGAGGACCAGAATGATATCAATTGGTGATCAAGTTGACAATGATTCATAAAAGGAATGGTGCATTGACAAGATCCCTTGTAAAGAAGATACATTGATTTGTTGGAGCATGACTACGAGAATCCATGGAATAATGTGGATGTCCTGTTGTTATTATCCGTCACACTTTCGAAAAAGGAGTGTATTCGGATTTCATGGCGGTAAGGAAAGTTAAGCGATAATTGGGGAGAGAAGAGAAGTAAAATTAAGGGATTTTTCTTCCCCTCCGTTACACCAGTGGCGTAGCTAGGACTCCAACGGGGTTCATATTTGGGATGAACGAAGGTGAACTAGGGAAAACTCTTTAAGCTATCCAAACAAGATGAATGTTTCCCCTACTTTCTCTTCTTCTTTGTTCACCCCAATCCAAACAGACCTTAAACTTTGCTTTTTTTAGGTCCATATCCTCCTATATCCTTTTTCCTCTTGCCTTAACAAATCCTGGGACTTTCTGGTTTGTGAATTGCATCTCTCAAATTTTTTTGATGAAAGTAAAAATTTTGAAAAAATCATATTTAGAATTTTGTTTGTTTGTTTGCAATATATATTAAAGAGGATTTGCTTGTAATATATATTAAAGAGGATTTGCATAGATTTTAGCTGGTGGACACCATTTTTCAATGTACAATTCTGAAAAGCTCGCTAGATCTTGGAAATAGATAGCCTTGAATATAATTCTTATTTTTTTAATGGCCAAAATGCCAGATTGGTATTTTTTGTTGACCGCCTTAGACACTTTGGCAATTTTTTATTATTTTGGTGTCATGTTGGTATTATTTGTTGGTTCGATAGTCAAGTAGGCCCAAAAATTGATAGCCAGCAAAAAACCACCATAAAATCTCACCTGAATGTAAATAGCCATTAATAAACTCTGATGTGGCATTGATTAATGCTTTAGGTGGGAATAAAAGGCGGTCTACCTAACATAAAACCCTAGGGCTAACATTTGGGCAAAATTTCAGATTGAGGATTTTCAATGGAGATGACAAAGGGAAAATTGCTATTGGGGAACTCTACGATGGCATCTTCAAGCTCAATCTCATGCTCAACAACAAGCTTCAAGGGAGAAAATGTGGACTACAAGCAAGTTTAGTCAATTTTGGTTGCATTTGGCGGTGGAATCAAGCAGCAAAGCACAAGAGATCTCATTGGCATGTGGATGTGATTCCAACCCATAACCAATATGTTCAACCCGATACCGTTGCTTTCATTCCTTCCACCACACTTTAAATTTGAGCTTGGCCTTAAAGGAGGCATACTGAAAATTCATAAAATTTGGAGAAAATTATGCAATTTGTAGGTGAAATTGAAAAGGGAAAAGTTTGAAATAAGCCATAATCCTAAATTCTGCCCTAATGTTGAATAGAAGATAGAGAAGAACACGTGAGAAGCACGTGCTCCAACTAACCCTAACGATAATATTAAACCCCTTGCAATTTCCTCTAATACACTCACGTCAGCAGTTAATTTCATTCAAGTGAGATTTAGCGGTGTTTTTTTGCTGGTGACCAATTTTTGGGCCTACTTGACTATCGGACCAACAAATAATACCAATATGATGCCGAAGCAATAAGAAAGACCAAAGTGTCTAGGGGTTCAACAAAAAATACTAATCTGGCATTTTGGCCCCCTTTTTTAGTCATACTTTCTACCTAACAAAATGCCTAAGATATCGAGGGTGTTTGAGAGAGCTTATTTTTTCTAAGATTATAAGGTAGTATGGCTTTTGGAGGTTTATGACTTTTATGATGAATTTGTTTTATAAATTATTTGAGTAAAATTGTAATTTGTTTGGTTAAACCTATCTTATTTGGATGAGCATATACTATAGTTTTTCAAAAATTGGAGAACACTGGCTTTTTCAAATGGGCTTAAAAAAAGCTCATATGGGACGTCTAGATATGGAAAAACTAGTTTATAAGCTCCATTGACCTAAAAATAAGCTCCCTCAAACGGGAGGCGGATCTATTAAGTAGCTAGGGGTGCAATTATAGTCATGCAATTTTTTACATCCCCAACACTCTCTCCCAACACACACCCACCCCACCACACAAAAAAATTTCTTTTAAAAATTACACCCTAAGGCCCAAGATATGTAAAAAATATCAAAGACATTAGGAACAATATTAGCCCGTTGAAAAGTAGAAGTCCATTCACATTTTCCAAAAAAAGTGTACTAAGTACATTCCCATTAGATATTATAGTTTTATAATATTATATTTTTATTTTTAGATAAATAAATATTTATCCGCCACCCCTTACTCCAAAATTTTCTGAATCTACCACTGTCCCCAAACACCCTCGTGATCATGAAGAGAATGAAATGATAACATATTTGTCAATAACAAAGAGAGTAATGCTAAACTAACTTATAAATATCTGATTGCTAGTGGAGAGGATTCCTTTGTCTATCTCTAGTAGTTGAATAGTCATATATGTTTAATGCTCGATATAGTATTTTTAAGATAAATATTTTATCTAATCAATGACACGTATATTTTTCTCGTGGATTCAATAACTATTTAGCGTAAGAATACGACTTTTCATATGAAAAATACAACTCAGACTATTTCAATATATAGCACATAGACACCGCTGAGAAATCAATGACATGTACCCATCTAATACTTTCTCCTCTTGTCATTAAGAGCTTGAGATCTATGAACCTCTAATTGAATTAACATACTCATCAGAATTAGTACTTCACCAGAGTCAGCCTCTCTCTTCTCTCCATTTTCCATTGTATTAAATGCAATTCCTTAAACTACTAATACATCTCCAGGAAACTCCAGTGAGTTCATTTAATTTTTAAGTTAACCATGTTTTCAGTCTTCTAGTTTATTTTAAAACTAATTAAAAGGCAAAAGGGAAGCCAAAACTAATGGCTTTGGCTCTAAGCTAAGTTAAACAATTAGTTGAGACCGTTTACGCTTCCTTATTTAATTAGATACACAAAGCTATTATAATAATCACTGATTACATTAAGAAGCAATATCTTATTGCAAAACCAATGTGAGAGCATTTAAGACCGACTCATTATTGTCATGTGGTGACATTCACGTCTTTGCTTGTTTAATTACTCCTAGCTAGTTTTAAAATCAGTTGTCAACTAATAATTAACAACTGGATGATGACTTTTAAAACATGACAATTGCTTAATTTAAAAGTCTTAGACGTTTAGGTAAAATGACAAGTTATACTTTTATAAAGAAAACCATGTAGATGACCCTAATAAGAAGAAGAAAACATAATACGGCTATATCTCATTATTAGTTTCACTATTGGTGATTGCATTCATTCATGTATTAACTCAGTAGTTAGATTTCACTTATATATATTTTTTATTCTGTTTGTACTAATTGTTATTGACTGCATTGTTTTGAAATTGATAATATACATGTTTATATACATGTTTTGGGTAAGAAAACAGTTAATGATGAACTGCCGGAGCTAGGGGCTCATTTGCTTCTTTTGATCGGCGGATTCGTTGGTGGAGTCCCTCCTGAAATCACTAGCAAACAGTCAGAAGGCACCGAGACTTAACGCTGCAATGACTCTCCCATTCTTAAATTAATGACTTGAGGAAGAAGGTGGAAAAGTAATCAAAATGAGAATGAAATTAGACTTAAGATTTTCTTACCACTGTTACCTTTCTTATACTAATTCGGAAGGATAGATCGGGAAGAGAAGGATGTCCAAGTGGCATTATCTGGTTGGCCCAGATGAGCCACATAGAAGCTTCTATAATCGAATTGTCCACGTGTCTCTATTACTGCTCTAGATAGTTACGATGGCAGGAGAGGGCATGAAGATAATAATCTTGATGATTGCACTCGTGCCTTCACATGAATTAGTTAGAATTCGCTATCTCATGTGAAGATAGAGTTGAGCCCGTTCCATTGCTAAAGACGATGTGCCGAACAAGGCTTAGACCGTGATGTCTAATATGGCTCTGGACGAGCTAGTGGCGACCGTCCCCGAGCAAGGAACGGGAAGCCATGCTGCTTAGGATGGTGCCTGGTCGATCGTTGGTTGCTTTCTAAAACTCGGTTAATTTTATGACATAACAAAACACATGACATTCTACATCATTTATTTGTAATTTTCCAAGAGAGAAAACTTTATACGACTATTTTCATAATTTTATTCCATATATTCCTAAAGGTTAAATTTTAGATGAGCATTGAGAATTTATAAGTTTATAATATTCATTTAATGAACTTAGGGGGCATCCTAAATAGGCTGCAGACTTTTTATTTTATCTTTTTTTGGGGGCAGGGTTGGTGTTGAATGGTCTGTGGTGGGGGCCCACGAGACCGGGGGAGCAAAGGCGCCGTATCTTTCGTGCTCGCGTCTCTCTCCACGCGGCTGTTTTCGTTCAAAGTCCTCCTACTCTTCACAATTTGCAGCAGTTTGAGTATGACCGCAGTGCTTTCTCATGGTGGGCAGAGTCGGTCGCAATTTGCAAGATGAGGACGCGCATTTGATGCCGACTTCTTTAGGCAAGACATATATATTCATGCTTCTTCTAATGCTTGTGTTTTAATGGGTAAATTTCACAAGGCCCCCCGAACTTGGGGGAGTTTCCACAAAACCCCAAAACTCGTGGGTTACCATAACCCCCATGTCTTGCAAAACCATCTTAAACTTTCAAATTTTTCCACCGAACCCCCCTTAACGATGTTAATGGATCGACAAATTTCACAATCAAGATAATGGACAATAAGAACATTAACACCGTTAGCAGGGGTCCATTGGGCAAATTTGGAAGTTCTTGGGGGGTTTTTGTGGAACACCCCAAAGCTCATGGGGTTTGGTGGGAAAAAAAAATAGTTCAAAAGAGAGGGAGGGAGATTTAGAACGAATCACAACTCACAGCTAAACAATAGACGTCTAGGATCAGACATCATAATAACGGGGAGGATCCAAATCCGTCCTGTTATTTCACTCCCATCTTTGTACAAATGTCTCGCACAAATTCAAGTATGTGAACAAGTGCAGCCGTGACGTGATGCGTCTGTATGCAACCGTGTACAACTTGATGAAGTAGATAAATACACATAAAATCCTCATAGAGAGAGAAAGAGAGCTCTTTCTCACTCCTTTGACAATCTCTCTAAGTCAAGCAAAAAGGCTAAGCTATGCCAAAAAAGTCTCATTAGGATTTTGGCATTGCCCACTCTCTCCACCACAATATAGCCATTATCTAGCAGTAGCTAGTCTCCCATATAAACTCCCAACATTCAGTGCTTTCTCTTTATATATCCCAATCCAACACAAACTCAAAAACAAAAGTCAACTCCTCACCATCTTCTCCCTTCTTCAAAATCTATGGAGAATGCCAACAACTGGGATCTATATGCAGTTGTCCGTGGCTGCGGCGCAACTACAAGTGCAATTTTAGACCCTTTTAATTCTTATACAACAGATAATTTCATCGGTAATTATGAAGAAGAGGGTAATTTATCGTTTCCTGATCTAACGACAACCAATAACGCGGTTTATGAGCTTGAGGATCTATGCAAACCTTTCTTCTTGCAATCTCAGCATAAGCCACAACAGGAGACTCAAAGGCAAAGTTTACACAGTATTCCTCGTTCGAAAAGACGACGGTAAGCCTAACCATTGAAATCTCCTCCTTTGTGTTTTGTCAAAGATTTTATTAGTTGTTAATTGATTGAAATTTGCAGAAAGAACCAACAGAAGAAGGTGGTTTGCCAAGTTCCTGCCGATGGATTGTCTTCAGATATGTGGGCTTGGAGAAAATATGGGCAAAAACCTATTAAAGGTTCACCTTACCCTCGGTAGGCAATTCTTTTCTAAGTTAATTTATAATTTGTAGGCTTGCACTTTATGAAAATTTTAGTCAAATGTTACAAGATTTTTCCTTGAGGTTTAGCTTTAATGAAGAAAGAAATCAAGAATAAGGATGCATGAACTAATTCATAGATCTCTGAGATTCGAGGAATTGAGAGTTTACAGATAAATACTGAAAATTAAAACTCCTTTAGCTGTCATTTCCTTCATATGCACTTCAACATCATGTGTTTTCTAGTTATCTCTAAGTTCATTCATATGCACTTCAACATCATAAAAAGCCAATCAGAATGATTTTTTTTTTTAAATTTCAGTCATAATTATAGAAAGTCAAGCAATTGAGTCTTCAGAAATAAAAACCGAGGATTGAGACTCCTTCAATTAACCTTGCAATTTATCTAGTCATGTCAGTTGTCTTAAGATTTTATATTTTGGGATTTATGCAGAGGATATTATCGGTGTAGCAGCTCAAAAGCGTGCCTAGCGCGAAAACAGGTGGAGCGTAGCCAGACTGACCCAACAATGCTCATCTTAAACTACACCGGCGAGCACAACCACCCCGTCCCCACTCACCGGAACTCTTTAGCCGGAAGTACAAGAAACAAGTTTCCTCCACAAATATCTTCCAACAAAAATTTATCTACCTTATCGGTAAATAATATGACCGGTCTCTCTACAACTCCTCTTATAAATGGTGTCAAGAGGAGAACGATAATAATGAAGAAGAGGATATGATGGTTATGGATTCTGAGAAACTTGGTGATCATGAAATTGAGGATGAAGATTTAGTGGAGAAGTTCTTCTCTAATATATGGCAGGCTGAGAACGATGCAGAGTAGCTATTTCTTTTTGTGTTACTGCAGTGTATAAAGGGGAGATTTTGATGTGTCATAAGTGAGAATACTGTGCAGGCAAATTACTGAGGTTCATGCTACTCCTGTGTGCAGGCTCTAATTTTTGTTGAATACCTAATTTACAAGTTTGGTTATTTATGATAGCTTTTGCTCTCATTGTTGATCCCTACCAAAACTATTTAAGTTTTTCTTTGAAGTAGAGTATTTAAATCCAGGGAACTCACATGACCTATGACAAAAGTACATCTTTTCTAAGTTAATTTATAATTTGTAGGCTTGCACTTTATGAAAATTTTAGTCAAATGTTACAAGATTTTTCCTTGAGGTTTAGCTTTAATGAAGAAAGAAATCAAGAATAAGGATGCATGAACTAATTCATAGATCTCTGAGATTCGAGGAATTGAGAGTTTACAGATAAATACTGAAAATTAAAACTCCTTTAGCTGTCATTTCCTTCATATGCACTTCAACATCATGTGTTTTCTAGTTATCTCTAAGTTCATTCATATGCACTTCAACATCATAAAAAGCCAATCAGAATGATTTTTTTTTTTAAATTTCAGTCATAATTATAGAAAGTCAAGCAATTGAGTCTTCAGAAATAAAAACCGAGGATTGAGACTCCTTCAATTAACCTTGCAATTTATCTAGTCATGTCAGTTGTCTTAAGATTTTATATTTTGGGATTTATGCAGAGGATATTATCGGTGTAGCAGCTCAAAAGCGTGCCTAGCGCGAAAACAGGTGGAGCGTAGCCAGACTGACCCAACAATGCTCATCTTAAACTACACCGGCGAGCACAACCACCCCGTCCCCACTCACCGGAACTCTTTAGCCGGAAGTACAAGAAACAAGTTTCCTCCACAAATATCTTCCAACAAAAAAAATTTATCTACCTTATCGGTAAATAATATGACCGGTCTCTCCCCTACAACTCCTCTTATAAATGGTGTCGAAGAGGAGAACGATAATAATGAAGAAGAGGATATGATGGTTATGGATTCTGAGAAACTTGGTGATCATGAAATTGAGGATGAAGATTTAGTGGAGAAGTTCTTCTCTAATATATGGCAGGCTGAGAACGATGCAGAGTAGCTATTTCTTTTTGTGTTACTGCAGTGTATAAAGGGGAGATTTTGATGTGTCATAAGTGAGAATACTGTGCAGGCAAATTACTGAGGTTCATGCTACTCCTGTGTGCAGGCTCTAATTTTTGTTGAATACCTAATTTACAAGTTTGGTTATTTATGATAGCTTTTGCTCTCATTGTTGATCCCTACCAAAACTATTTAAGTTTTTCTTTGAAGTAGAGTATTTAAATCCAGGGAACTCACATGACCTATGACAAAAGTACATATTTTATAAGGTAAATTAAGATTATTGTTGACTTATATGAAATTCTTTCTATTTGTTTACTTAGATATTTTTTATTATTATCATGTAATAACGTAGAGAAGTTACAGGTTTAGATTTCTCATGTGCATAAGCACATGCAATTTACCAGTTGTATAAGAACGAGGTTGATATTATACAAAATTCTCATATTGTACAGAGAAGGGAAACTACTAGGAAAAGTGAGTTTTCACTCGGTGTATGCATTGTATTCCTCACCTCCTTCTTTAAGTTACTTCAAATGCCTTTCATCAGTTTTTCTCGTTTTTCCCCCTCTAAGGGCTCTTCGATGTTTCGTTAAGAGTAAAGATGGGAATTGCATTAAAATGTGAAAACACCAAAAATGAAATGTGATATAATAAAATTGTATTGTAATGAAAAACAATGAATTTAAGGAAAGTAACATAAGAATTGCATTTAGATATCAAACCAAAACTATTAGAATAGATGATCATCAAATTTACAGAAAGTAAAAGGCTACAGTTCTACTGCAGAAACTGTAAACAATTTTGATATTTTATCCTATAACTAAGATTTACGTATTCCTAGAATTTATATTCCAAATGGAGCATTGTCATATGGGATTAATGAATAATTCTCCCATGACCAGAATGGAGGCAAAACAAACCTGTAATTAGTCTATAAAATATACACTCTTGAGCTACAATTCATAACTCATCAGCTTAAACTTTAGTAAAGTGGTTATATGATACAACAAAAACCATTTGTCTTTGCAGTAACATTCAGCAATCATGAAGTTTTGAACAGCTGTTTTCCCTAAGAAAACCTAAGCGCTCTTGCGAAAATTTATCCTAAGCCCTTACCACTTTTCGAAACAGATTAGACTCGGATTTCTTTTACAAAAGAAAGGTGTGTCATCTGCTTATTGAAGGTTTATTATTTCTTTAGATGACGAGGATAATTCCAAACCTTTGATTAATATTGCATTTCTGCAATTGTCGATCACATATAAGTGTATAAAACCTAGAATATATGTTCTCCTATGAACCAGGCAAAGCCTATTCTACCCGATAGAGCGGTCCCAATCGAATCAATACTCATCTATGAAGAATGGGCAGATCAAAAGATACGAAAATTCTTAGAATTTAGGACTCTGTCATCAAGCAGGAAATCCCCTTTCTGATATCATGCTGATGTTTATGCTTGGAAAGTTAGTTGCCAAAAATTTTGGTAACAAGGCAATACAAGTTGTAGCAGGCATAAGAGAGAATCCTTTTTCCCACACTGAGCACGTTGATGATAAGGTTATATTTGATCATCTAGCTGTAGTTGGAAGGACCACCTTGACAATTGAGCATCCTGGTTTTCTTTTTATGATTTTCTTTCCTGGCTTAGATTTGCGAGGTGGTAATATATATGCTCAAACAGTTTGGATTATAGAGATGGGGGTTCGCCAGAACACACAATAAAAGATAGGGTTTTTTCGATATTAGTCCCTTATCTTTCATAGTTTGACTTAGTCCCTCGAATCATTGAAATTGCTATCAGGTTCCTCGAATCTTAGGTTAGTTTGAAATTAGTCCTAAAATCATTGAAATTGCTATTGGGTCCCCCCAATTCATAGGTTATTTTGAAATTAGTCCCTCACATAAAGCATGGAAGTAGCAATTAGAGAGAAATTAGTTCCCCAAATCATTGAAATCGCTATTATGTTCTCAAATTCTCATAAGGAATCTCAAATTAACCCCTCTAATTGCTACCTCTACACTTGATTGGAGGGATTAATTTCAAAATTACTCAAAAATTGGGGGACCTAGTAGCAATTTTAGTGATTTGAGGAACTAACTTCAAAATAACTTAAAACTTGAGGACCTGGTAGCAAATTCAAAATATAATAGATTTAGGGGACTAACATCGAGAAACCCCTAAAAGATAAGGGTATTTATAGATAATCCCCCCAAGGTTTGAATGATTGACAGAAAATCCCTCTAAGATTCTAAAAGTGACACTTTATAAGAGAAATCTCTTTAATCTCATTACAGGTATGAAGAATTGTACAGTGAGAAGAAAAACAACGTTCACTTCGCTTGTGAAAGCAAAGGATGACAATAGGCAACGGTATGCTAGTTCTTGAACACCTAATGTCTGGGAAGATACAAAAAGGAGCAGCTGTTTCCCCTCATGCTGGACTTTCGTGTAATTGATATTAGATAGTGTTAAGAGTATAAAATTATAACCCCTAATTCTTATCATAATTTCAGAAAACAATCAGGTTCAATTTCCATAATTTATGAATTTAAAGCGGATCCAAAAAAAATTGGCACTAACACGTGAGTCAAACTTTCGAACTATAAAAAATATATAAATAAATAAATAAATAAAACACTCAACCTGCAGAAACATATAAGAATATAAAACTATAGCCCTAAACTCTCACCATAACTTTTTTTTCTCTTAACACCTCTAAACATCAAGCCAACCATCTCTCCTTAAAAAAGAAGTCAAGGGCACACCCAACTCTTCCATTGTTACGCATTGCGATGACTAAAGTATTCCACACACACACCCCCTACCCAAAAAAAAAAAAAAAGAAAAAAAGAAAAAAAAAGAAAAAGAAAAACAGAACAAAACAAAAAAAACAAACACACAAAGAACACGAAACACCCACCAAATTGGGCTGAACTGCTTGCTCCATCCGGCCCACGAGCTGACAGGCCTCACCGATCGCTCCGGCCCAGAACAGACCATCGATCAAACAGTTAAAGCATCACTGACACTTTTTAACACCTTTAAAATATAATGAGGCGCACCGGACTTAGAGGTGGTTAATGAGATTGTTCAAACGACTGTGTGGACTGAGGCCCATTTATATTGTTAGCACATATGTCCTTAGCTAGAAATCTGGAACTGCATGCATGGACAAGCCCATTTGTAGGTCCTTTGTATGATTTCAAAAAATAAATAAATAAAAATAAAAATAAAAATAAAAATAAAAATAAAAAAATAAAAATAAAATCACGTTATGTGGATTGAGGCCCATTTATATTATAGGACACTTTATTTAGTTGATCAAAGACCCATTTATAATTTTAGCTGATTATATATGGGTCTTAGCTAGAAAATTATTAACATGCAACACAATGAACCAAGCCTAATCCAATTAGTATATCTCAAGTTCTGTAAACAAAATACAGGAATAGAAATTAATATTCTCCTCTATTCTGCAGTTGTTCTCCATGTGGACCACGTAAGATGGAGATGATTAATCTATTTTAAATAGCAGTAACTTTAATCTTTTATTTTTATTTTTGGGATCATTTTATTAGAATATAAAAATATAACTCTCAACTCTCACCACAACTTTAGTGCTTTGGTGTAATGGTTAGAGGGACTTTAAGATGGTATCATAGCGATCCAGGTACAAATCTCATCGGCTACGAATTTAAAGTGGGTTTCTACAAATTGACACCTCTGCGTGAGTACAGGTTTCGGCCCATAAAAATAGCTGTCAACCTGTGAGGGCATTGTTAGAATATAAGTATAACTCTCAACTCTCACCACAACTTCATAGAGAGTCCTTAAGACATTTCATGTCTAAAAATAAAAAATAAAACTTTAAAAAAGAATATACTTTAGGATATTTATGACAACTAACCTCTTTAACCCCTCTTTATTTACCAAACACAAAAAACCTAACCCTTCATATTGACTATCAAATCTAAATGAAATTAAATTATTTTTAACCTTATGTGAAGGGTTAACTAAGTTAATACTTCGTCTTAACCCTTTTCTCTTAACCTCTTGCCAAACAGCACCTCAAAAGGAAGATTGTGTGAAAGTAATCCTTTAGAAATACATGAATTTGGCTAGTAGAGTGAAGGCTCGTCTCATTTGGTATGAGTTCTTTTTTTCTTTTTTTCTTTTTGGATTTGAAGGTGATATATTTTTTAATTTTCAAAAACTCCAAGAAAATTGAAAGGTCTAAACATAGTTATCAATTAGAATTTAAAATTCAACATTAATGAAATCTTAATTGGTCAAAATACTTTTCTCTTTCTAAATATTCTTAGAATCAATTAGAATTTAAAACTAATTGGAAAGGAGAGTATTTATCACTAAATTTCAACTAATTACTGCATGGCGACTTTGAATTTCTCTCTAACTATCACATGGCGATTTTGGGTAAACCACCAATTTCTCTTTATATAAAGGAGATATTCTATTTTCATCTTGATATTCAAAGATTTTAATTAGACTAATTGAGATACTTCTGTATAGATTTTGATTGCGGGAAAACTAGAGAATTAATAAATTGATTTATCTGTATAGATTTTGATTGTGAGAAAAATAGAGAACTGATATTTTGATAAATCAATCTAAAATAATCTGATTTAGATATTAAATACAAAATAGCTTTATAGACAAAATTTTTAAATTAAAAATTAAGGTTCAAAGTTTTGCATTATCCTTGAGGGGCTGTTTGATTCGGCCAGAAAAACAAGAACACCCTTACCAATTCCAATTCCAAGAAAAGCCACGTAAGCTTTTCTCAGAAAAGTTTTCTACTTTGCTATTTGTTTCAAATTCTTTTTTGAAAAATATTTTCTTGAAACATCATGCCATAGTCACAAAAATAAGAAAATCCATTTCTGAGTTTTCAGCTTGGAAATGGGAAACCAAATAGAGGAGTAAAGATTCTATCAGAATGTCCTCCATAGAATGGGGTAATCTATACCATTCATTGGTGGTTAAAGGGCTAGTTTGGAAATTATAGTTGTTCTATCTATGGTGTAAATCACCCACTTCTATAGGAATAGTTCCGATAGGATTCCTACTGCAAATAGAGTTCTATTATACGACTTTTTCAACACTAAAAGACCAAATGGACGAGGAATCTTTAAATTCAAAATATTTGATTAGAAAGGACCCAATCCAGCCATTAAGCGAAAAAAAGGAAAATGAATTTTTGGATCTGAAGCTTCTTTGTTCTGCTCTGTTTGAATAATAATTATTATTAACAGTATAAGTAACAAGTATTTTGCCTGTGCTTGCACCGGTGAGTCTTACATGTAGAATTAGTAATATGGAGAGGGTAACTGAAACCAAATCTGCATCATTAGCTTGGAAGGGTATAAGTATAACTTTTTTTTTATATCTGATGTTTGGTCTCTAGAGGTTTTTTCTTTAGTCATATGCATGTGCTTCTGAATTGAATTGAACAAAATGTTTTTAATTGTTGCTTCGCTTTTCTATTTTTTTAGTGTATAATCCATTTTATATATATATGAGCATACAAATGGCTTATACCAATGACTTATAGCATATGAATTGTTGAAAATTAAATAATTTGAATTGGAGTTTTTCTTCAAATAGTTTGAAACTTAAAAAATTCAAAATAAGGGTGGATGACTTTTATTTGAATTTGAAATTTAGAGTTAGATTGCTTAACTCCCAATCTCTCCTTTACAATATTCCTCTTTTATAATATTCTAAGATAAAAAGAGAAAAGAAAAAGTCGGCTTGCCAAATGAGCTGTGGATATTTTTATTTCAAATTTCAAATTTAAAATTAGTAGTTTAATCATCAACATCTCCTTTGTATATATAACATTTAATATATATAAAAAGGATATAAAAAATGTCGACACTCCATGTGATCACAACACCAAAAATCTCTTCATGTAGGAACTAAAGAGATTTTGCTAGTGAAAGGTCATCTTACGTTGATATTTTATTTTAAAAATTTTGAAATTTGATATCCATAAAAAGCTTAAGAATCCATATATATTTTTGGATCATAGGGAATATTTTTATAATTGGAAAGTTTTAATTTTATAAATCTTTACATGTCATATTTTTATGGTGTCTTGTGTTCTATTAATATTTTAAAAGAGACACAGTGAATTAAAAATCCCTCTTTATAAAAATTAGTAAAAACATGATATCAAATCAATAAATAACAAAGAAAATGATAAATTCATCAACAATATATATTAAGAGGAAGACTAATTCATCAATTTTAAATACAATTTGACAAAAGGTATAATTTTGCATATATGATTTTAGGGTTAAGTTTAGAAGAACCCCTCAATTATGGTGGATGTCTTAGAAAACCCCTCTCAACTATTTTATTTGTGAATACTGCCCTAAACTTTGGCCCTATTATAGATAACTCCACTAAACTTTGAAAATCCGAGAAAACCCCCTCAACTATGGGGTGTCTCATAAAACCCCCTAATCTTTCACACTTTTATCACCAAACACCCCCCCCCCTCCCGAAGTCATTTCAAAATATAAAATAACTGAAACACACTTTTAAAAATCAACTCATTCAATTATAAAAAAACCCCCAACCGGTAAAAAAGAACTATTTTCAGTTTACATAACTTGTTGCATTCTTTCTCTTCGCTTTCTCTTATCCTAAAAAATCGAAGCATTTTTTATAATTGAGGGGTATTTTGGTCTTTTCTCAGTCACGTACTTGTCATGTGCCATGTTAGACCTAACAATATTAGCTTTCAGAGTGTAAAGTGAGAAGAGTTCATGGGAATTTCTCGAATTTTCAAGCTTGAAGGGGCTATCTACAATAAGCTCAAACTTGAGGAGGTTTCTCAAATTAAAATAGTTGAGGGGGGTTTTCTGAGACACACCCCGTATTTGAGGGGGGTTAAGTGAAAAAAGTTCATGCGGTTATCTCAAATTTTTATAGTTGAGGGGATTTCTCTACGATATGCTCAAACTTGAAAGGATTTTCTCAAACCAAAATAGTTGAGGGGGTTTTCTAAAATTAATCTGTGATTTTATGTAGAGAGGTTCTATATATGAGGTTCTCTTCTTTAATTTTTATATTTAAATATGTAATTCTGAGATTTTTAAATTATAGATAATTATAATCGATAAGGATTACAAAATATTTGATTATAAATTTTTCTAATTATGGATAGTTTTAATTTGAAAAGAATTCTTAGATGAATATAAGATTAGTTGTCCACATGTCATCTTCTAATAGGCATGCAGATACTTATGATATGACACATGTCAATTATTTATATCTTTATAATATGACGCATGTCAATTTTCTCGTGTCTTTAGGAACTCCACCAATTTCTCTTTATATATACAAGTATTTTGCTCGTGCTCGCACGGGTGAGTCTTAAAGATAAAACGCTACATTTAGATGAGATACTTGATTTAATCTAAAACAATCTTACGCTTAAACCTAGATCTTATGATGCTTGCATTAGAATTTGAACTAAATTAGAAAATATATGTGGTTTTAAAATATCTATAAAGCATCTTAAGAATCCAAATATTTATTCCTAGAATAATCTTAAGAACCCATTAAAATTTTAATATAATTATTAGAAAATATTAGATAAAGCAGAGAGAATTCAAAATAATATTTTGTGTAATTTGTGTAAATAATTTGTTTATTTTTTGGATCGCATGGAATATTTTGGTAATAGAAAAGTTTTAATTTATAAATCTTTACATGTTATATGTTTTATGGTGCCTTGTGTTCTAGTAATATTTTAAAAGAGAGACAGATTAACCAAAAGTGACTCTTTATTAAAAGCAAGAAAGATATGATATTAAATCAATAAATAACAAAAATGGACAAATTCGTCAATAATATTTTAAGAGAAATACTAATTTATCAACTTTAAATAGCATTTGACACAAGTATAATTTTGCATATATGATTTTTGGGTTAATATTAGCGTAACCCTCTAAACTATGGTGGATGTCTTAGAAAACCCCTCTCACTATTTTAATTTGAGAAAACCACACTAAAGTTTTGGCATATTATAGATAACCCCACTGAACTTTGGAAATTAGAGAAAACCCCCTCAACGGAGTGTCTCACAAAACCCCCCCTAATCTTTCAAACTTTTCTCACCAAATCTCCCTGACGTTATTTTAAAATATCAAATAATTGAAATACCCTTTTAAAAATTAACCCATTCAATTACAAAGAAACCCCCAACTGGTATAAAAAGAACAAATTTTAATTTATAATGCTTTTTTTCCCTCTTTCTCTTATCCTAAAAAATCAGAATATTTTTGATGATCGACGAATATTTTGGTCTTTTCTCAGTCATCTACTTATCATGTGACATGTTAGACCTAACAATGTTAGTTTTCAATGCGTAAAGTTAAGAAGAGTTTATGAGGATTTCTCGAATTTTCGAACTTGAGGGGGGTTATATATAATAAGCAAAAACTTGAGGGGTTTCTCAAATTAAAATAGTTGAGGGGGGATTTTCTGAGACACACCTCATATTTGAGGGGGTTTAAGTGAGGAGACTTCAAGTGGTTATCCCAAATTTTCATAGTTGAGGGATTATCTACAATATGCTCAAACTTAAGGGGCTTTCTAAAATTTAAATAGTTGGGGAGGGTGGGTGGCTTTCTACAAATTAATCCATGCTTTTATATGGAAAAGCTCTTTGCATGAGTTTTTCTTTAATTTATATATTTCATAAATATATAATTATGAGAGTTTTAATTATGGATAGTTATAATTAATCTAATAAGGATTTCAAATTAATTGACTATTAGAAATTTCTACTTATAGATAATTTTAAATTGAGGAGAATTCTTAGGTGAATGTCAAGAGTAGGTGTTCACATGTTATTTTTTGATAGAATAAAAAGACATGTGGATACTTATAATATGACACATATCAACTTTTTGTGTCCTCATAATAAGACACATGTTAATTTTCTATACCTTTAGGAATTACACCAACTTCTCTTTATATATAAAGGAGGGATAAAGAAGGGATTACAAAGAGGCAAAGAAGTGAGTGCAAGCTAGCATGCAATACGACCCGAAACGAGTGGAAAACAAATAAATGAGTAAATTTCCCTAAATATTCATGATGGGCAAAATTATCAGATTGGTATATTTTGTTGACCATGTGAGAGAGATTGATATATTTTCTTACTCCGACGATAATTTGGTATATTATGTAGACTACGGTGACAAATGGGCTTATATTTTGGCCGAGCCAAAATTCCGGCCAAATTGAGTCACATGATCCTCACGTGCGAGCGGACGTGGTTGCCAATGTGGTGTTAATTGGGATCATCCAAATTGCTGAAAGAGATTTTTTCTAACATGAGGGCTAAAAAGTTAGGGTTCAAATTGAGAATATTTGGTTCTTCTTCCTCCTAGCATTAAATTGACTAGGGCAACTGAAATTGGAGATGGATTCTTTATTCTCAAGCTCTTGCTCAAGGCCAGGCACAAGTATGAGCATGGGAAGAAGCAAACTAAGGGCTCAATGAGATGAAAAGCCCTAATTTACACAAATCAACCACATTGTAGCCAAATCAAGATTTTGAACCCATTAAATAACACTAATCATCCTTATTAACCATCTAATTCCTCAAATTATTTTTAAAATTTTGAATTTTGAACTCACCTTTTGCACATCACTGTAGCCGACGAAATAACCTAATTCATTCTTGCGCCTCAATGTAGATGGAAGAAACCAAGCCTCAGAAGTCCCTAACTCTATATACACAAGGGGAATTTCTGCAATTTTTCGAAAATTTGTCCTCTCCCTCACATGAACAGAGAAAAAGAGAGGGGAAATAGAGAATTTGGGGGTTTGAGGTTTTTTTTTCCTTTCACAACTACCCTGCCACGTAAGGTCACTTAATCCACGTTGGCTACATTTGAGGAGTCATGTGACCAATTTGGCCAGATTTTTGGCTCCGGCCAAAATATAGGCCAATTTATCACCGTAGTCCACATAATATATCAAATTATTGCCGAAGTAAGAAAATATATCAATCTGTCACATAGGGTTAACAAAATATACCAATCTAGTAATTTTACCATTCATGATGTTTGGGCCATTTTTACAAAACCATCATAACTTTTCAAAATTAGACAAAACACCCATAAACTTTTGGATGTGCCACAAAAACCCTCGTAAAGTTTCAAGTTTCCTAAAGGACCCTAAAGGGTGCTAAATGATCTGGTTAAAAAACCAAAATGCCCTTTTCACATTAACCCTCTATTTATTATGTTAATATCTTCTAACTAATCCCTCCTTTATGTATAAAGAGAAATTGGTGGTTTACCTAAAGTCGCCGCGTGAGATTTAGTAGCTTACCTAGAGTCGCCATGTGGCAACTAGTTTGAAATTCTAATCGATTCTAAACATTCCTAATTGATTGAATCTTCGTAAAACTAAAACTATCCATAATTTAAAAATTCTAATAATTAGATATTTACTAATCCTAATCAAATCATAACTATCTATAAGTAAAAAACTTAATCCTATTTTCACGTAAGAATCCTCATCAAATTGAAACTATCTATAATTAGGAAATTCTAATAATCAAATATTTAATAGTCCCGATCAAATCATCGCTATCTATAAATAAAAATAAAAATGATTGATTTTACAATACCCCCTCAACTATGAGGAGTGTCTCAGAAACACCCTCTCAACTATTTAAATTTGAGAAAACTTCCTTCAAGCTTTGGGGGTGTTGTAGATAACCCCCCAAAAAAATTTGAAAATGTGATCTAACCTCCTCGAACTTTTCTTACTTAACCCTCTGAAAACTAACACTGTTAAGTTCTACAAGTAGGTGACTTGGAAAAAACCAAAATACCCTACTTGAGGGGATTTTCACTAAATTAAAATATTTAAGAGGGTTTTCTAAGACAAAACCCATAGTTGACGGGAATTTTCTAAAATTAACCCTAAAAAAATATAATAGTCATATTTTAAATTATCTAAAAAATTGGCGGTTTGTTATTCAAGCCTCCCATCTCCCAAAAAACACAAAAAAAAAAAAAAAAAGAAAGGAAAAACACTCTTATCTCATCTAAACATTACATGAGGACGCCTAATACTATCAAAAGCTGACATATGGACAGTTACTCCTATCTTCATCCTCATCAATAAAACTATTCATAATTAAAAAATTCTTATAATAATATAATTGATAATTCTAACCAAATCATAATCATAACTATCTAAAAAAGGGTTAAGTTTAGAAAACCCCCTCAACTACGAGGAGTGTCACAGAAACCCCCTCAACTATTTTAATTTGCGAAAACCTACCTCAAATTTGGGGGTGTTGTAGATGATGCCCCTCAAATTTGAAAATTAAATTGAACTCCCTAAACTTTTCTCACTTAACCCCCCTACAAACTAACACTGCCAAGTTTAACGTGCAATGTGACAAGTAGATGACCTAGAAAGAACAAAGTACCCTCCATTATAAAAAAATTATCCTGATCTTTCATTGGATGAGAGAAAGAGGGGAGAGAAAATGCATCATAACTTTGGTCGGGTTCTTTTTTTACCGACTGGGGGTCTCTTTTTAACTAAATTGGGTTGATTCCCAAAAGGATATTTCGATCATTTCACATTTTGATGTAACAACGACAAAGGGATTTGTTGAACAAAATGTGGATCATCATGGGGATTTTTCATGAAGCAGCCGGTAGTTATGTATGTTTTCTCAAATTTTCAAAAATAAAGCGGTTATCTACAAACACCCAAACTTGAATGTGCTTTCTCAAATAAAAATAGTTGGGGGATTTTCTAAGGCAAACCCCATAGTTCAGCAGTTTTTTTCTTCTAAAATTAATCCTAAAATCCAATAACCATATTTGTATTTTCATTTTATTTCGTATTCTTTTCTTTTCTTCTATTTTTATCTTCAGTTTTTTCCACCTTTTTTTGTCATTTTATAGTGATATTAACTGTGATTTATTCGATCCTATAATGAATATGATATACACAACTGGCAAAATTAAGTTCAATGTGTTTTGTGCGTTGTTTGATTTGCGGTGTATTTTTACCTCTTTGTCCATGTTTATTAAAATTAGAAATGGAAACCTTGACAATAATTTAGAAAGAATAAATGCGGAAGATGTTGTATTTTCATATAAAAAGGGTAATTATATTACGAACTTAAATATATATGTAATTAACTACTTAACGTCAATTCTTACCTTCATAAGGAAAAACCTTAAAATATTTTGCGTTTTTAGAAGGAAAAGATATGGAGGAAAAAAAAAGAGGAAAATAGACGTACAGAAGAAGGGATGAAAATAAATATAAGAAGAAAACAAAGATCACCAAATTACATATTATATTTTTTAATTATGGATGTTTAATTTTGATTAGGACAACCTAACAAACTGGACCAAGACTACATACCTCATTTATATCATGTATAATTTGTATGTAGAATTCCAATACAGTATTTACAACTTTCTATACAATATTCTAGCGCACATACAATTTCTTTCAAATTTTATGGATTTATATATTTTGTAAGTGAAGTTATTAAAGAATTTAGAAATTTCATACATATAATATTCATGGCTCTTTTCCTATTTATATATTGTGTAGACCAAGCATGTCATGATATTTAAAATTACTAAATGCAAGTTCGATTCAGAAGGGATAAGGCTCAGATATAATAAATCAAGGAATTCAAACCCACCCTTGCGAGCACGAGCATAACACTTGTCCTCAATTAAATTAAATCCTAAATCAACTTCAAATGAGAAGGTAGAGTAGGCAACGGGGGTCAAAGACCACGGCAGTGGTAGTTCAGTGAAAATGACTAAAATCTCATGTGTGTTTAATGAAAAGGTTAATTGCGGATAGACCCTTGTACTATCACTAAATTGAACTTACTATTCCTATAGTTCTATTGTTGCAAATAGCCCCCTGAAAAGAGTTCTATGTTGCCACATAGACGCCCTGGGGTAAAAATCTGTTGCGGCAGATAGCACCCCGAAAAGGGTCAAAAAAATTCCACTCAGGGGGTCTATCTGTAACAGTGAAACAACACTACAAGGGTAATAAGTTCAATTTGGCGATAGTACAGTGGGTCTCTCCACAATTAACCCTCAAATGAAATTCACCCTAAAAAGGAGGTGAGACGGGGATTGCAGCAGCGGTCTCAACGAAACCCCAGATAAAAAAAAATGATGCCTTGTCGTTATGGTAGTTGACAGTATGTCCCTTTAAAGTGAAAAATATTCCAAGGCACCTGAGAAAGAAAGGCAGAGAAATTTTAACTTAATAACTATCAGGCGACCAGATGATGTCGATGACAAAGGAAAAGGGCCAAACCACGCCCGGCCGAGATCTGCTAACCATCCTTTGCTAGTGGTAGGCTAGCTCAAAAGTTCGTGTAAGTGGGAGCTTTGATTTAAATTCTGATTAAAAAGGCAAAACAAATCACTAGCGTTTAACCCAAATCCTGGAAGTGGTGGGGCTCAAAATGCACCTATGACAAGACGCTTGTGCGTGCGTGCAAGTATCATCATTAGTGGCACTTAGCATGGTGCCAAAGAGACCGGATCCAAAGAATATCTCTGCTCCTCTCATACTGTCATAGTATTGTTTGCATAGTGCTCTAGAGTCTTTTCAGACTGTGTGTGTTTGTGTGTGTGTGTATGGAATGATATCATTCAACAGCCATAGACGGATTCAGTCAAGTCATCATCGTATAGAACGAATCGAATATACACCATGTATGTTATTCTTGGATCTCTATGAGCACAAACATGACCTGCACACTCAGATGAGTGTACTGGCCATTAACGGAAAAATGAAAGAATATTCTCAGTAGACTTGTATATTTTCCTTTCTAAAGTGAGAGTGGGAGATAATTGAGTAGTTAGTGGGAGACAACCAGAAAGAGTAGAGTTATCATCTTTTGAGAGAGAATAGTGAAAGGGAAATAATAATAATAATAATAATAATAATAATAATAATAACAATAAATAAAAATAGTGAGAATAGTGAAAGAAAAGTGGGGTTGATTTTAGCCGACAGGGTTAAGCAAGCCAGTAGACACTACTCACTGAGATCACATCTTTATGAATGATTTATGCCTAGCTTTCTTAAGTTAAGGATATTCATGTTACTTTTTATCATTTCAACCTACCTAGCTTGATAGCTTGTTCCCTTAGCTTATATATATGGAACTACTCTCCCTGGAGAGACTCAATTGACTCCATCCTTCTTCCATATTGGATCTTTCTATTAGTTTATATACATAGAGATATTCTCCTTGCCCTCCTCTTTCTTCCGATACTATCATATTCATCTCCTCATTCATATATGAGTGTGATCAGATAGTAATATAGATCGTGTGTGTTTGATAGATTATCGGCAATTAATCTAAAAAATGGATGATGATGCGAGTAAGAGGATATGTGGGGTGCCGGAGAAGGTACAGCTGCATGGGGCAATGCTGTTGCTGCAGTTTGGATATGCAGGGTTTCATATTGTGTCGCGTTTAGCCCTTAATATGGGCATCAGCAAGGTCGTCTTCCCTGTCTATCGCAACATCATCGCCTTGATCCTACTTGTGCCCTTTGCATACTTCCTTGAAAAGTATGCCTTTCTCCTTTATACTGTTTTTTATTCAGCATCCATTGCATGCATCCTTATAAATTTTGTATTTAATTATAGGGTTAATAGCACATAGTCCCCTTGTAGTGTAGCGCTTTGGAACTTATTACCCATGTACTTGATTTTGGCAGATAGAACCCCTAAGTGAAAATGTTTTGACTCTTTCATCCTAGGTCAAATTTCGCCAAATATTACTCATGTGTGAAATTAGTGAGCTCATCTAAGGGTAAAAGGGTCAAAAAAAATCATCTCTATCTGCCAAAATCAATTTGCATGAGTAGTAAGTTCCAAAAGTGTGATACTACATGGGGTCTGTGTGCAATTAACCCTTAACGATATACTAGTTTATCCACCCATACATAGGGAAAGGCCATATATACATTGATTCATATCTATTGGATAGTTGGTGTGGTGTATTGTTCTGTGGATCAGTTTTTGCATGTTACGTCATTAATATATCTTGCTTAATGGAAGCATGGAGTTTGATGCGCAATATATAAATGTTGCCATGTCATTTAGCAATTTGAGCTACTAAGATATAACAGTGATGAGATTCATTGCTCAGATGTGACAAATAGGATGAATCTCATTACTATGTTATCTCTAGATAGCTCATTTAACAAGATAAGTCATCAAATACCCATTATTTTATATATATAAAATACATTATATTATTATGTAAAAGTGTTACTGGTCTTAGTAATGAACTCTTCTACTTCAGGAAGGACAGGCCAGCGATGACACTCTCATTCCTTGTCCAATTCTTTCTCCTAGCCTTGTGTGGGTAAGGAAACTTGTGCCATATCCAGTTGATTAGATTTATACATTTATGTGTTGTCCAAAGTACTAATTTGCATAATTTTTGTGCTGCAATTATTTGAAACCCAATGTTCAAGTATAACTGCCAACCAGGGGTTCTACCTTCTGGGACTGGACAACACCTCCCCTACCTTCGCCTCAGCTATTCAGAACTCTGTTCCGGCCATCACTTTTCTCATGGCCGCCTCTCTCAGGCAAGCAACTACACCATATACATATATGTATATATAAAATCATGTAATTAATTAATTTCTCATTTCTGACATGCTTTCATATAATTATATAAATACGTCACCTTTATCTTTTAGTTGGATGATGTTGACATGTCACAAGTCTTACCCCTTATTTTGATCAAGTCTATTAATAATGTGCTTATGTCTATATCCATGTGCGTGTACATGTGATTTGAATGTATCTATGAAGTAGTCCCCAAAAATCCATATAATTAATACATTTGAATCATAAAAATGAGGGATCAGATATGTCATGCGTCAACATTACACCAATTAACAGGCTGTAATGACACAAAATTGAGCATGTAATCATTTTATAGCTAGCTCTAGATATAATTTAATTCAGAAGAGTGACAGACACATACATATGTATCAGGATTGAAAAGGTCCGGATGAACAGAAGAGACGGGATCGCCAAGATGCTGGGCACTGCATTGTGTGTAGCTGGAGCAATGGTTATAACCCTCTACAAAGGCCCCACCATCTTTGGACCATCAACATTGCACAATACTCAAATTAATCTCCAGTCAGAAATGCCTGCCACCAATATTAGTGATATTAGTATTACTTCTACAACGAAGAATTGGACTCTAGGGTGTGTATACCTGATAGGGCATTGCCTGTCGTGGTCAGGCTGGTTGGTTCTTCAAGCTCCTGTGCTTAAGACATATCCAGCTAGGCTTTCTGTTACCTCCTACACTTGCTTCTTCGGTGTGCTCCAGTTCTTAGTCATTGCTGCTTTCATGGAGAGAGATTTTGATGCCTGGACTTTCCATTCTGCTAGCGAAGCTTTCACTGTCGTATATGCGGTAATTTTCAAATTAAAAGTAACTCTTGTTAATTTTATTCAATATTATATTATATTATATTGCAATATAGTACCATATATACAGATCATAATAGCACGTTAGGCTTTAATTTTCTCTTTACCCTCTTTCTATTAGATAATAAATAAATAAATACAAAATTTGACAGAATTTTCCTTTTAATGGGCACAAGTTAATCTAACAGAAGACTACATGGAAATCAGAAGTCTACCAGATTACAAAATACATGTAACCTTTCCAGTAGTTTAAAGGAAGGGTGCTACTTTTAGCCTAGAAATTCTCAAAGTTCTAGTTACTTATTCTTTTGTGACACAGTCATATCAATAACCTTATATAAATAGGCATAATGATTCAGTAATGCCTATAGAGCCCCTAAAAGCTATTGAAGGATAGAGAAGAAACCCATAATTGTTTGTGCCGGAGATAAATAAGGAATTCAATCTAACTGTTAACTCTTTCATTCATACAGGATAGGGCATCCATGAGTGATACTGTGATAATAGCATAAAAAGAATCTTGATCTGAAAATTAAACATATGATTTTTTTTTTTTTTGGGAAAAAGGAACAAAGATTCTGATTCTCCCTTTTCTAAATCCTCCCATTTCCAGTTCACCAGTCATTCCCTTAATGTTCTTTTTTCCTATATTTGTACATATAATTTGATAATCATTTTAAGAGTATTAACATATATCAAAATTTATATGAGTTAATACACAGGGATTTGTCGCATCAGGCATTGCCTTTGCTGTGCAAATATGGTGCATAGACAGGGGAGGTCCAGTCTTTGTGGCCGTCTACCAGCCAGTCCAAACACTTGTGGTCGCCGTCATGGCTTCCATTGCCTTGGGCGAACAGTTCTACCTAGGCGGGTAATATAGTTACATCAACCATCAAAGCATTATTCCTTCTTATAATTACCTTCTTCTAAGCAAGAGTCTCTAACTAATCCCACATGTTACTTATACACAGTATCATAGGCGCAATACTGATCATTGCTGGGCTCTACCTTGTTTTATGGGGGAAGAGTAAAGAGAGAGCTTTTGCCATCAGGGAAGCAGTCACAGTTTCCATCTCCGATCATGATGGAATGCAGAGACCACCTGCTCCAACTCCAGTGATAACTACCTCGTTCAAGGGCTCTTCCTTAACTCAGCCGCTGATACCTTCAGAAAATGTCTGATCGATGAAATGGATATCAATCCCCTCAGCTGTTGAATCAATGTGCAAGAACTAGCTAGTCTACTGTTATTTCCTAGTGTGATGGCAACAATTAAGGATAGAAGAGGCCACTGCATGTGTGTGTTTGAGATCAAATCTTGTTATATATGTCCTTTAGTCTGCAGGATTAGGCTAGAGCTTGCTCGTATACTTGGGTTTGATCGTAGATGGGCACTAATTGAATGATGCTTTTATGTATGCCTGTGTGTTTTTTTTTTTTTACCTAATATTACAGTCTGTCGAACTGGTCTTGTTTTGTTTAGTTTTCTTGGTGTTTTCTATCTGTTGCTTGTATTGTTAACAACTTCTGTTAATGAGGGCTTGATCGTCCCACCTTTTTCATAAAAAGGAAATGAAAAGAATAAAGAAAAGGAAATTATCTTGCAGGAACCTTTTACTCATATTTAGTGTAACTGCTATTTGCTCGGTTATCAATGTTGCAGCAACCCAAAGGATATCTCAACAACCAAGAGTCATTCCCCATTCTTCTTCACTGTCAATCCTCCCCTTCCCATTGTACATAGTATGAGCTATTTTTGGGCCTTCCCGATCTTCTAAGGTCATTATTGTTATGAAATGTTTCTAAACTACAGGCGTTGATGCTTCTTCCAGAAAACATTTCAAGATTTTTCTTTTTTGAAAGGCTCTGGTTCAACTGCAGGCGTTGATGCTACTTCCAGAAAACATTTCAATATTTTTCTTTTTTGAAAAGCTCTGGTTCAACTGCAGATCTTACTACTTTGAGATCATTTCATTTTGAAAAGCTCTGGTTCAACTGCACATCTTACTACTTTGAGATCATTAAATGAAATATTAGAAGTGTAAAAAAGCTAATTAGCTCACTTGGTTAGAACTCAAAAAAAAAAAAAAAAAAATACAAGTGTCACCTAATGCATGCTATTGTTATTATTCTTCGATAGTGAGTGTGATATTCATCTAGATGTGTCAGCACCACTACGAAAAGTGTTATGTGAAGGTGAAGAGTAACTACTCATAATTAATTAGTTGAAAAAAATAAAAGAAAACAAGAGAGACTTTTAGTTGTTGTAGAGAAGGGGCTGTAGAGAAAAGAAAATATTGAGAGGCTCTAGAGGAGAAAGCCTGTAGAGAAGAGAGCTTCGCAGCTGAATAGCTTGAACTAGAGAGGCTTCACTTCACTTGGAGACTTGGAGAGTTTTGAGGTAGACAAAAATTTCATGAAGAAAACACATGATAAGAATTGCAGATTTTATTACTGACATGCCTGAATTGAAAACGATCAGGATGGTTGTGGGGCTGAGGGGTGATTAACCATTAGCAATGATTATGTTGTTGTTAGTAATGCCTATATGAAGTGAAGAGTTATATATTTGGATATGCAGTGAAGAGTTATATATTTGGTGGATGATAATATATGATCTTTGCTAACAGCTATATTAGCCGTTAGCAATCACATATTAGGCATTCTAATTTTGGCCCGTTTGATCGTGCTTGTGCCGATACCATTTATATTTGTGCCGATACCATTTATTTTTAAGGCAACGTATTTCACGAGTCAAGTTGCGCCTACGGTCATGCTTCCATCAGGCAAGCTCACCTCAGTCTGATTGATGGAGCGGGCCAAGCATTGAAGGAATTTTTTTTTGCAATTTTTATGTATTTGATAAAATATTTCACACTTGAATCGGACACTGTACAGAGGCTACAAGCAGAGAAATTTTCTTAGCATAATCACAAATATTAAAGGAAAAAAATTGTTGCTTAGGGTTTATAGAATGTAGAGGCATAATAGAATGTGATAACACTTAAGTCTTATGCTCGACTAAATGTTGAAGCTGAAATTAACCAACCTTAATTTTCATTGCACGTGATGTTTCTCATCTGTGTCATGTCCCATTGAGATAACTTCCAAAGCTGTTCCTTTCATAAGCCATGCACTGAGCTCTGGTTGATGTGTGTGGTGGCTAAGAGGTTGCAGAGTTCCATCACCCTTTTGAATGCCATAGATGAATGGGAGTCTTAAAACAAGGAAGCTCTCGGGAGGTAAGATTACTTGACAATCAAGAGTAAAACATAGTTTCTGCTCGAGAACCGGAGTTGATGGAGGCATACATTTTTCCTGTCATTTATTCCCATGAGCAAGAAAGTCTTAGATAAAGCTATAAACTGTCATCTATACACTAGAGAATACACCCAAATGTACTAACATCTTCTATGGGAATAATCAGATTGAGCGTCTACCGTAATGGATTGACTAAATAATTAATTGTTTTGTAATTAACAAATATAGAAAACTACAGAACGCTTCATAGAATTAGACACTGAATTCTTATTATAAGTTAGTAGATAAATAAAAATTTCTAGAAAAAGAATTAATAATTTATTGATGAAATATACACATTGAATTATGTTGATTATTACTATTATATTTATAGAAAACTACAATCCATAATCTGATTAGGAATTGAAAATTCAATAAAATTAACTAATTAGACTAGCACTATAAATAATTAGAGGAAAGCCAGAAAATATTTTAGTATTTATTCAGTCAAATACTTTAACACTCTATATGATTATATCGATTCTAACAATCTCTATAAATTTCTTCAGAAAAGAAACTCCTAACAAATTTCATTTCAAACCTCTGCTGACTTTCTACATTATTGTTTAGCTAGATTTCACTTGATTGAAACAAGTATGTTTGACCTAATTTCTTCAGTCTTTGTTAGGATAAATCTCAGAATTGAACCAAATTTTTAAGAAATATTAAAGTGGTTATGCTAAGTACAGGTGTCCAACTACAACGGTGCTAGAAATTATCATATGTAAAGTTTAGTAAGAAATATTAGAACAAAATTTATTTTTGAAGATTAAGTTTTCTTTTAAATATATTATTTTCACATAAATGTGAAGTGCAGGAGAATGTTTTTGTATGTGTAAGTTTGCATGACTTGGATTAGTCACTTTTAGTATTAATAACAGTAGGAGATAACACTTCTACCATGAATATACAAAAGTACAAATTTTCACTTCTATAAATGCGTGGTTAATAAAGAAATAAGAATCAAATAATGTTGGAATGCACATTTTCTAAAGTACTGGTAAAAAGACGTAGAGTCCCCTATCTTTTTCATAAATGTGTATCAGATATCATCTATCTATGGATACACAAAAATGCATAAGCACATCAACATACAACACCCCGATTCTTATGTCTTTGATTTTGTCACTAGCTGCAAGCATCCTTTCTCTCCATTTCGCCCTATGAAGCCATTTCACTTAAATCCATTTCACTTAAATCAACATATGACAACTATTATATCCATCTCTATAAATCTACAAGTAAACACATACATAACTACACATTTAGCAATTTTTTGTATCCATATTCTTAGCATGAAAACAATAATGTTGTCAAGACTCACCTCAAATTGTATAACTGGGCAGGTTGCAAGAACTGTAGGTAATGGAGGTGTCACCTGCATAGCACAAAACAAAGGTCAAATGTCAAAAATAGTGAAGATAGTACATCTCCCAGTATAAAAGAGTCACCACAGTAACTTATCTTTTAAAAGAGAAATAGAAACTGAACATACAAAGCACTAACTGTCTAAGAGAAACAGAAAACATTAATATAACAAAACAATAAAGACAGAAAATATTGTTACCAGGAATATCCTTTGAAGCTGTGATACAGAACTTGCAAACTTGATATCTTGTTTTGGCTTAGTTGTGCTCTTGCAATGAGGGCAATTCATGTATACGGGCAAATTTCTGTTTAAAAGTGATAATCCACGGTCACCATCATCAAGTCTAACATGTAAAAGATTACCTTCAAGCTCTTCCATGGTGTCAGAGGAGGTAGAGAGACCCTGACCAGATTGAAACTTATCAGTGCCTTCTCTAGAGAATGATGTGAATCCATCTCGCTGCTGGCCATAAGTAATATCATTTAGTGTAGATTTAGTACTTCTTCTTGTATTATTAGCAGTATTTGTCGTTCTATATGGAGATTGAAGCACTTCCTCATGTGATACATTACTATTTTTGACATATTTTCTTTCAGAAACTTCAGTAGAGTATGAAGAATCAAACTCCATAAGATGCTTAGGGGATAAAAGGAATCGGTGTCCATGAGAGCACTCGTGTTCAAAACCTACATACAGAAAAACCTGCTTTCGAGAATTATTTGGCAGCACCTTTCCAGTATCGCACATGTTTACAGGAATTAAATTGCTTCCTATCTGTAAAACTGGGTTGCAACTGGTTTGATAATTACTTGTGGAACTATCTAAGCTTTCCTGGACTTCAACGTATTCACTTCTATGAGATCCTTGACGACCATCAGTTTTGTTCACTTGACCATCGGTCTGATCAACTGTTCCTGTCTGTTTTCCACCTTTTGCAACAGTAAATTTTTGCTGTTTATTGCTCTTAAGATTAGGGAATGTTGAATCCAACAGAACAGTACCTGCAACGACTTCAGAAAAAGGTTTTTTCATAGTAAATGATGGAAGACCTTTACCAAAACTGATACTTGTATCATCAGAAGAAACCATGTCAGCTAGCTTTTGCTGATTCTCTGAACCCCCACGCTGGACTTCCTTTGTGAACTTACTATTATCGAGTTTCTTCTTTTCTTTGCACACCACAGTTGAAGCCTTAAAGTAGGGTGTTGAACTTACCACAGAACTCTCTACTGTCACACCAGTAGACAATGTATAAGCCCCTCTTTGTTTGTCAAATAAAATTGTACCTTTCAGCAGAAAGTTTTCCCAGGAGCAAAACCCTATTTGAAGTAATCCTCTTGATGGCTGATAACATCTTGCTCCTCCAAGACGCAAAAGCCTCCAAGAGTTTGGAGGAAGAGGTGATGCATTGCTTCCTTTTGGAAGAACTAGGGTTGGAAGGACATCTTCACAGTTGGCAAAACAGTTAAAGTCAACATTAGCACTGTTAAAATCAAAAGGATCCTGTCGGAGCCGCCTCGAGCGACCACAAGCACATGCATGGAGGAAAAAATATCCGCTCGAATGCTCATTAACAGTATGCTTTTGGTGCATACATGGTTTTCCAGTCAAGCTGATGGCATCACAAAGTTGCCTCCCAGATGTCCATATATATGTACATTCATCTTCCAGCTTCTTTATAAATATTCCAACAGCTGGTCCTTTAACCACTGAAGAAAAAGCACTAAGAGCCTTCTCCAATTGTGCATTATGTAAAGAAGATGGGTAGCAAGCAGGTAGATCTTTCAAATAAACATCTTTAGCAGGTGGAAGAGCTCTTTTGCACATAGTTACAGAAAACTTCACGTCAAGACCTATACTACTTTCAAGACAAGAAATGGCAGCTTCAGCAGCACTAGATCCGAATGTAGAAGTCTGCCCGTCGGGCATTTTGATGGAACTTGATTGAAGAGACACCTTTTTGATGTTCCCAGATTCATCCAAAAATTCATGATCTATAGAGACCAATGCATTAATAATTAGAGTGCTGGAAGATAACCAATTTTCTAAACTTGGGAGCTCAGGGACACTAATTGGCTTTCCAGCAGCAGCAGACGCTGCTGCTGCTGCAGCTGCTACAGCAGCCATACCGACTCCAGCACTATTTGCATTACTTGGTAAACCACCTCGCCCTCTCAGAATGTGAGACTGCCGATATATAAAGTCAGCAACTATTTGTATCTCCTCGTGATTTAAAACCTGGGGCTGCGTTCCAAAAATAAACTCATTCAAATCTCCCTTCGAATTAAGAGTATCCTCTATGAAACCAGTAATGAAGTCCAAGGATTCACCTCTTTGGTTGACTGTCCTATCTGCCAAGACTATAACTCTTGCTGCATCAAGTGAAAACAAGGGAAGGGAATTCACACTGCCATTTCCTCTTAAGCTGGGCTCTGTACCAACAAGAATGCGGCATTTCTTAATCAAGAAACGGATTTGTGCGTCCAAAGATGCATGCAGCTTCTTCTTCAAGCTTCCTTCATTTTTACTGCTGTTTCGTGCTAGCATGACCACAGATCCTGAACCTTTCAGGGTCAAGCTTGACTTCTGAGTTTCTGTCGTATCCTCCATATTTGGTGAAGGATTAATCAGCCCATCAGAGAAATCATCACAAAAGACAAAGAGAATGACAGGGACACAGTGACCAGGGAACACAGATAGGCGAGAGCCGGAGCCTGACATGAGAGATATAGACGAAGACTGGCGGCTTGTTCGCCTAACGGTTGGAGAAATCGAAGAAGAAGAAGCCTTGGGTGCAGCATATGGTTGTGATATGGATGTTGTCGATGTTTTTGGGAGCAATGTAGGTGTAACGCTGGATCTTATGAATGGTGAAAAGGCATGTTTGGCAGCTTGGAGCACTCGAAACCTTTTCAAGATTTGGGTATCAAATCGCAGTCCCTCATGGAGGAATACTATGACATGACAAACCTGACGATTTATATGGAAGAAGAAAAAAAACGATGTTACTAGCTCTCTCACTTTGCAGCAATGTAATACAAGAACAACTATTTTTTAGCGGCAATGATAATTTACATTAGGCTGATTTGCCCATTATTATCCCAAAGTCCTGAAATTCTATGTTGACAATTTGATGCCCCCAAAGTTTTCAAATTGACCTTAATTTGACACTTTGATAGCCTGAAGCCCTAACTTTGTTCCTCGTTTTTCCCAAACTCAACAAACTGAAATTTGGTAAGAACATTTGTTTCTCATCACTTTTCTCTACGTAGACATTCTAGAATAATATCAAGGTCAAATTTCTTGCACATTGGGTGTAAAAATTGTCAGAATAAAACTCCATGTATCGTTCAAAAAGAGTGAAACTTTAGGGTTTTCAACTGAACCTGTACATCAATATTTAGGGTTACAAACTGAAATCGAAATTAATAAATAATCAAAATTGAGAAGAAATTAGTCTACTCACAGAGAACATGAAGAGCAACCCCTGAAGATGATCGAACTCAAACTCCTCCTCCTCCTTCAAGGAATAATCCGAACCCTCCGAGTGCGAGAATGCGAGGTTCAAGAACAAAATCCCCTTGTTATTGGAAGAAGAAGAGGAATCTTCACAGTAGTAGGTAATCTGATGGCGGCGAAATCGATGAAGATCCTTCGCCGCGTCGGAGCCGAAGATGTTGGCATCGAGAATCCTGTTGATTAGATGAGTAGGGTTTGTGGTGGGTTTGCTTCCCACAAAACCTACAACTACAACGCCTCTATCGCAAGAATTCGAGGGAGTAGAAGATGATGATGACGATGAAGTTGAAGCTGCGGCCGCCGCCGCTGCTGCTGAGGATTGAGGATTTTGTCGACTGAGATTTGTACGGATCGAATAAGGAGATGAGGAGCTATTGATTTGCTCCGCCATTGCGCATTTGCAATCGGAGCAGCTCAGCTGCCGCCGCTGCTATTCTTCATAGTTTAGGGGTTTCGGATGTATAGTGTTTTATGTTTCAAATTTGCCCTTCGAGTCAATGTAAATTGTTAATTGCCCCTAAGTCAATGCAAATAAGATTCATTTCCCCTTTGATATTTAACATTTGTCAATTAGTCCCTTAAATCATTGAAATTGGTATTAGATCCCGTAAATCTTATAAAGTTGTCCCACAAGTAGTTCCTTGAATAATTGAAACTACTATTAGGTTTATCAATTCTTGAGAGTTGTTACCAATTTATCTTAGCCTACAAGAATCACCCTTACCCAAGTTTCAAAAACTACCTCATCAAATAAGTCCCAAAAAAAATTTATTAAATGATATTTTTGAGATATAGTGTCATTGCTGTCTGAAATTTAACTCTCGTATTACTAGACACAAAAAGTAAGACATTTTCTTGTGAATTGTAAAAAGTAATTGTGAGTTCAAACGGATCCCACTTCTTTATGTCTAGTAGTACAAAAATAGTACAACTACTATAGTACACTTAGCATTTTTCAAAGTGAATTCAATTATCAATATCTCCTCCATTCATTCTTCTAAAAAATTAATATGGTTATAGTTGTCTAGAGGCAGAGATGTTATTTTTACCATGATTCTTCATTGAACTGAAATTAGAGGACCTAACAACAAGGCTAAATATCATAAAACCCCTTAAGTTTGGATGATTATCAAAACCCCCTTAACTTTGAAAATATTAGAAACCCCCCTGAAGTTTAGGGATTATCAGAAAACCCATTAACTTTGAGATTTTATCAGAAAACCCTCTAAGTTTAAGGGTATTTTTGATAAAATATCAAAGTTAAAGGGGTTTTCTGATAAAATCTAAAAATAAAAGGGGGTTTTGTTATAATCCCAATACTTAAGGGGGGTTTTTCTGATATTTTGAAAGTTAAGGGAGGTTTTCCTATAATTGTCCAAAGTTAGGGGGTTCTGATATTTAGCCTAACAACAATTCCATTGATATAAGTGACTAAATCTCAAAATATTAAAGATGTAAGGGACTAATATGGAAAAGCTAAAAAACCATCAAAAATCCAAACTTTATTTCCAAAACTGTCTTCGTGAGGAGAAGATTGGGAGGACCGAGGAGGCCGCTCTCAGTCTTAATCAGCAGAGGAATACAGTAAATTTATCATTTAATTAAAATTAAATTAGGGCCGCTGCTATCGCCGACGGCCCTTTCCCTTCCCTTGATTTGTTTTACTTTCACTTGGATAGCAAAGCAATTGTCTGTTATAATTTAATTACTCCACTCTGAGGTCAAACTCAGATCCGAAACGAGACGAGGACGACGATCCAGGTAACCGATCCTCCCAATTTCCCTATTTTAGTTGATTAAATTAGGGTTCTTTCTCTTCAAAACATTGATGAACCAAGATGCATTGCCTCCATGAGTTTAGATTAAGATTAACGAGATGTTACTGCCGAATTGATGTACGATCATCATATATAACTCCTGGATTTGTCGCAAATTGTTCCCTAATTTCCTTCCGAGGCCGATCAATACAGATCCACACTATAGTTATAGTTATTGAATCTGCGAATACAAAATGCATTGCCACCACAATTTGGCACCTCGAAGTTTTAAAATTGACCTCAATTTGACAATTTGATACCCCAAAGCTCTAACTTTGTTCCTCGATTTTCCTGAACTAAAAAAAAACTGAAATTTGGCAAGAAAATTTGTTTCTCATTCTCTTTTGTATGTTGATATTGTTTACCAAAGTTAGCGTCAAACTTTTTGCACATTGGGGTATCAAATTGTCAAAATGGAACTTCAGAGTATCAAAGTTAAGAAAAAGGTGAAACCTGCAAATAGCCCGGATATTATTACTACCGAATTGATGTACGAGCATCATATGTAGCTTCTGTGCTTAAAGTTTTAAATTGTTCCCTAATTTCTTTTACGGAGTTATAATAGTTCCTTCTTTGCCACTCAGTTGGAGGTATGCAATTTCATTTAGTTGCTTGCTGTGTAGGATAGCTCATACTAATCACTGCTGGGTAGTTATTTGCATTTGTTTCTTTGTTTATTCCTTTTTTCCCCATGTAGAGGTGTTATGGAGGACAACCAAGGCACTGATTTGAGAGCTTATCTACCAGTGGCAGAAAATGATCGATGGATTTTAATCAACCCTTCTGGTTGGCGTCCCTTGGGTCGTTACAAGGTATGACGCCCATTAACAGATCCTTTACCTCTGCCTTTGTGCATTGTTAGTTCAGGAACTGGGTTTCACTATTTCATTGGTTATTTTTCGTCTTCCCAAGAATTGGGATGGATTTGAAGGACTAAAACTTTGAAACAAAATAATACAAAAAAAGGCAAAAACTATACAAAAAGTTGGACCGAAAATCCAAAATTGCATAGCAAGTGAACATTTCAGGAGTATATCAGAAATGCAGTACAGTTCCACCCCTGCAATCATACATAGCTGACTTCCAACTAGCAGCAATTGTTTGTTTTCCTACACTATCTGCAGAAAGAATCTTATTAATCATAGAAAAAGTCTCAGCTTCGTTACTGTTACTTATTGCAGCATTCTGCTCAAATAGTCAAAGAGAAACTATATGTGATCGGAGGAAGTCGTAATGGCCGGTATCTTTCAGATATTCAGGTTGTTGACATTAATTAAACTTTTACCACTGTAATATATTTTTTTATACTTCAACAGTTTGAAATTTTTTCTGTAGGTTTTTGATCTTAGAACTTTGAAATGGTCCACATTAAGTCTACATGCATATTCGAACAATGATGTATTGAAAGAAAACTTTCCTGCGATGGCAGGCCATAGTTTGGTGAGTTTTTTTCCCCCCTTTTGTCTGAGTATTTGAGTAAGCACATTTGCAGCGTATGTTGATGATAGTTAGCTATTTAAAAACTAAACTCACTGTTCTTCTGAACAGGTTAAGTGGGAAAGCAAACTTCTGGTTGTTGCTGGCCATTCCAAGGAAGCTTCAGATACTGTAACAGGTTCTACTTAAGATTACTTAATGCTTTAGATCAACTTTGGCTTGTAATTCCCTCAGTGAGATCATATCCAGCCCGTCCATTTGGTTTTCCACTGCTCATCTTAGTTAACTCACATGCATGCATATGTTAGGTCAGACAAGTTTGATGGTGTTAATAAATGAGCACTCTCACATGTTTGTTGAATTTGTGAGATGGTTTTTGTGAAGCACACAACTAAGGAGCCTATGTAGGCCTTTCTGCACATTACTTCATTCAGAAGCATATCAGTGTTATGGGCCATTGCTGAATGACATGTACCAGTTTGTCTAGAGAATGGTTATTTTCGAAGCCTCTTTTTCTACTGTTCCTTTTTGTTTGCAATGTGTCTGTCTAACTTGTTTTCTCTTTTCTAAAGAATGGGTGAGATTGAATTTGATTCAACACATTAGACACAGAACCCAAACCCAGAACTTAAGTTTAATGGGTCAGGAAATGTGTTTTACGTTTTTTCTTGCTTTTAAGCTTAATGGCCCGCCCCACACAAGATACGGCTTAGGTGCTCCAGCACCTAACTGGGGGTACCTAAGCCTAACTGAGGCGGCCTAGGCATGCTCCCCTCCCGCATCTAGAACGCCTTTTACAACGATGATCAAAACTAATGAAATGGCTAAACTTACAAAGTAATTGTTTTTAGTTTGCCCACAATTTTTTTGTCTTGATAATGTTTTGGTTTACATAGTCTTAAGCATTTGAATCCTATTCCTTGATAATTTTGGAATCTAGTTTCTGATAAAGGTGATCCCTTTATTGTTTAAAACTCAATTTCATATTTCAAAGGTTAACCAATTGATAGAACTAACAGGTGTTAGTTTTCTCGAGTGTTTAATAGTTAGGTTCCAACTGGTTACCCTTTTCCTTGGATTTTCCATTTTTTTCATATAAATGCTTATACAAGATTGTACCTTCTGCTCTTATTGAGTTCTCTTGGTTTGCATGAAAATGTATGTGCTGGCCACCGTATGGGTACCATCTTCATCAAATAGATCTTAGTATTATATAGGCTAACTAGCACTTAAATGCCCTATATTTTCCCTTAGTTTGCACTTATATACCCTTACTTGTTTTTGGCAGCATTTATATAACCTAAAGTTTCTAAAAGTTGCACTTTGATACCTTCTATTATGTAAACGTGATAAGTTTTCCCTGAATTTTCTCATGCGACACTCATAAGCTAATTTTAGAACATGTTAACTTTTAATGTTTGTTGAATTTATTGTTAAACATATCGCAATTCTAGTTTAATCTAACCCATTAATATTTTAAAATAGAATTATGGTGGGTTTAACAGTAAATTCAACAAATATTAAGGGCTAAAAAGTTATAAAATTAGCTTGTGGAAGTCACATGGAAAATTCCGGTGGAAAATTCTTATGTTTGCATAATACAAGGTATTTAAGTGCTAATTAGCCTATTATATATTACTAACCATTTTAAAATTTTAGAAGCTTTGAATTCCTTAAACATTAACCTTTAGCTGACTTGTGACCTAGGCTTAGATGTGTTTGGCTGGCTTTGGGCCAAATCAAATTGTCAGCTCTAACAAAATGGTACGAAGTGTCATGCATTACAAAGAAAACCGCTTCTCAGATGTGTAATTTTCTACTTCTTGAGTGTGCACTATTAACGTTCTTAATTATGCTTGTTGCTCCGGAGCTTATAATTTTTTTTTCTGCCACACAATCTCTTTTCTGAATTTACTCAATTGGTCTAAGTGCTCCAGCAATATATCTAATCCCTATTACCTTGGCTGTTTGCAGTTTGGTCTATCGACTTGGAAACTAATAGCTTTTCTGTTGTTAATACCCATGGAAGAGCTCCGGTAATGTACACACTTATTACTTGCTCTTTTTATTGATTCTTGAAGTGATAGAAATGATTCTGTGGTCTGCTATGAGACCGATCTCATTCATGTTCTGGATTTATCCACCTAGTAGTTAAACTTTCTCCAGCAACATTTGTCCATGCTAAAGGTAATTAAATGATATGATCAATGACTAAAAGGTAAACTTATGGGCATTTTTTCCAACATCAGACAGCTCGTGGAGGCCAGTCTGTCACAGTGGTGGGTACAAGATTGCTAATCTTTGGTGGAGAAAGCACTAGGGGACAGTTACTGAATGATCTCCACATTCTTGATTTGAGTACTATGCACTGGGATTTAGTACAAACTAAGTATGCATTTTTTACTCTCTTTCTATCATGAGCTATTCTTTTTACAAGGTAGGTGTCTTATTTTTTGACATATCAAAACAGGAATATGCCTCCAGCGCCAAGATTTGATCACACAGCCAGTGTACATTCAGACCAGTACCTTCTGATTTTTGGCGGTTCTTCTTACTCGACCTGTTTCAATGACCTACATGTCCTAGACTTGCAAACTGTAAGACTAATATTCTTTTTCATCCTTTGTGATCCCTTTTTCCCTCATTATTTCATGATCTCTTGCTCATGATCTCTTGCACACATGCAGCTTACAATGTATTTCTTATCAATAACTCAAGTATACAATAGCATGACGATTGAATAAAAGAGAATTAGTTAATTATCAAATGGAGTCTGGTTTTAAGTTTTCTCAATTTTGGCTGCAAAGTGACTTAACCTGAGTACTGTAGGTACGTTTATAGATTTGAAGAGCTTTGAGCTGTCATTCATGTTTATGCTTGTATGAGACTTCACATTTATGGTAATCTTAATTCAACCTTTCAACGTAGCTCTAGTATTTTTTCCCCCTTGAAGTGATGTTGTTTGCCCATTTTGGGAAAACTTGAAAGCCGATTGCATCGTAAGTAGAAGCCCAATGATACAGAGAGAGGGTTGACCCCAAAAAATAGGAGTTAACGCTGGAGGAGGAGGTTCAGAACTGGGGATCAAATTGATCTTGGTCCCAATTAACTTGAAGAAACTGCAATAGAACCAAACTTAGACAGCAAAAGTGTGCAGATAACAGTAGATTTGTTCAGTATTATGAGAAAAACAAAGGGAAAAATATGGATTCAGTAAAATCCTATGTTGGATCCTGGAAATTAAAACAAAGGAGAAAACGTTAGAGGAAAAGATAGGAAAAAGACCTCTAAACCAGCATCCTGCATCTTTTGCTACTATGAGCTAGTCCCTGCGACCAGTTTTAGCCATTGCCGCTTCCATCTTCCTTGAATTAGGTTGGATGCCAATAATGTTTGGGAATCGGAGGGGCCTACCATGACCAATTTTAGTCAGCAGTTCTGGATCTCCGCCCTCTAACTAGTCTCCAACCTAAGGTTTCATCGCAACGTCCTTTTCCCACACTAGTTGCCTTAGCCAGGAATCTGGCAAGGTTGTCAACCAGACTTATGAAAAAGCTTGGGGTATGATTGATTTTCCAATGTGGTATGTAATGTCTTACAATTATAATACACAGTGCAAATGTACAATTTATGGTCTTGTAAAAAATGAATAATTTCTCTAAGTTGGAGGGCACGAGTAGCCTTTAAAAAATGAATAACTTACATGATTCCTTCAATTACATGTACATACAATTTATTTGTTTGTCAACTTGATATCATCGTGGATTTGAGTCTGAGCGTGAGTTTTAAAACTTCGTATGTTCAATGAAAGCACCTCAGCTCCATGACACTCAGCTCTTCCTCACTGAGAGTTTAAATATTGCAGATGGAGTGGGCTCAACCGGAAACCCAGGGTATTGCTGTGGCTCCTCGGGGTGGTCATGCTAGTACTACAGTTGATGAGCACTGGTATATAGTTGGTGGTGGAGACAACAGATGTGGTAATCACCATATAACATAGTATGCTTGATGAATTATCTCTATATTTTCTTTAGATTCAGACATGTTTACGCATCTTTGAATCTTTTTCCTTGTTTTTTTCAGGTGCCACTGACACTGTTGTCTTGAACACATCCAAGCTTGTTTGGTCATTATCTACAAGCGTAGGAGGGCGGGATCCTCTTGCTAGTGAGGTTTCTTGCTGTCTTTCTCCATGATTTTAATTTCCATCCATTTTCTAATTAGGGCCTGTTTGGTTATTATCTATTAAATTAAAGAAACCCAAAGCCAACCAAAAAGAAAAACATTTCCTTGCATTTCACAAGATTACATAGAAAGTATCTCCCTTGTTTATTTCTACTAGAAAAAGCATGGGGAATTTGACTTACCTGAGAATTCCTTTGTTTGGGAAGTGAGAGAAAAATGGAAACTGAACTTTAAGAAATCAATTTCCATACATTTCTATTGTTTGGAAAAAAGGAAATCGCCTTTGAAATTGTGTTTTGTGATGGGAGCAGGTCTCAAAAGGTAAGACCCCACTCAGTCATGGGTTTTTATCAAAAATTTTGCTTTCCAAGCTATCTCCTCTAGAAAACAGTGAACTTGGGTTTCCTACTTCAACTCACGTTTTGCACTTTGGGGAAACCATTTCCCTTTCTCATTGACAGTGAAACTTAGGAATAAGAAAGCATTATGGTAAATAGGTTTCTCAGTTTGTTTGGGTGTGTTCGTGTGTGCTGCGTTCATGTGTTTTTTTTTTTTTGGGTGGGGGTTAGTTTAAACAGATGGAATTAGCAATTGCATCAGGACCTCACACTCCGCTACTGAATGATTACCTTGTGGTTTCTATATTTCAGGATCATAAGTATATGGGAGAGTGATATTGTAAAGTTTTCTCATTGTTGTCATACAGTTGTAATAAAAAAATATAGCTGCTAATAGTTATGGTGCTAGCAGTGCAAAATGGACTGCATTTATGAGATGCAGTTTGTAGTTTAGTTGACTTAGTACGATTTGCACTTCTATATTTACTCTGTATTTTGTGAAATCTTATTAACATTTGTGTTATATTGTTTTAAACAATGATTTGGTGCATGGACATAAATATGAAGGGTATGATTCATTTTCAAGCGTTTGCATCTCAGGGTCTTACTGTTTGTTCAGCAACAATGGATGGAGAGAAATTTCTTATTGCCTTTGGTGGTTACAACGGAAAGTACAATAATGATGTAAGTAAATAATGATCCCTCAGTCACAAAATATAGCATGTAACTACTCAAAAGGATTTGCAAACTGTAGCCTTATTGCACAATTAAATTCACATTTTTTTTATTTGCATAAGCATATCCTGAGTTTTCCTGTGATGAATAATTCTTCATGTTTCATTACAGCTATTTGTTTTGAAGCCCAAGACGAGAGACTCAAAACAACCTAGGCTTTTTCAATCTCCAGCAGCAGCTGCGGCGGCAGCTTCTGTCACTGCTGCTTATGCTTTGGCGAAGATTACTGATAAGAATGGTGATTTTGTCAATTCAGAGGCCATAAATCTGAAGCTAGCCAGTGCTAATAGTGAAAAGGTTGTTGGAGTTGACACTGATAAGCTTACCTCGGAAAAGAAGTCTCTGGAATCCAAGCTAGAGGAAGTACTAAATGAAAATTCAAGGCTCAAGAACAGCCTTGATGAGATAAACAACTCACATAACCTATTACTAATGGTTAGTATTCATTCTGCAAAGAGGAAATCTAGTATTTTTGTTTAATGATTTAATTCCAGGGCTTTTTTTTTTCCTCTTATGTCTATCATAGGAACTTCAATCGGTACAAGGTCATGTGGCAGCTGAGAGCTCAAGATGCTTCAAATTAGAGGTTTTCCATATTGAACCTGATGTTTGGTGGAAGATGTGTTTTGTAAAATACGGCTATATTTACATGTTAGTTCATTGCAGGCACAAATTGCAGAAACCCAGAAAAGGTTGGAGTCATTCAGTTCTATAGAGCAGGAGTTGGAAAACCTACAACGTCAAAAGTTGAAAATAGTAAAAGATACGAGTGCTCCTCAGAGGCAAGATTCAGGGGGCATTTGGCAATGGATGGCTGGAACAACTCAGAGTCCTTAGCAGTAAACAGTAAGATCAGTTTGTTGTGTGACTGTATATCCGGTGTTTTATCATGATGAAATGTGGTGCAACAGTAAATTAACCTCGTACCCATGCTTTTAGTAAATTTGTTTTATTCTGCTATTAGTCAATGGAGATTATGCTTGCGCCTGAAGATGACACTAAACTGAAACTTCCGTTCTTTTAGCTTATCTAGAGTTGTGATCGCATATGTTTTACTGAGAAACTCGATGAACAGATGGGGATTTCATAATCCTCTATGATTCTTCTCTCTTAACTCTGGCTACACGCTCAAGATAACAAGTCTCTCTTCTTTTTTTTTTCTTACTACCTCGCCATCTCAGTTAGGAGATAACAAGTCTCTCTGATTTCGATGATTGTTATTTGCTGTACTAAATGGTATTTGTTATTTGCTGTCTGCGTGTGCATCTGTGTTTTCTGAAGATTAAAAATTGTTCTCTGTTGTACTAACTGATTTTTTAATTTTTTAATGTACTCCCTATAGCTTCCTGTTATAATAGGAACTATCTTAGTCATAATTTAGAGGGTTTCAGGATAAATTTTTATTGAGAGGTAGAGAATATTAACCTTAGGAATCTTGTGGCCTAAAAATGCTTGTTTTGGGTAAGCAAGGTAAATCCATTAATATTAATAGCCGTCTGTGTATATAGAGAGAGATAATTGTTTATCTCAACTCCTATAATCCCTCAGAGCCTTGTACTCGATGGGTGATATGAACATTCATCTTCCTTATAAAAAGTATACGGCTAGAAAAAACATTGATAGCTGCAGCGCATACCGTAGCAATGGAAACGCATGCCAATCACTCTCTGCTTCTCCTTTGTGCGCTGGTTTTGTTGCTTGTGCACTCGACGCAATTAGTCGAAGCCAAAACTGGGCTCTCTCGCTGTTCTCAAGCACAATCACGGCAAGTTCATGCCAGGCATATGGAACTCTGCACATGCCACATTCTATGGAGGCTCTGATGGCTCTGATACCACCGGCAAGTTTATTGTTTGGTTTTCTTTATTATATGCATATAGAGCCCCTCTAGTATGCGTTTTTGAACTTGTTACCCGATGCGGTTTCATTTTGGCAGATAGACTCTCTGAGTGAATTTTTTTACTCTTTTATCCCTGAAAGCAACCAAAAAAAAAAAGAAAAAAAAAGAAAAAAGAATCTTCACTCAAGGTAAAAGCACATTCGTGATAACAATGGAGGGTAAAAGAGTCAAAAATATCCACCAAGGGAATCTATCTGCTGAAATGAAATTACAGGGATAATAAGTTCAAAAACATGATACTATGGATGTATAATTAACTAATACCTATAAATTAGAAGGGAAGAAAAGGCATCATATATGTATAGGTATAAATATTTAATATCTAATAGTTAATTACATGGTAATGAGAGTGGTAGTTGCACGCATGCAGCTGGAGCATGCGGATATGATGACACAGTGAAGCTGGGCTACGGGCTACAAACAGCAGCGGTAAGCACAAGTGTGTTCAACGGTGGGAGTGCTTGTGGTGCATGCTTCGAGTTAAAGTGCGATAAAGGCAGCATCAGCATCAACAACAACATTGAAGAGTGGTGCAAGGGTGAGGGGTCGATCTTTGTGACAGCCACCAACGTATGCCCACCAAACTATGCACTATCGAGCGATAATGGCGGATGGTGCAATCCTCCTCGTGTTCATTTTGATCTCACCATGCCCGCCTTCCTTCAAATCGCTCAGTATAAGGCGGGCATTGTTCCTGTCACCTACCGCAGGTCTAACTAATTTCCCATAATCATATACGGGGTTAATTGCACGTAGACCCCGCATTAGCATCGCGTTTTGAAACTTATTACCCCTGTAGTTCGTTTTTGACAGATAGACACCCTGGGTAAGATTTTTCTGACTCTTTTACAGGGGCCTATCTGCCAAAATCAAACTACATGAGTTCCTAATGCGATACTACCACAGGCCTATATTTGTAGTGCATGATGATCTGCATTTGCCTTTGCGTCGATGATGGAATAATGTGTGAATGTGCAGGGTTCCATGTAGGAAGCAAGGCGGCATTAGGTTCACGATCAAGGGAAACCGATACTTCAACCTAATTCTTGTATGGAATGTGGCCGGAGCCGGAGATGTAACAAGCGTGCAAGTTAGAGGAAATGAACTTCTCCCTTGGATTTCGATGGAACGAAACTGGGGTCAGCATTGGCAAACCGATAAAGACTTGACCGGGCAATCTCTTTCTTTCAGAGTTATGACTAGCGACAGACGTAGGTGCACTTCCTGGCGAGTTACCCCTCAGAATTGGCAGTTTGATCAGACTTTTGAAGGCAAAAATTTTAGATTTTGATTATGTATTTTGTCCATATTCTTCATCTCTCTGCTCTATTTCCATAGCGTGAGATATTGTGTATGTTAATAGCGACATAAATTTTGTACTATTCTCCTAGATGTAGGCTAGAGTCCCATCTTGTGCGCAAAAAGTCACTGTGCCAACTGGTGGATTGCAATGTGCAAAAAATGATACTTGTTTTTTTTTTTTAATTGTTTGAGATATCGAATTATTATTATTATTATTATTATTACTACTACTACTACTACTTACTTAAAAGCAGTGAGCGCAGCAGAGGTGCAAATGGATCATATATGATTATTACCATATCAGCAAGAAAAAAATTATATCCGTATCTGTGAAAATTGAATATACATATAGATCAATTACATATGAGGAAAAGAAATAAGAGATGTTTAAATATAATAAATTTTCAACTATGAGTCCATTAATAAGTTCAATATATCTGAAATGTTACGGTTAGATCAGTAAATCATCAAAATTGTCCTCAAATATATTAATAGAATGGTCATGTAAATAAATCAAAATATAAACATATAATTCTCAACCCTCACCATAACTCCAGGGTCTGGTGCAATGGCAGGATCATTTGATGCGATCCAGATTCAAATCTTGTTGAACACGAATTTCTAAGTGATTTTAGAAAATTAATACCGCTGTGCAAGTTTAAATTTCTAGCTATAAAAAGAACCTTCTGCATGCAATGTGCAAGTTTTTTTCGATTTAGAGTTTCAATTTAGAGTTTGATATTGCTAGAGCTTACAATAAGTTGCTTATAAAATAGTTGTTTTGGTATACAAGAATAAAAAATATATAGCTACCGATTCACCAGCATAAGCTTAGAGTTTCGATATGGCAATGAGACTACAGGGAGGATGAGTCTGATTCGAGTGTGAGTCCAGAGTCCGAACACAGTCCCGAGTCACGATGTGGCGGTATTCAGTGGGCCTTGCAGCACCGCAGTGGCCTCTGTTTTGGATCATGCTGTCCTCGCGCCTGCGTGTCATTACCAAGGCCTTACATCTTCATTACACTCATTTTCTCCTTTTGAAAATCCCAAACTCAAAGCCAATCAATCCTCTGCCCTCTTCCTTTTTTCCTCCTCCTCTCCTCAACTTCACTCTTCCTTCTCCCTTTTGTTCTTCTTCCTCCTTCATTCGAGTTTAATCGTTCTCTTTTTTTGTAATTGTAATAATTCATCATGATGCTGATGAATTGTTACAATTATAGTCCTACTACTACTACTACAACTTCTAATGAATTGTGTTGGAAGAAAACCATATGTAATAATAATACTTCTTCTCTTCCTCTCCACTCTTGCAACAATCTCCACGCCGGCCGCCATCGCCGCGGAGTCCGTGCTCAGCCCAATCATTATCCACAGAGGAGGAGGTGCCCCGGGTTGTTTTTAGTATGTTCCGTTGCTCCCCCCAAGTAAGACACCCCTTCCTTATCTCACATATATTGTTTTTGAAATTAGTCCCTTAAATTATTGAAATTGCTATTGGGTCCCTCAATTCTTATAAGTTATTTCAAATTAGTCCATCGCTTAGATTGTTCCCTCCAATGTACTGATTCTGATGGTATTAGTGTTAGAATATAAAAATATATCCCTTATTCCTCACCGCGAATTTAAAGGTTGTATCAGAGCAACCCTGGTTCAAAATCCACTTGTCCATAAAAAAGGCGCTCAACCTGTGTACTGTACTACTGTGTACTGGTTACCTGTGTACTGTACTACTGTGTACTGGTTAGGGACTTTAAGAATTATTGATTAGAAAAAGATGATTATTTATTTTATCACCCTCACTCAGTTACATAACTGACTTTTCCTGACAGAGTTAATTAAAAAGGAATATACCCCCAATCAAGTAGTAGCAAACTAGAGAGACTTATTTGAAATAATTTATAAGATTTGGGAACCTCAATTTCACTGATTTAAGGGAATAATTTCAAACTATTGAAGATTTAAGGGACTTATATTGTGAAAAACCCCAATCTAATGATATAATCCAATTTTCTCTTTTATATATATTTAATTATGTCCTACCTTAACTAACTAATTTCATTAACGTTGCACTGGTGGCACACAGCCAAGTCGAGTCGCCTGTCATAACCTCTGAAAAGCCCCCGTCGAATGCCACAGCAACCAAGCCTGAGTGCTTCGGCGTCTTCTGTACCACTTACGATCTCAAGGCGGTAACTTACATGTCCACCTCCTCACTAACTATTTTAACTCACTCCGTTCATATCCATTCATTCATTTAACTGTTTGAGTTTCTGATGTATTGATAACTTATGTATGGTGTATTTTTTTGGTGGTTGATACTTGATAGGACGAGGAAACAAAGTCATGGAAGAAACTGATTAATATATCAGTATCAGGTGCAGCTGGAATGATATCCAATCATCTTCTCTTCAAAGTAATTAATTATTTTACACTCTGCGTAATTACCCTTTTCAGATTTCTGCTTAATTAAGCTCTCTTACAGTTTCAGATTACTCTGTAATAACAGATACGGCATCAAATATGTTAATTTCTGTAATGAAATGGCGAATGTTGCTGACTGTTATGATTTGAGATTTCAGCTTGCATCTGGTGAAGTTTTTGGACCCGATCAACCTATTGCCCTGAAGTTACTGGGTTCTGAAAGATCATTACAAGCTCTCGAAGGTAAAGTTGATTTGATTTCTATACCATAAGGTAGACCATTGGAAACATTTAAACTCTATCGTTAGCAAGCTGTTTGATGGCATGGAATTTCATTGTTCTAATAACTATTCATCGTTCACATTATGGTTGAAGTTCATCTATCTGATGATCTAATGCATATGCTACTTTCATACATTGGTTGAAATCTGTTACTTTCAACTATTCTGGTAATCATATTTTTATTACGTATAATTTTTGAAGGCTAATATAAAAATTATTTAATTGTAATCATGTCTGAACCCTTTTGAATTTGACAGAAACATGAAGCTTAGCATGATTCGAATATGAAAGTTAATTTTTCTAGCTTTGATTATTTACATGTACAGGAGTTGCAATGGAACTGGAGGACTCATTGTATCCTTTGCTAAGGGAGGTAAGCATAGGAATCGATCCTTACGAGGTGTTTCAAGATGCAGAATGGGCACTTCTCATTGGAGCAAAGCCTCGAGGTCCAGGGATGGAACGTGCTGATTTGCTAGATATAAATGGTCAGATTTTCGCAGAGCAGGTAGTTATAAAGTTTTGAACTGTCTTGTATAAAAATTGGGTTTTTTTGGAGACATACCCCCCAAATCATCAGTACTTATTAACTTACCCTCCAAATCTTGATATTTATTAAAATGCCTCCCAAATTTTAAACTTCATGATATTTATTAAAAATGCAAAGTTAAAGATTTGGGAGCATTTTAAAACCCCTTGCTATTTTCTGTGCAGTGAGAATAGTTGCTATGCTACTTTTCTTTCTACCTTTTGATCTTTAAATTGAATTAAAACCTAGGGAAAAGCACTCAATGCCGTGGCATCTCCCAATGTTAAAGTCATTGTCGTAGGGAATCCGTGCAATACAAAGTATGAACAGCACTTATATCTTTTTTTTTCATACTAAATAATGTATTTCATCTCATGTCCTCTGATATTATTACTTTTTGACTAGTAACATATTTGAATGTTTTTGCAGTGCACTTATTTGTATGAAAAATGCACCAAAAATACCTGCAAAGAATTTCCATGCCTTGACGAGGTTAGATGAGAATAGAGCCAAATGTCAGGTAGACAACTGTAACATTTCTATGTTTACATTTTTGTTTATAATGATCTATTAACCTGAAGTCTGGTATCTACAGCTAGCCCTTAAGGCAGGTGTATTTTACGATAAAGTGTCAAACATGACAATCTGGGGAAATCACTCAACCACTCAGGTGAAGTTATAAATCTAAATAATCATTTGTTAAATGGTAAAACACTATCTTGAGGGAAATCGAAGATCAAAAATTATATCAAAATGATATATGTAATCATTCTGAAATTAGTTGTATTACTTTATGGCAGGTTCCTGATTTCCTAAATGCCAAAATTGATGGTAAGCCGGTAAAGGAAGTTATTACTGATCATAAATGGTTAGAAGAAGAGTTCACTGAAAGGATTCAGAAGGTAATTTTTGACAGAGAGGGAGAAAGTACGCAAATTACATTTTTGTATAGATGATGCTTAAGCAAGTTATTACTTATTTTCAGCGAGGAGGGGTGCTTATTCAAAAATGGGGTAGATCTTCTGCTGCATCAACTGCAGTTTCTATTGTTGATGCGATAAGGTCCCTTATCACCCCAACTCCTGAAGGGGATTGGTTTTCTTCAGGGGTAAGTTTTAACGTACAAAAGTTTTCTCTGTTGAGTGGGGTTTAGCCATTAGAAGTTAATATATGCAACTACACTGTGCCTAGCTTGTATTTGTACTCTCAAACTACTCAACTAAGAAATTTGTGCACTCACAGGTTTATACCAATGGGAATCCTTATGGCATCGAGGAAGATATTGTTTTTAGCATGCCTTGTAGATCAAAGGTCTACTAATTTTCAGATTCTTGGGCTTCTCTCAAATTATTATTTATGAATTGTTTCATAAGGAGCATTGGGTTATTTTTTTTAGGGGGATGGTGACTATGAGCTAGTCAAGGATGTAATATTTGATGACTACCTTTGGCAACGTATCAAAAAGGTGATTACTAATGGAATATTTGGTTGTTGTTTTTACTTGTAATTTATGTCATAAGACTGTTGTTCATGAATATTAGATTGAAAAAAAATGTTGAGCATTTGGCTTTCTATGCAGTCTGAAGCTGAATTGCTCTCGGAGAAGAGATGTGTAGCTCACTTAACTGGGGAGGTAAGCAACACGCGTTATTATACAAGAACCTAATTATTGTTGAGAACTGTATAATATATCATTTCTCGAGATCATATATTACATCTTCTCTTTTCAAATGCAGGGTGTTGCATATTGCGATATTCGCGAGGACACCATGCTTCCTGGTGAACAGTAGAAAAATAAAGAGGATGCACATAATAGTATCAGTGTCAGTTAGTATCAGCTGGGGAGGAAAATTCTCAAAAGCAAAGTTTCTTCCTTGAGATAAAAGGCTATCCATTGTGATGGAATAGTTATTTATGCAATAAGTGGCAATTAGGCCTCCATTTGTTGTATACTTGCAAATCTTCTGTGCCATAGAAATCTGTTTAGTTTTTCATTCCACTAGGTATGTCTTAAAGCATCCCCCACTGTATAATATGGGTATTTTTTTAGCATCATTTATATGATTTTATGGTAGATAGATTGCTGATTTAGTAACTCTTTCGCTCAAATAAAACATATCATGCATCTTCTATATATGTGTATCGACTTGTGTGTGGTGATATGTTTGTTCAAGACATTTCTTTGCGCGAAAATATTTGTTCAGAATGTCTCTCCAACACAATGATGTTGCATCTACTATATGTCCATGTTGGAAAACAAGGAGCTCGATATTTTATCTCATGTGCATGATACGTGCGAGATTTAAAGAAGATATGGTGAAAATTGCATGTTGGAGAAAGAAGTAACATAGCATTTGATTGATATTAAACCCTTTTATGCGGATCAAGTATTTGAAATAGTTGAAATTGCTATTTAGTTCCTCAATCCTATTACTTAAATGGGTCTCTTCGTCAATCATTCCGCCTGAATTGCTAACTCAAGTGTCTGTTAACCACATAACATTACATCTCTGCCCTCAGTTTATCATTGTTAACCATACATCTATTATCCATTATCTATTATTTAAGAAAAGCTATTTTCTTATGTTCTACCTATTATAGTCACCCTTTTAAAAAATTTCTAGACATATACTCAAAAGTATACACACAACTTCCAGTAATTTACAACTTAAAAAGGGACAGGTTGGGGAAAAAACATACAACAGTCTAATTCTTAACTACCCCTGCTATTTCATAACTGACAAGACATTAACTTTTTCGTAACTACCCTCACTTTTCAAATTCACATAACCTTTACACTTATATTATTTTCTACATGTATATATGTTAATTATTAAGATTTTGGTAGTTTTCTTTAATTATGCACAAGTTTATATCATATCATGCACGCCTCATATGCATCGGGATACTAGTGATGACTTAAAAGAGAGGAGAGAGCAGTTGCAGATGGGTTAGGGAAAGAAATAACATGCGGGAAAGAAAGGAGAGTTAATGAGTTTGATTGCTAAAATAGTCTGCGAATCGATATTAAAAAAATCTAGTTAAGGTTTAGGGCAAGTTAAATAGAAAAAGGTAGAAATTCATGACAAAAGGTTAAAGTTAACCTGAATATTTCCTGTCCTCCAAAACAAACATTAACTAACTCCATGGACTAATTTAAAATAACTCATAAGATTTGAGGGATTAAATAACAATCTAGGGACTAAATTCAAAACATTAAAGATTTGTTTAATTGCAAACAGACCCCATGCAGTATCACCCAATTGCGAATAGACCCATGTAGTTCTATTTGTTGCGAATAGACACCCTAAGTGATTTTTTATTTTTATGACTCTTAAAATCGTTAAAAATATTTGAAGAGAAGGATAGAACCCCTATATAGTTCTATTGGTGAGAATGTACACACAATTACTTCTTTTCCTTTCTTTCTTTCTTTTTTTTTATTACTTTTAAAAGAGTAGAAAAAGTTCATTAAGGGGGGTGTATTCGCACTTGGCCAATACTATAGGGAGTCTATTCGCAACAAGCAGAACTACATGGGGTATATTCTCAACAAATAAAACTATAAGGGGGTCTATTTGCAACTGGATGATACTATAGGGGGGTCTGTTTGCAATTGACCCTTAAAAATTTAAATGACCAATATCGAAAATTAAAAAACCCAAGATAAAATGGAAGAGTAATGCCTTCTGTTGAGAGAGGCCCACCACAGCCCAGCCCAAAACAATAGGAAAAAGCCCAGAAGATAGGATAAGATGATATCATCATTCGAGCAGTGAAAGCAGTCGCAAGGAGAGCAATGGCGTCGTTGCAGTCGCAGTTGCAGTTGCAGGCGTCACTGAGATGGAGCTGCAGCATCAGCACCGGCCCTTTTCCAAGCCCACAACACAAGCATCGACAGCAGCGGCAGCCCATGAATAGGGTTTTAGCTCAGAAGAAAGCCAAGAAAACCCGCAAGGTAATTTTTTTTTTTTTTTTTTCTGATTCAAGTAATTCTCATTTGCATTAATCTGAGCTTGGTAAATTTTAGATAATTCTGAAAGAGGACATGTCTGAGCTTGGGAAGAAAGGGGAGCTCCTCGAAGTGAAAGCTGGATTCTTTCGCAATTACCTTCTCCCTTTGGGCAAGGCCCAAATTGTTACTCCTCTCCTGCTCAAGTATCATTCTCTCTTCATTCTTCCGCAATTTCATTTCTTTAGTTCTGTCATTAAACTGACTGTTATTTAGGCTCATTTGCACTTTAATACCCTAAAGTTTCACCCTTTTTTTAAAAAAAATTGATACCCTGAAGTTATTTTTTGACGGTTTGACACCCCGATGTGCAAAGAAGTTAAACGCGGTTAAGGATATCAATGTAGAAATGTGAATGAGAATCAATATTTAGGGCTTTAGAGTATCAAATTGTCAAATTAACGTCAATTTGGAAACTTGGGGGTGTCAAATTGTCAAAATAGGACTTAAGGGTGAAACTTTGGGGTGTTAAAGTGCAAATAACCCTATATTATTATGAAGGTTTTTTTTTATTAATTAATCCCATTCATCTGTTGATTCAATACCATGCATATTTATGATAGTTATTCAATTGAATTGATTGTTAACCCTACAACAATGCGAGTGAAGAAAATACTATTGGTGTCTCGTTTAAACGAACCAAGTAATGAAGCACCCATAAAAAACCATCCATCTTGTAAAAAACAGTAGAATTCCAATCCAATCTTTAATAGGATTGTAATCGATTGATTGATCTAAGGATGAGAAACCATGGGGGGTTGAAGAGTTTGGATTTTTGGAATTCCACCAATGTTACAATTGAGGAGCTTTAAGAAAATCATGCACAAGGACCCCATTCCCTTGCACACCACCCAAGTCTTCTAATATTCCAATCCTTTTCTAAAGAGTTATATCCTTGGTTAATGTTAAACTAACCACAACAATGCGTCCTTTTTATTTTCCTATATTCAAGTTTTCTTTGGTATCATCTAGTCCTTTTTACTCTGTCCTAAATTTTAGATATATTGTCTTTCTCGCACGTATCAAATAATTTTCTCCCATGTTATTTTTCGTAACAGCAAACTCAAACTTCTTAACATGCTCAATCAGTTTTACACATCTATCTCAGTATTATTATTTCTTCCCTTTGCCTTTAAAAAAAAAACATTCTCATTGATATGGATGAATGAAAACACTATGCAATTTAAGATTGTCACCACCTGCCGGTATTCCTTTGATGGTGGAACCTTATACTGTGTGCTTTTACTATATGTACATCCTAATATTTCTTTTTAGCTGTAACCTCAGACTGATTTTTCTCCAGGGAAATGCGGATGGAAGAGGAGCGAATTGAGGCTGAGAAGAAGCGGGTAAGGGTTCAACTAACTTAATATGATCATGACATGCTTTTTTCAACCCGCATGCCATATGAATTGTATGCCAGGTCAGGTCTATCTATGGTGATATCAAATCTCAAACATTTAATGTATATATATAATAAGTGACCTGATGGTGATAGAAAAAGAGGGAGAAGGTTCGTTCCCCTCCAAGGAGAAACAAGATCTGTGCCTTTTATAAATTATCCCTACATTTCAAAACAACTTTTATTTTCACTTTCCTGAAACCAGTGTTCTTTTACTAACTCCAGTACCTTTTGCTGGATTTACGATGCTCCTGCCAAAGCCAGATTTGTCAGAATATATTTTTTACAGTGACAACATGTATAAATACTTCCAATGTCCTTTATAGGATGTTGGTTATATTGCCCACAATTCCATGACATGCTTCCAAGTATCAAGATACATCTTTGGTGCCAACTAGTTGACAATATTGCTCCATCCTCACAACTCAATTAAGGTTGGTGAGGTGAACATTGAACTTCCTGTATATAAGAAGAGAATAAACAATGATGTCACTTTGCTTTTTCCATATATCTTTGAATTTCAGAACAAGTTTAAATTTAAGTGGGAACTTAAGGCATGTTATTGAAACTAGGTGGGTCTTACCCTCCTTATCCTTTGAGGGGAAATTTTGAAACAGCATGGATGCTTTAACTCGAATTGTGAATCAGCAATTGGCATTATCATGTATCCTGTCGATGCTTCTCCTTTTTCGGATGTTCGTTTATTTCTCATAAGGTGAGGACAAAACAAGCAGCTGACAGTTTTCCTCTGCTATGCTCAAATACAATTCCGGGGTTTACCTGAGAGCTTGTCTTTTGAGATATCCATTTCTTTCTTTCAGCTCTGCTATGCAGATGGGATGATCATGTGCAAGATATCCTGATGGTGCATGCACACCTTTTCTTCGTTTGTTTGAAGGAAAATGAAAGAAACCAATATACAACACTAACAAAGCTTCTATAACAAAATTTTATTGTCAGCTACATAAATTCTATTCTTCTATTCATTTCTATCATGGATCATTCCCTCCAGTTAACTGTTATCATACCTTCTTAATTGCTCCAACCACGTTCTTTTAGGTCTACCTCTAGTCCTCTCTTCCCCATTAACTACAATCTTATTACTTCTCGTAACTCATGCATTTATTAGCCTCCGTTGTATGGATGACCAAACCTTCTCAATCGATTATCCTTTTTATCCTTGATAGGAGCGACCTCTAATCTTCTACGAATTCACTCATTTCTTATTCTCTCTTTCAGTGTATATCCACAAGACCATTGTAACATCCTTATATCCATAAACCAATATGAGGATTCCTTCTTTTTGCTGGAAGGGGACTCCTTACCACAATGGACTCGAGATAACAATATTATAATATTGGTAAAAGCTGGTAAACTATTGAAAGCCTGGAATTCCATAATCGGAATATGTTGAAGAAGGATTATTCGGATGAATATGTCTCCGCACTTGCGAGTTTAGCACATCTAAAGTTCAGATGGCTGTACCAGTCCTGCCTTTCAATGAGTCTTCGTAGCTAAGAAAGTATGAATAAATTTGTGGAGATTTTAATCTTATTCTTTTTTTATTGGGACCTTCCTCTTAGTTGTCTCTGTTTCACTAAGGCCAACAAAGTTATGCTTCCTCAAATTGAGTATGTTCACTACTTTACTTTTGCTCAGTTATTTTTCTAATACAAGTCTTGTTTTCCTCTCCAGGTAAAAGAAGAAGCACAACAACTTGCTATGATTTTCCAAACAGTAGGAGCTTTCAAGGTGAAACGGAAAGGTGGAAAAGGAAAACAAATTTTTGGAAGGTAAATTTGCATCGAAGGCACGGCCCGCAGAGTTTATTTCACTATGATACTCTTAGTTTTTATTTTCTCTCGCAACATTGTTAATCTAAGATGTCGCTTTTCTTTCTTCTGCTAGTGTTACTGCACAAGATCTTGTTGACATAATTAAGGCACAACTGCAGAGGTATTCTTCAGACATATCTAAGTGAAACAGTACCTAATGCGCAACTGGATTCACTCTTTTTTTCTTTCGTATTCGCTTTGCAGGGATATCGACAAAAGAATTGTTTCTGTTCCAGAAATCCGTGAAACTGGAGAATATATCGCGGAGCTTAAGCTGCATCCCGAAGTCACAGCTCAAGTGAAACTTAACGTGTTTGCAAATTAACTTGGTCTCTCCATTTGAAGAGCATTCGGCAAAAGCTGGAGCCATCATAAAAGCTGCACAAACATAGCTTTGATCCTGTTTGTGCTTATATTGCCTCTACTCAGTTCTCAAATATTTTCTTTTTCGTTTTTCTTTTTCTTTTCCTTTAACTGTGTACTTCTATGAGTGATCTTTAAAATCAATTCTCAATTTTTCTTTATGTACGCTTTGTTTTGAGAACAATAATAGTCAAATTGTCATATATTAACTTACCTTTTGAGTCGACAGAGAAGAGTGCTCCTTCTTTTTCCATGTTTTTCATTAACTTCACTACCGAGGGAAGAAGACATGCACAGCATCTTTGTATTTAGCATGTGATTATTTTTTCATTGAGAAAAAATAAACCCTCCGAAAATATTTATGAAAGTATTTGAAGGTCACTGAAAAAACTTGGATGATTTAGAGAATTTTCATGAAGACATACAGCCCTCGTGTATGAATTACTATGAGAACGGAGGTCTACCTATACCTAACAAACATATTATAATGCTGCTCATGTTCTGGGGATCGCCTGCGCGCTGATTCATTCGATCACAATAAACTTCAATCATTTTATAACTTATAATAGCATCTATAACAAACCTGCTTAGCATAACCAACACCTCTGCAAGCAATGACAGTAGATACTTGCAAATAATAAGGTAATGATGTCAAAATACAACCATAACAAACATTTACCAATCGGTCACACATCGTAATTTGAGCATGAATGCAACTTTAGATATCAAAATACTATAAGAGAGTCATTTATAAAGTTACACCGTTAGTCGAGTTCATGCATCAATGTTTCAGTTACAATATGAAGAGCTAGTAATACATATCGTAGCACAAAGTTGGGTATTACTGCTCGAGAAAAGATTAGCAAGTAACTTGTTGGTCCTTCATCTTTACCAAATCCTTAGCAAACCCACTATAAAATCATAAATTATTCAACCACCTAGATTCAGTACTATATAATCAACTAACACAAACTAGGTTTGAAGCTGGCAGAGAGAATAAGTACCATAATCAACCAACACTACTCGCTCACTTGCTATAAACACACAAGCCCACCTTGAGGCTCGCAGAGAGGACCAGTACCGAGAGGCCAAAGAGATAGATCCCGCCTCTAAGCAGCATACCCAGTGCTCCACCCCGCAACCTCTTGCTCGTTTTGAAGCATGATGATCTCCCAACAACACCATTAGCAGACATGCCATAGGAAAGGAGGAAGCTCGTGTCTCCATTCTTGTGCAGAGTCCAGTGTTCTTCGCTACTTCCCATTACTGTTATGCCGTGTATTTGGATGACACCGTAGAAACTTGAGCAGAGCTGGATGAGTTTGTTGCAGCAAATAGAGCAGCTTTTCCTTTAACTGAACCTTCAGCCATAGCTGGTGGTGCTGAGATTGAGCCCAACATGTCCACAACACGCTTTCTAAGGGAGTTATTCCAAGTATTAGCCACTTGCATATCTGCATCAAGAATTTCCGATAGAAATTAGACCCAAATAATGTGGCAATCTACATTTCAACTTTACAAAACTGTAAATAAAAATGGAAACAAAGGGGGAACAAGTGAATCTATAATATATTTTCCATTTCACCATCTGTTCAGAAGGCAAATCAATCTAGGAAGTTCAAAAAATATTCAGGAGTATTTCAACTAAAGGGAAAAAAGAAAGGGTTAATTGCACATAGACCTCCTTAGTATTGTTGTTTCGCACTTACTACCCCTACAGTTTTATTGTTGCATATAGACCCCCTGTTTGTTTGTTTGTTTGTTTTAAATAAATTTTATATCTCAGATGCACTCACCAATTTCATCCAAGAGGCAATATCTGCTAAAATTTCACCAAGGGTAAAAGTGTCAAAATATATTAACCCGGGACATGAAACTACCAGGGTAATAAGTGCAAAACATCGATACTGCAGGGGGGGTTATGTGGAATAAACCCAAAAAGAAATGAGTGGGTGACAGACAATTTACGCTGATAAACGAACAGGGGAATATCTTGGAACAGTCCACAAGGTACTGAATACCTTAACAAGAAAGAAACTTAACCTAAGCATGCACTTAATCCAAAACAGAAAAACTCATAGTAAAACATCTAATAGATGCTCAAACTAAGATGTACAATAAGAATCAGTGACGAACTCAAAATCATTAAAAGCACACCTGTTACAGCAGCCTTATCCTCGTATACACGTTCCAACTCCTTAGTGGGACCCGTGAATGATGAGGAAGCACCCCTTTCAATGCTTGTCCCTGGAACCTGTACTGTTGTTTTGATTGTGGAATAAGTATTAGCTTCAACCTGAAATCGATGCCATAAAAACAATGCATTACTTTTGTGTGCATACAAAGCCACAAGCTTCTCCAGAAAAACACAATGAATTATCCTAGTTTCTGATAGTGCATTACCTCTGAAACGGCATTCAACTGGGCTACAAACTCGGAGCCCACATCATATTGTAAATTATTATCTGTAGCATCAAAGTAAGCCATTAAATCATCCACCATATCAAAACCAGATAAGTCAGCTGCAGGTGAGAACTGAATGCCATCCATATTTGAAAAATAGTCTTCGTTATTAGGAGGTTCGTCACTCGGTGCATCATAGAACACAACCTCCTCTTCCATGAGTTGACCAGAAGGATAATCACCCGTATCGGAATTAAGAAAGTCATCAGGATGCAGACTATACATAGCCTCAGCTGGCTGACACACTTTATTCAGTTCTTCAGCGCCATCTGCTTCCAACCAAGTGCTAGCTTCATTTAGACCATTGTCCACGGAACGATCATTGTGCCCACGTAGAACATCAATCAAGTTGGTATTACAAGGACCATTCGAATCAGCAAAAATGTCTTTTAGTTCCAGATATCCATCATTCTGGCCTGAAGGACTGTGCGACTGTTCTACCATGCCGCCAGAATTTTCTCCCATGTCATTACTGATATTGAAGCCATCCTGCAGTCCAGGTTCATTAATATAAGTGTCCAAGTCAAGTATCTCCTCAAGTAAGACAGTCGGGTCATCTGCATGACTTCCACAGTCCTGCCCCTCAGACTGCACCTGAAGAAGAGTAACACTTGCCGCACTTTGATGTTGATCACCCAGTTCTTGTTTCTGAAGGAAATGACAAACGTTTACTGTAAAAGCTTTGCAAAAAAGATTGACATAAGAGCCAAAGTGAATACTAGCTTATAGTTCAACTGGCAAAAGTTAAGTTTGAGGGGAGATGGTGCTTTCTCTTGTTTACTGTTATGATGTGTGTGTGCGGGTATGCACACGTGTACAATGTTATCAAGGCTTTTGCAATCAGTGAAGTGAAGCACATGCCCCCAAAACATAGTTTCAACTATCAGTCTCAGTAAAACAGCAACTACAGGTTTAAATATTTTGAGATTCCAAGCAGTAATTATCCATCCAATGAATTGTCAAGGGTACGGCAGACAATTGCAAGACTCAAGCTTCAAACATTATGAGTAATATCATTAAAAAAACAAGGTGTAACTGTGTAAGATTTTTCTGTTTAGACTATACAAAAAACAAAAGGTAAAAGTCAATCCCAAACAAAAAAGGATCTAACAAAAAACAAAAGCTAAGTCTTTTGCAGATAATCATATAAACAGAAAAAAACAATTCATTAATAAAAATTAAACATTTTATTGAAGGAGATCAAAAAAAGATGACTGTTAAAAAACACTTACCTCGTCGAAGTTTGCCGCCGGATCACCGGTCACAATTGATCGCCAGTGCCGGTCTCGCAGCCATTTAAGGAGAAAGGAGAAAGAGAGTGAGAAAAGGTGCCCTACCTATAAGGGTTGGGGCTGGGTAATTGAGGTCAAGTTTAAGTGGGAGAAGTGTATTAAACTTGATAACCCACAAACTATATAAAATAGATTAAAAATTCAATTCATATAGGGTCTCATACCCACTCAATGTTGGGTAGGCACTCCCTCAAAATTGCCTTGCAGGCGGTAGGATGCGCTCACAAGGTTGCATGGAGCGTGTGCCTCCTCTTCACTAAGCGCCCTGCCTCTGCTGAGGGTGCTTTGGCAGTACGCTGGACTGCCCAGAACGCCTTGATAACAGTGTTTGTGTATGCAAGTGCTCACTGGTTTGGGGAGTTGCAAATGAAGGCAAGCAAATATATAGGAAATTTGGAGTCAAAACAACAGAAAACTGAGATCCACATAGATTGAATGGCAGGTTATTCCAACTGGCAAATTCAAGAATCCTCAGAACTTGCAAGTGGGTATTCATTAAACTACAGAACTTACGCAAGTAGCAACCAGAATACCTAAGAAGAATCATAGAGAAGGTATTCTCATCATGAAGTTGAAAGACAACTAGTAAATGCTGACCACAAGATAAATATACCCAACAGTGGAGATACCAAAGTGTGCATCTAATAAACTAACCGGAACATTAACATGCAGGAAAAAATTGCTTCCAGAAATGCTCAAGAGTACAGGAAAATAAAGCAATAGTTACCAAGCACACAGAAAATTAAAGGTGCAGTTCCAAGAAAGATATGAGAACAATAAAAAATAAAAAATATGCTTGCATCTTCAGCTGTAAATGCACACCGAGGCGTGCACCTCGTGCGACAGGCCTTAGGCAATTGCCTCGGTGCACCAGTGACAACAATGATGGAAAGTATAGACAAAACAAAGGGAAAAATTGTCCACCTAGAAAAGAATTAAAAGAGTAAACAAGTCCATTATCTAATAACATTTTATAGCATAAAATCTACCTATTGTATGGTCATAATATGATGTAAATAATTCCTTAACCAACTTGAATAGTCTGGTTCTTATTATATTCCGATTGTCCTTTCTTTCCAGGACAACTAATGCACTCTTGAAAAGAGAAAGAAATGAAACCAAAATCCTATTGTGAAGATGAAAAAATAGAAAAGGTCATATAGGTCAACGTTTTACTAAGCAACATGGACCATACCTACAAGCAAAGTGCAATAAAAATCCAAATGAGGAATACAACAAATGAGGAAGCCAAAGTTTCAGGTTCTATGTTTAACTAAAAAGCAAAAAATTAATAAAGGAAACTATCAGAGATTTATATTTTGGATAAATGCACAACAAACACATGTAGGTTATTGCGAAGAACGAACATATACAACAGATTGGTATGACAAACCAAGGGCCCTTGGAATTAACCAAAGCAAGAAACGTCAAGAAAGCAGTGATAACTCAATAACTTCATTTTACAACTCCCTCATAACTAAAAGAAGGACGCGAGAAGCTCTATTCATAAGGTAGAATATAAGGAGAAAGAAAATAAGTTTCCTACAGTACTAGTAAAAAGATTATTTATTAGGATTGTTAGCCTGAGGTTCAAACTTCTGCTTGGATTGCTGTAAAGTACATGCATATGCTGGTTAGACAATTCTATAGGATCCATAGTCCTTCAGAGACATTACAACTGTCTCAACCACCTTTATTAAGCACGTTGGAATTTGAATCCAGCAATGAACAGTAGTGGGCCAGATGATCACATGGTTGTTGGAACTTTTTTGTTTTTTGGGTCCTAGCCTCTAATTAAACAGAGTCAAAGTATCCTATATTCATCATCTCATGGTCAATCACCATTTCTAATTTTGTACAGTCAGCAACTTCAAGAAACTGTAGTCGCTTAGAAGTCCGGCCTGCACGATAGCGAGACTCCCTAAAGAAACCCCCGGAGGACTGAGGCAATGAAATGGAATTTTATTAGTAAAACATTTAAGTTTCAGTCAGTCCAGGAAACTATAGTCACACTCATACTGAGTTTGAAACTGGGTTTCAGGTTATTTATGCACTTACATACTGAGTTTATGACCATACAATAGGTAGATTTTATGCTATAGCAACATCCACATTTTAGAGTAAGGACCATTTAAGCACTAAAGAAGTTTGGCAAGAGCACATTTCATAGACAAGATGACCTACAAAAAACCATAAGCACAAACAGAGATAACGTGGCAACCACCTACTATGGCTTTAGATAGTTCAGCAGAAAGAATGGAGGAACTTTGTTAGAAATAAAATAAACAATAAAAAATTAAACATCAGGGAAAATCACAAACAGGACGGATATCAGGCTACATGAAGTAAACTGCAAAAGAGGCCATTCAAATTCATAATGATTAAATGATTGAATAGCTTCACAGTGCTCAGTCCTCTTTGGCCATAGATGCCGCCCAACTGCATAAACCCAGAGGAGGTCTGCTCTCAATGTCCGGTAGCTTAGGCCTAGAAAGCTAAGCAACTGCTTTGTTCTACAACAATCTTCAATATTGAAATTCCACTTAAAAATAAGAATAATTCCCTTCCAGGCTTACAAAATACTTTACATTCAGGCCAGTTTGGCAGCTAATGTGAAAAACTTGGAAGACCTCTACACACCAAGGAGGAATTTTCATAGCACCTATGTTGTCTCCAAACTCAATCAATTTTTTTTAAGCCGGAGAAGCTAATGTAGGGGAATCCAGCTTTTTAAAATGGGACTTATAAGCCAACCTATCTGGTATTTTACCAAACAGGTAGAAATGAAAAAACTGGCTTAAAAGCTAGTTTGACTAAAAAATAAGCTTCCCCAAACACCCTCATAGAACTTTACCTCTTCTTCACAATCAATGGCTTGCACATATTCCTGCTGACCACCAGCAGCAAATGTCGATACCTATATGACTTAAAGTGAATAAATCTTCAACCTCTCTCGCAAAGAAAGCATGATGTATATATGACAGAACTTTACCTCTTCTTCAAAATCATTGGTTTGCAGATATTCCTGCCCACCACCACCAGCACATGTTGATACCTCTTCCGTCTTGAAAAGGAAATCTTCAGCTTCCTCCGCCCATTCTTCCTCTATGAAGGGTGCCCCATATTGGGCTCCATTCTGTGGTCCAGAGCCGCTCTTCTGGAATATCCTGCACACAACAAAACCACCCTTCCACACCCCCCACAAACCAATACAATCAAATAAAATTCAAAACGGGAAAAAAGGATATTATTATTATTATTATATATATTGATCCCTTTTAATATTTTGCAATTAGTCCATCAAATCATTGTAATTGCTATTTAGTCCCTCAAGTCCTATTAGCCATTTCAAATTAGTCCTTCTAGTTAGCTACCATTTGATTTGGAGTGAACTTTTCATTTAACATACTTTTTATCATGAGTTTTCAATTACACCGTCTTTTAAGTTATACCAAATCCAAATATATTTCTCTAAACCTGTTTAAACCCCACCCATTTAAACCTGTTCCGTTAAATCCATTTCTTTAAAAATTTGGGACTCTTTTGCAGGGGTCATTTATTTTATTATATTTTGCAATTAGTCCATCAAATCATTGTAATTGCTATTTAGTCCCTCATGTCCTATTAGCTATTTCAAATTAGTCCTTCTAGTTAGCTACCATTTGATTTGGAGTGTAATTTTCATTTAACATACTTTTTATCATGAGTTTTCAATTATACCGTCTTTTAAGTTATACCAAATCCAAATATATTTCTCTAAACCTGTTTAAACCCCACCCATTTAAACCTGTTCCGTTAAATCCATTTCTTTAAAAATTTGGGACTCTTTTTGCAGGGGTCATTGAGTGTAAAAATGCAATTCACCGTGATCCAACTATATTTAGGGCCCGTTTGTTTGTAGAGAAACCAGAAATAGATCAAATGAGTAACTTCAAAAATTATGAAGTAGGAAATAGCGGAAGTTACACTTCTTTTGTTTGTTTTTCAAATTTTTGGAAGTAGTGGAAATAGTATTTTCTTCTCCTCTTCATTCCCTTATTTCTTTGGATGGCCATTTCAATATGGATAGGAAGAGAGAAAAAGGATCTTTAGGTATTTTATTTAGAAATGAAGAATATCCTCATAATATAAAATTGATGTTATTCCTAAATTGATTCATGTTTAAGCTATTTCCAAGGTAGCTCCGAGCCTTAAGGGTCGGAGTGGCGCCACGTCAGCATTTGAGGAAATAAGAAGTAGCTTTTATAGAGAAACAAACATACTTTTTTGCTCAGAAATAGTAGAACTAGCCTCTACATCCTTTACTTCGGCTGCGTAATATCTACCCCCGTACAAACAAACAAGCCCTTAGCAATTCAGATGGAATAATTAGCAGACCAACTAATTTGAAACAAGTAATTCGATTCAAGGGACTAAGTAGCACTTTCAATGATCTGCAGCACTAATTTTAACATAAACATTTAAGGAATCAATACAAAGAAAGACCCAAAAATTTACTGCAGTGGGCAAAGCAAATTGTAATATGGAACAGGATCGCAAGGTTATCAAGTTACCACAGGAAGGCCGCCAGTAGCAGAAGCAGGATTAGAACCGTCAGCAGCAGAAGGATCCTCGAGCCGATACTCGTGCATGACCCAGTTAGTCCTCTGCCCCCTCGGGGCCCGGCCGGCATGAAACACGAGCGTCTTCTTCATCCCAGCAACCCTGGAGCCATGCCGAACGGCCCGGTCCTTGCCCGTGGTCTTCCAGTACCCCTCGGCCGTGGCCCGGTTAGTCCTCGACCGATTCGAGTACTTGCGGTCGAGAGTGCTGAAGAAGTACCACTCCCGGTCGCGGGAGCCGAGGCGGGCGAGCGAGGGGAGGTCCCACGGCTCCCACTTGTAGAGGTCGATCTCGCCGATGGCGTCGACGCGGAGGGGGAGGCCGCAAGACTTGCGCTTTAGGTAGTAGATCACGAGCTCCTCATCGGTCGGGTGGAATCGAAACCCTGGGGCCAGCTGGTTCTTGCTGGGCGAGGGTTGAGGAGGGGGGTTAGGGTTTTTGGAGGACGAAGGTTCGGGGTTCATTGATGAAGGATCTTGATTAGAGATTTGAGAATCGAGAGCTAGGGTTAGGGTTTGATGAAAGGTCGTTACGTGGGGAAAGGGTAAAAAGGAAAGTGATCGGATTTGGACGAAGAGAGAGAAGTAAGAAGCCGCGTGGCTGGACCGCGGACCGCTGGACGCTGACGCGTTTTAAAGGAAGGGTTTTTATATGGGGTAATTTCACATAAAGCCCCTGAACTTTGGAGGGTGTTGAACGTAACTCCCTAAACTTTGCTTATCTCACATAACTCCCCTTGACTGTGGGTTATCTGACAATAACACCCGTAATTTGAAAATAAGTAAAATGTCTTTGAGCAAAAACATTCCAACTTTACAGGCAACATCCCCACCTTCCCTAAATGCTAGATTTTTTCCTCTCAAATTTCCTTTTTTGTTATTTGCAAATTACATGTAGGGAGATCCCGGGAGAGAAATTATGTACAACATCCCCAAATTTCAGTGGTTTTTTATGAAATTAAAACTTTTTCTCATTTTAACTGCAGATTTATCCCTCAAATCTTGGTATTTTGTAGTCAATCTTTGATATTTGCAAATTTATTCCCAATTCTCCTTTCAATGGAGTTTTTTTTACCAGCTCTTACCGTAGCTCAGAAAGGCTGGAGGATGGGAGGGGTAAAGTTGCGAATATCAAATTAGGTGCAAATTTGCAAATATAGATGATTTGGTGTTGGGGGAGAGGGTTTGGATACACTTTTGAAGGATTCATGCGTAATAAAAATCATTCTGCTAAAAAATCCGATGTACAAAATATTTATTGATCTTAAATTTGAAAATAAACTGTTTTAGGTTTATACGCATGCGCATAAAATAAAGATATTGTTTAACTTAGATATATATTTTTAAAATATAAAAGTTTGCAATCTAAGACATCTAATCAAGATTAAATATTTGCATTCGCTATAAACTTATTTTCATTTTATTGTTAAAATAATCAACTCATCATATATAATTCATTTTCCATCTCTTACGAATGCATGAAAATACATAGATACATTCTCAAGGGTGTGTATTAATTAAGAATCTCTTGTATAATATAAATTACCAAACATTATACTTGAAAAGAAAATCGGCTCTCATCTCAGTATTGTGAGCGCTTAATCAAATAACTAATGAAGGGTATCCAAACAAAGGAAAACAATTATGTGATGTAAATCCCTCAACACCTAAGATATAGAAAGTCTTTCTAGCACAAACATGAATGGAAATAATTGTGCAAATGTTACAAAAGTTGGAAACAACAGGCTAAAAAGCTCTTATGCCACTGCATAGTTAATAAACAACCTATTTGAAATATATATATTACTAAAAATCCAATTAAAAAAGAAAGTCAAATATAAACTTTACTGCCTTTTCTCCCTTCCTTCCTCTTAATGAGATGGGGATTTTCTGGAGAAATTTCCAGAAAATGTTGATACTCAGTTATTCATCCAGACTGGAACACTCGAGCATGAGAACAATAATCACCTCTCAGAATTAGATGAAACTTTCTGCATTATCATACTCTCAGCTGAGCTTATTGCTTCGGGTGATCCAGTTATCGTTATTTTCCTGTTACAACAGTATAATAAGAACACGGGTATCGATTAAGCAAACTGTAAAAACTATCCAGTGCAAGGATATACCTATCAGAAGTGCCGGAAATGAAGTCACCTCGATCAGAAATCTTAATCCTGGCTCCGCTAGCCTGAATCGTCAGAGAAAACAACTCTTAAGAGGAGGAAGATGCATTAGATATATTTATGTCTACATACTTGCCCCAGATTGAAACACCTAAACTTACATATTTGCTTTCTAATTCACCAGTCATCAAATTTTTCTTAGATTTCTGGAGACCTGCAACGCACCTAAAACTAAAATAGAAGTTCTACATAACATTTTAGACTTTCAGATGGGGAAAGCCAATGTCAGATGGTAGCAGCAACTGAAAGAGGAAGAAGAAAGAAAACTAGGTTTAAGATTTTTTGGTTATTTGGAAGTGCTCTTTTGGCGCCATTTCCAATTTCAATTGTAGCTTGGGCTCACATCTGAATCAATCGTTTGACACCAACATTTCACGCCTTCAAAATCAAGGTTCACGCCCAAGATGGAATCATATAATCCACAGATATCAAAGTTTTTTTAATTTAATAAACATCTGCATGCCTTTATTGAAGAAAAATTAGTCTTTTATGGACTTACAAAATTTAATCACAAAGGACCTAATTCTTAATAAGAAATTCAATCATACAAACCTAAAACTTCCCTAGAATTAAAATCTAAAAGATACCTAAATCCATTAAAATTCATAATTAATAACTTGCCTTTCATAGACACGGCTACAAGAAAATTTCTATTAAAATCAAATTTTTAATATTAAATGAAATCCCAGTCTTCTTTTTCGCTTTCTTTTCCTTCATGTGCTCTCTTTGTGATTTCCCAAGACAAAGCTGTTCCTAAATCAGTTTGATTTGTAGTGGTATTTATTAAATCCCTATGCATAATAACATTTCTAACTAATTTTCTGCCATGTACTTCAGTAAATCCCTATGCATTTGTGCAAAACATGTAAAGAACAAAGTCCAATCGTAATTCCACTAAAATTAAATATAGAATAAGATGTTTCTCTTATGGCAAAAACTATAAAATAATTGCATGCCTGCTATCAACAACAATGTTGAACTGCCGAGGATTGTCCATGAGGAATTTATTCGCAAAAAAATATTTTGCTATTGATAAAACACAGCGAACAAGATGTCAGACAAGAATAGCCTGGGTTAACAACCTCCTCGAGATGCAAGAGGTGTCATTTTGAATTATGCAAATGTTATGCCAGAAGCAAGCTATCCTGAATTTCAAAAGAAAAGAAAAAAGAGATCACTATGAGAAAACCTGAGTAATTTCCATGATGTTCCTCCCCCCACGACCAACAACAGCTCCAATATGTTCATCTGCACACCAATTGTCACTGAATTGTTTTCCTGAGCTCCAGCTGATGATCTCACAGGAGCCCCTTGTGATGATGAACCCTGCAAAGCATTGCTCATTATTTGTGTATTTCTACGGTTTTCTAGTAAAATGATGCTTGCAAATGCTAAAAGTGTAAAATCACAAAAGAGAGCCCCATCCTCTTAAGTTAACCATAGCTATTAAAAAAACTTTTCAAGAACCAAATAATTTTGTTCTGCATTTATCCGCATATTAAAGAAAATTATCAACTTGAATTTCTTCCCAGAAATATTAATGAACCACAAAATTTTACTAACCCTGTTGTTTGGATATCTTCCTCCAATGCCATTTGATCCATAGTTCACTCCATTGTAGGCTGGAGGAATTCCATAGCCAACCGATCCAGGAAAACCAGGAATGGGGAGACCTAATAGTTACAAGGAAGTATTAGCAACATAATGCAAGTTATACAGATTCAATAAATATACTATCAAAATGGTAACAATAACACTATTCACGCACATTACTGACTAAAGCTAAAGGTGTATAACTGGGAGAAATATAAGAGGAACAACTAACTTTTTTTGTTTGACAAACATTGCAGGAGATACACACGCACACACAAACACACATTCCTCTCTAGTACATGCACAATTTCTCTTCATTTTCACCTTGTTATATTAATCATATGTTTTAAATTTATATCATGTTCAGCGTGTCCAGGAGGATAAACAATATATTTTGGCAGTTTATGATTATTATTGACCTTCAAAGTTTTTTCTATTCAGTTACTTATTTACTTTTTATTTGGCATGACATGTAAAGAGAGTTATGCATTCATCACATGCATGGTACGTGCTTTTAGTAGTTGGTAATGTTAACTGAAAAATAACGAAACTGAAACGCAGACAAAAACATACTTTCATAGGTGAAACTCTGAGGGTCTGGTGATAAAAAGAAAGCTTCAGGCAAACTACAAACATACTAGCTATTGAGCTGTACCTGCATATGGAAATGGTGAATTCATCGATTGTGGATAATGAGAATCTTCTATAAGCTTTGACATGATTAGAAAGATTGCTCGCATTTGCTCGTCAAGGGTTCCTATAACTGTCACTAGCCTGTCATTCATTCCAACATAATTTTGTTCTTGTGGTGATATCTTGATGTCCGCCTGGGAATCTTCAATAAATGACCTGCACAGATAAAAAAATTTTAAATACTATATTTTCCAGAAAATCCAGGAAACAATTTACATTAGCAGCAGAAAAACATGTTATGATTAGCATCAACTTTTTGGAGGAACAGCAACATTAAATAAATCAAAGTATCAAAGACGAACATAAACATGAGCAACCAACAGGTCACTTCCACAACTTAACTTTAGCTATACAGGCACCCCTGCATCTTTGGTTAGTATACATGATTACTTTCATCAAAATATATCAGATAATTCACCTACTTTGCATTTTTGTTATTTAGGGCTTGGGCAACCAGAAAGTAAATGGAAAGAAGACCAAAGATTGGAAAGTGACTCCACTTTCAATTATTTTCCTGTTTGGTAAGTTGAAAGTGATTGGAGAGTAAGTGGGAAGTGGAGGGTGCCACATCAGCATTTTAACCTTTTTCTAGGTGGAAAGTGAAAGGGCAGAAGAGAGAATTCTGTTTTCCATTCCTCTCGTAGCATTTAATTTTAACTGTTCACTTTCTACTGTTCACTTTCAATGATAACCAAACGTAACACGGATAAATGAATGTCACATCACATGCCACCTCAACTTTCCATCTTTTCACTTTCTACCATCTGAACAAGATTGTAGAAATAGAAGGCAAATACTTTCTCTTAAATTTTACTTTCTATTTACTTCCCGGTTGCCAAATGCACCCTTAGTTCAGCTAACCAGTATACTCAAGCCTACGTTCAGTATGATTATGATCACATTCCGCATGATTCATCCCCATTTCAATGTTCTTGTTTTCTCTTTCTTACTCTCCTTATTAAATATCTAACTCAACATCTTGGTTATTCTCAGTCTTAACGGTATCTAACACAAGCATTAGCAAGTAAATTATGAAATCATATGCATAATGCATTATAGTGGACGTAATTTTCATGCAGGTCAAAAGTGTTGAACCCAAGGTTTGAATCTTATTATAGGTCTAGGTTTCAGTTTCGTTTGATTAATATCGCTATTGGGAGGTTCATAGCCTTAGCAGTTTCATATTGGAAGTATTGGTACAGGAAATAAGTCAGTTATAATCTCTTTATCCATTATTTTTTACCCAATACAACATTACCTAATCAACTTTTGGTACTTCAAATCTTAAGAATCACCAATAAAGACCTATCACTATGTGTGTGCATATTGATCAATAGAATCAGTTACAAACTTCAAGTTTGTTTCTAGGGATCAATAAAGTCCTAGCAATATATGCCTGCATTCACAAGTTAATTTGTGTGAGTGTGTGTATCTGCATGTACGCAAGAATTATGTAGCATACTAACATAATATAAGAGTGTGCACCAATCTATGAGAATCCTCGACGACCAAGTAAATAATTGGCATGTAGATAACAATGACCAGCTTAGACTGTGCATGACCAATCATGTATTTCATACGTAGGTGCAGACTCTTACATTACACCTCAATAATATGATTATTCCTGTATGTATATATGTATGTGTCTGAAGACTTCAAACACATATAAACAAAACATAACATACATGCAGTAATACACATTGGCGTGTCTCTGTAAGCGTACTAGCTGCCAAGTCCTACTTTGTCAGAAATTTGAGACCCCATACGGTCATACTGGTTTCTCATATCCCCACCCATATCTAGCAACACAGGAAAGTAACTCAAAACAAGTTTTGCCAAGATCTACTTTTGGGAAGGATCTGACACCGCATATCTGCATCAGACCCACATAACCATAACAGTACCATAGATAAGAGAATTAAAGTAAGTTGGTACTTGGTCCACAGCTAATTCCTAATAAAAGGGTCCTTTTGAAGACAAATGACAAGGCAGATGAACCTAGGAATTGGTTAAAGTCACTATAATAAGAAACTACTGAGAATCACGAAGTGATACAAACATCTAAAGGGGCTAAGAAAAGCTAATCCGATTAAGAAATATTTGGAAATCACAAAGAACAGAAGCTTATTGATGCAAAGGGATTTCCAAAAGTTTCATCAAAGCAGTAGAGAAGTATATGATTATAATTATGTTTTCCATCTTATACAAAGCTAGCAGACTTTCAGTTTAAATTTTTAAGATTGTATTTGCTAGTCTTTGAACGCTGTAGTAAATAACAATAGCACAGTGCCACAGTGTGCCTGAAAGAAAGAAGAAAAAGGTAAATAGAATAGTGTAACTACTAAAATGTAAACTCTAAAAATAGAACTGAATTTCATGATTCTTTTGTCAGAATCTGGAATGTGTAAAATAGCATAAATTATGGTTTACTCAGAGTCCTGCAACGACAAAACTATACTTTATAGTTGATCCTCCTTTCCCAATGATGCCACCACATGAACTATTTGGAACAATGAGCCTAACTTTAGATCTACTATCAACATCACTACTTTCTTCAGCCTGCAAAATGCAGCAGATAGAAAAGGAGCTTCAGATGAAGTTCAAGAGAGGTGCAGATGGATACAAGTTCTGTGAACGCTTAATATTACCTCACTAAGCAATTTTTCAAGGATCAATTCCATTGCTTTAAGTACTTCACTAAGTGCTCCAGAGACCATGATTATCCTATCAGATGTTCCCGGAAAAAATTCATGATTGCGTGACAACTGAATACGAGCTCCAGATTGCGACTGAAATTCAGTAATTGTGGATCCACCCTTCCCAATGATCGAACCAGCCGCAGTATTTGATACAAGAAACCTTATATGTGTCGGCTTCTCCTTATCATCTGAGCAATGTAACATGGAGAGCAAAGATTTGAGCAAATAAGTTATTGGCATAGTAAAACAGAAGAATACCATAGTAAATTAGTAATCATGGAGAGCAAAGAACTGTGCAAATAAGTTGTTGGCATAGTATAAAAGGAGAACAGAAAATAAAGACGACATAATGGCATCTGACATAAGAAGAAAATTGGTAATATTGTTAAGCACAGAGATTGGTGGGGCTTACCCAAACATAAAAGCTATTGCCACTCAGATCATAGAACAGAAGCCATAAATTCTTGAGAAACTCAACATTCATGCACATGATGTGACAATAAAGCAAATAAAGGGCCAATCTAATCAAGAGTCGAGCACTTCTGAAAATGAAACTTACTCGTATTGCATTTCCAGGTTCTTTGGAAAAATACCGTTGCACTTCTTCAGACGTCCATTTGTATAAATTGAAGGGCTTACAGGATAATGTAGATTTTTTTTTCCCCTCTACTTCAATCTGATGTTATCCTGGTAAGTTGAATTTTACATTTTAGTCGCAAATGAGTAAGCATTTCAAGCTTATCCTTCTGTGGATTGCTCACCAAAAGTCCAGCTGGCTAAATCGTCCCCATCCTTCATAAAACCAACTACTACCATCTTTATGCAAAGGCCTCTTCCAATTCAGATCCTTAATTCCTGGAAAGAGTCAGCTTTATTTGTCCAATCCACATTGCTGATACTTTCACAATAATGCACATAGCATTCATACCAGAAGAAAGGCACCATAGCCGTTGTGTTATAAACTATCGGGTCATGAAGAAGGAAACAAAATAAATTCTGATTCAACAATCCATCAAAATACCACAATTATGGTTTCCAATTCTTCAAGTCCAGAGAAAAACAGCGGAAAGAAAAAATAGGCAGAGTAATCTGGGTCTGCAGAAGGTATACCGCTGAAGAATTATGAAGAGCAATAAATGTCATAAAAGTTTCGGGGAAGAGAGAACCAAGATCTAGTCAACAAGGAAAATCACAGGCAACCTCTCAAGTCCATTGTTAATACTACAAAATAAAGATTTCGTAATATTAAGGTGCCAAAGCATTCCAATATCAAGGTATTCCATTCATATGCTTTTTCTCATGAAACTTTCCAGTCTTCCACCATATAGCAAGTTAGATTGCACCAGCCATACCATAACACAAATGGCAAGATTCATGGTCAGCACTAACCAACCAACTCTTCAACATTATATGAGACAAAACAAAAGGACAGGAGAGCAAATAAGAACATTGAAAATAAATTCATTAAACCTTAAACAAGGTTAACTTCGTGGAATCAGCCTTTTCCTACCGAAAAGAACTGGACAGATGATTCGGCTCCATTTTTCTAGGTAGGCAAGTATTGAAGACAAAGATTCTAATGACATAGTCTAGGAATGGGAAGTTCAACCATTGGAAGAAATTGGAGTATCTAGTTGACATGGCCTGTTTAATTTTGGAAGACTTTTCTTTCCAATGAGACAGGTTTGAAATGGACTTCGATAGAAGGCATAGTTAATGGGGTTCAAAACAATATTATGAATCATGAGAATAATTACCAGCTTTCTATTTCTTTTTCACCGATGCCATTGTCTTGAGATATGCAATTTTATTGTGGGAAATGTACTTCTAATGCAAATTCGATATTTGGTTGGGAAAAAAAAGCTGGTATAAAAGTTAGTGACTTTATCATATAAGGAAGCGCTTGGAATACAATAGATTTGTTTGACGGGATATAAGGTTGCAGATTGTGCTCCCACAAATACAGTTTTTCTACAAGATTTAACCTCATTTACCTTTCCTAATTAAAATGTTGCAAATCAAACAATTGAACTATAAATCTAGCTGCAGAATTTACATCTGCAGCTCTATTTCCACGCAACTAAACAGGCCCCTTAATAAAATAAGTGCTAATGTAGGCAGAAGAGGCACAGATTTAATAGTCAAAAGTCTTTAGCAATAAAACATGGAAAAAGTCTCCAATTGTCCTTAACCTTAAATCTGAAGATCTTAAGAGAGCAGCACATCTTATCAACATCATGCAGACGAATTAAGGCATAAAGATCTCTACTTTAAATAAGGATCTGGCTTTGATCTGATCTAATGCCAGCGCATTTAGTAATTCCGTAAGGAAAATTTAGGTTACAGATCAATCGATCTATCAATAACTCGAGAATATTTAGTAGCGATAATGGTGGTAATCATAATAATTAAGGGTAAAAAAATATGAGAGAACATAAAAATGGGATTTTTATCACCTTGAGATTCAAGAGGAGGAGGAGATCTGGGATGGTGGGAGCGCTTGGGGCCAGCTTCAGGAGACGAAACGTACTCAGGAGATTCCATGGATGATGATCGGAGCGGAGAGGAGGCGGACGAGGCGGCGGCGGAGGCGGAAGGAGATCGAGATTGAGGACAGAAACTTAGGTCAGTCAAATCATCGGCCTCCGGGGTGAAAATGATAAATGAAGATTGGATCGCTTTTTCTGTATATACCGCTATGTTAATTTTTAAATTAGACCCATTTTTATTGTGTTATTCCATATAGATTCTTGGGAAAATTGTGTCCAGGCCCCAAAAATTGAAACTACATGTGACCGGGCCCCTCCAATTATTGAATGTGTGGATCAGCCCCAAACAATCTGATTGTTCGGGCTCCTACGTCGCCTAAATACTGGAAGTCAGATTTTGAAAACCCAAAATGCCCTTCTCCTTCTTCCCCTGTGACACCATCTACTCAACCATTAATGGCGATCGATGGGAATTGGAGGAAATCTCCTCCCTTTTGACCCGATCATGAGCAATAACTATATGCTTTTGCTCTTGAAAACTCTTCTTGTCCTAAAATTCTCGCCATTACTCTTCGCCATTACTCCTTCTACCTTCCCTTCATAATGGCCGAGAAGGATATCATCTGCGTGGTCTCATCAGTGACAAAGCCGCTTTCTTAAAGATTAATTTCAGAACCACCATGAAGGATATCAAATTTCATGCCGAGAGGTTAAAAATCCCATATGAGTCTTTATCTTTGTCATACAAGGATGAAGCAACATACTGCAACCTCAATTTTCCCATTGAGAACGAAGGTGATCCGCATCTATGATGGAGCATTGCCGCAATGTTGGGTTAAAAGAGATTCACGTGAAAGCTACTCAAGTAACAGAGGATTCTTTAATTATCTATGACGAGGAGCAAGATCTAGAAGACCAAAGAAGATCTAGAAGACCAAGAAGTTCAATATTTATGACGTTACATGTTAAGTCAAAAGAGTTTTATGTTAAGTCTAATTTATTGCACGTTAATCAGAATCGTTACATGTTAAGTCAAAGACGTTACATGTTAGGTCTAATTTCCAGTTCTTTTAAGTCTAATTTTCGTGTTATATCTAAATTCCGGTTGATGTTAAGTCTAATTTTATTTCATGTTAAGTCTAATTTTATTTCATGTTAAGTCTAATTCCAATTGATGTTAACTCTAATTTTAGTTCATGTTAAGTCTAATTCCAATTGATGTTAACTCTAATTTTAGTTCTTGTTAAGTCAAATTTTTAAGTAAAGTCTAATTTCAGTTCATGTTAATTCTAATTTGTCTTCGTGTTAAGTGTAATTTTTATTTCATGTTAAGTCTAATTTATTTCATGTTAAGTGTAATTCTACTTCATGTTAAGTCTAATTTATTTCATGTTAAGTCTAATTTTAGTTCATGTTAAGTCTAATTATATGATTAGTTTTGATTATTTGTTTCTATTCAAAATATTTACAAAGACAAAAATAAAGATTGCGTCACGGCTGCCGCATCTACTTCCCATCGTTAGTCTTCGGATAGATTCCCAATGATAATCCTATCAGGAAAATGTTATGATGATTGATGACATGATAAACAATACGAGAGGATTCCTTGGTGGCACAATGCTTTAACCGAGGAGGCAACGATTTGACGGGCCAAAGAATTAAGATTAGCTTTGCAATACTATTCGCTTGCCAAAAATTTGAGTACGATTTTCAAAAGAATGAACCAAAGCGTATTCGAAGTTTGTTGCCGTTTAAGAAAATCAAAAGTTGCCCGTGGATGTTATTTGCCTCTCCACCCAAAGATGAAAATAGACTTGAAATAAAAAGTTCGTGAACAATCACACTTGTGGTCAAGATGGCAATAATGCCGGTCAACGTAGGGCCTCCGACAATACATTGCACCCAATTACAACCCATGTTAAAGGACCGCCGAATATACCTATTGATGTAAAGAAGGAGCTTTTAAGTTCTTTTGGGCTAAGGGTCGAGTATAGTAAGGTATGGTGGGGTAAAGAAAGAGCACAAGAACAATTATACGGTGATGCTCATGAGTCCTATGATCAATTACGATGGTAAAGTATCCATCCTATACAAATTAATTTTATGAATGGAATGTAAGTCATTACACCGCATGTTAATTCTATTTCATCGCATGTTAATTCCATTTCACCGCATGTTAATTCAATCTCACTTCATGTTAATTCTATTTCATTGCATGTTAATTCTATTCAACTGCATGTTAATTCAATCTTACTTCATGTTAATTCTATTCCATTGCATGTTAATGCTATTCAACTTCATGTTAATTCAATCTCACTGTGTTAATTCTATTCCATTGCATGTTAATGCTATTGAACTTCATGTTAATTCTATTTCATTGCAAATTAATTCTCTGCATTTCATGTTAGTTCTATTTATTCCAACTTGATTCCAGATGTCGTTAATTCTAGCTCTTTTCTTAACATGAAATTTAGGTATGTAGAAAATGTTAAGGAGACAAATCCAGGAAGCTATATTCATGTTGAACAAAATGAGGGAAGGTTTACAAGGTTATTCATTTGCTATGCCGCTTGCATAAATGGTTTTTTGCGTGGTTGTCGACCACTTATATTTTTGGATGGGACCTTTCGGAAAGATCGATTCAAAGGAATACTCCTCAACGCTGTAGCATACGATGGAAATCAGGGGATATTTCCACTAGCCTATTGCATATGCGATCAAGAAAATAACGTTAACCGAAGTGGTTCTTACAAGGTTTTATGTCAATACTCTATCTTTCTAGGCTATCTTTATACTTATTTTGAGTCATGTTAAGTATAATTTCATTTCATGCCTAACTTGTTTCGTGTTTATTCTAAATTCAAGATGTTAATTGTAAATTTTGACAGTTTGTGGTCTATACTCTATGAAAGGCCGATCCATACAATCCTCCACATCGCCTAGTTATAATATCGGATGCGATAAGGGAATCGAGAAGTCGTTAGAGAGTTTTTTCAGATGCTCTACACTCCGGATGTGTTCTACATCTAGTGAAAAATTTCAGTCAAAATTGAAGGACTTGGGACTAAAGGCAAAGGATACTCGATTCGGTAATCTATTACAATCACTTGTTACAAGTATACTAAAGCGAATGGAACGATTATATGGACGACATTAAGCCGATAAACGAAAGGGCATATAATATTGTCATGAACTACGCCCGAATCGGCAAACGCGTACTTTCCGGAATTAGGTAAAGTATAAGCAATATAATGTTAATTGTATGATGAAGTAAAATCCACCGCATGTTAATTCTATTTCGTGCTTGTTAATTCTATTTCATCGCATGTTAATTCTATTTCATTGCATGTTAATTCTATTCAACCGCATGTTAAATCAATCTCACTTCATGTTAATTCTATTCCATTGCATGTTAATGCTATTACACTTCATGTTAATTCTACTCCACTTCATGTTAACTCTATTCTACTCCATGTTAAATCTATTTTATTTCATGTTAATTCTATTCCACTGCATGTTAATTCTATTTCTTTGCATGTTAATTCTATTTCACGGCATGTTAATTGTTTCAGATATGGTCACGTGACATCTAATGTCACGAGTCCTTCAACAAATGGATACACGAGGCTAGAACGCTAAGGATATTACAGCTGGTAGAACACATACGGAAGCAAATTATGGTCCGAATGAATGATCGACGAGGCATGGCTGAAAATTGGAATTCATTTCTTTGTCCCAAAGCTGAGCTTGTCCTTAAAGAGAACATGGACAATGGCGCATTGGATGTCGTCAATCACATAGAGGATTATTTGAGGTACAATCCCATAGAACTTGTCAAGTGGATCCGACAAAAACACATGCACATGCCGCGTGGGATATAACTCGTATCCCTTGTAAACATGCATGCTGTACCATAATATTTATGAAGAGAGATGTTTACCGCTTCGCGATTCGCTTATGACGGTTGAAACTTTTAAAAAGCTACGAGCCAATTCTTTACCCCATCCCCGACACGAAGCGTGGCGTGCCGTGATGAGATCCGATTTTACCACCACTAACAACAAAAGGAAAGGGAGAAATAAAATAAGATCGGATCAACAACGAACGGTTTACACACGGCCAAGAAAATGCTCTCGATGCCATATGGAAGGTCATAACCAGAAACATGCAACGAACCTATTGCAGATTAAGTGTGTTATATGTCAGAAAGTTATTTGCTTGTATAGTTACGCACTAAGTTATTTTTTTAAGTTAGTAAGCAATTTCATGGTGGAAGCAATTTCTTTGATATGTATGACACTTAAAGTTCGTGTTAATATTTTCCGTAAATGTAAATCCTAATTTCCATTTCATGTTAAGTCTAATTCACTTCATGTTAATTCTATTTCGCTTCATGTTAAGTCTAATTCACTTCATGTTAATTCTATTTCGCTTCATGTTAAGTCTACTTCTCTTCATGTTAATTCTATTTCGCTTCATGTTAAGTCTAATTCAATTCATGTTAATTCTATTTCGCTTCATGTTAAGTCTAATTCCAGTTCACGTTATGTCTACGGCCTGTTCATGATAAGTCAAAGAAAAGATGGAAGTTATCGCAAACCACCGCACTGAGAAATTCCTAGAGTAGGAATAGAATAAATGGAGGGTCAGAAGATATTTTGTGTAATTGATGTAGGATATTGTGAACTGAATTTTCTCTTGTGTCTTCTCGCTACTCGTAACTTTCTACATGCTGCTCGTCAATTCATATATTTCAGTTCTTGTTAATTCTATACAACTACATGTTAATTCCACTTCACCGCATGTTAATTCTATTTTATTTCATGTTAATTCAATTTTAGTTCATGTTAATTCTATTACACATCAAGTTAATTCTATTACACATCATGTTAATTCTATTTCATTTCATGTTAATTCTATTACACATCATGTTAATTCAAATATACATCATGTTAATTCTATTTCACTTCATGTTAATTCTATTACACATCACGCATTTATTACACATCATGTTAATTCTATTACACATCAAGTTAATTCTATTACACATCATGTTAATTCTATTTCATTTCATGTTAATTCTATTACACATCATGTTAATTCAAATATACATCATGTTAATTCCACTTCACCGCATGTTAATTCAATTTTAGTTCATGTTAATTCTATTACACATCATGTTAATTCAAATATACATCATGTTAATTCTATTACACATCACGTTAATTCAAATACACTTCATGTTATTTCTATTACACAAGATGTTAATTCTATACACATCATGTTAATTCTACAATTGTATGTGAACTGAACAATCTCTTCTACGATTATACCAAACCGTAATTATATACATATATATTCATAAACTCGTGTCATCTTCGTAGTGTTCCCTTTTTCTCTCTTTTTTCCCGCCCTTCTATTAGTAATTCGGCAAGTCTAGCCCGCGATAACGCCACCGCTCACCTTCAGAGTCACGGATTGTCGGCGACCATCAATTATTACCAATATAATGGTAAACGAATACACCACGCCATAGCCGCAACGTGAGCATATAAATTTAGTTTAGTGTTTACGTTATTCCTTTAGAGAATTTATCATGTATTTAAGCATGATACTAACCTCCCAAATTTTGTTCTTCGATTTGATGGCTTCATATCGAATTTTCACGCACATCTACAATCTTAAAATCATTTGCCCAAGAGTCAAAATATGTTATAATTTTATTTACGTGAGCCTTATACGCATGGGGAGCCGAACTATAATGTCTCACGACCCTTTCATCCTCGCTCAAAAGGACTTCAACTAGATGCCGCTGATCGCCCCCGACCAAAGGAATCAATAGACGCCGATGCGAGGGTCAGATATTTTTCAAGATAATTCAAAACATCATGTAAAATTCGTATGATCGCAGAGAGTGAATGTCAGAATCCAAGGAAAATGAGTTAACATGAATTAGACTTAACATGAAATGAAATTAGAGATAACGGAAAATTAGAATTAACATGAGCCGAAATAGGCTTAACATGAAATTTGGGGCTAACATGAACCGAAAATTAGACTTAACGAGAACCGCAATTTAGAATTAACATGAACCGGCAATAGACTTAACATCAACATTTGGCTTAACATGATATGGAATTAGACTTAACATGATATGGAAATAGAATTAACATGAAAAGTAGACTTAACATGATCCGAAAAATAGAATTCACATGAGATGGAATAGGCTTAACATGAAAATTAGACTTAACATGATCCGAAATTAGACTTCACCGATATGAAATTAGACTTAACATGAACTTCAATTAGAATTAACAGAACTGAAATACTTACACAAAAGAACACCGACACTGTGCCATATTTTTGTCATAGGCTTCTTGCTGAAGCCTATCTAACACTGCTTCTTCCATCTGTAATGAATCTGGAAATTAGCATTCATTATAAATAAGGCTCATTCAATTTAGAAATTTAGAATCTTACAATTTAGAAATTTAGAATCTTACTTTGTCGTCAAGCCGACCACCACGAAGCAAGTATAGCAGCTCATGTCCTGCTCATGCTATAGTACTGCTTCGATAACATCATACCTCCCGAAAAAGTGGGAATTATCATTTACCAGAAAACATATACACGAACCAATATTGAGTTAACATATACTCCAAAAACAAAAATTAATTAATTAATGGAAACTTACCTATGACACCTTAGAGAGCAAAATGTGTTAGAAATTTATTCTCTGTTGGTTGAGTCCGAGGATATCCAAGGTGGTATCCTAAAATTGTGCAAGAATGTCCCCGCTATCAAGAATGCGACGCTAACCCTCAAGGATCCGAATCCACGCATTTAACTCTTTCAACGAGATTCCTCATCCTCCGTCATTAAGTTCATCTTCAACACATCCCACTTGATATCTTGATTGTTGAAGTAATCTTTGATGGGTGGGCTCTTAAGATCGGGGACAATCACTACCTCTTCAATTACGATTTTTCTTGCTTCTTCTTTCCCTCGTGTAAGGGTCCTAACGTCTTTGCGATCTCTTCGTAGCTCTTACGCTTGGTGCCCTAATTTTCATGGGCGAGCCTTCTTTGTGGCTACCTTCTTTCCTTTCTTTTGCATAGCACTCGCTAGCCTCCACAATGTCATCAACCCGCGACCACATCTTTATTTATAATTTCCTCCTCAATATTTTCCTCATTTTCTCCTCTGCTCCTTTATTTAGTTTCTCTCCATCTTTATTTAGGATATCCTCCTCAATTTTTCCTCAATTTTCTCCTCTACTCCTTTATTTGATTTCCTCTACATCTTTATCTACAATAGCCTCCTCAATCTTATTCTCAATCTTCTCCTCTATTCCTTTATGCACAATTTCCTTAGCATCGCTTAAAATAATCTACAACACTTGCTCTTTCTTCAAATTGATCTTCCTCTTCCTCCTCGACTTCATTCGGTTTCCCCTCATTGGGGACTTCATCATCAACTTCATAGTGGTTCCTCTTGACTTTTTCCCTCATGGGGTCTTCCTCAACCTTATTCTTCATGGAATCTTCATCCGCAAGGTCATCTTCATCCTCTCCTTCGATCCTGTGATAATGCTTGTCGGAGAATGGTGTTCCTCTTCATCTACCCGTGGTCGCAACTTACTTATTTTTGTAAATTCTTCTTAACTCTTTCCTTCAAGACTGTCTATAACATCACCACTTCTTCCCAAAGATTCTAATATTTCGTTGAGTCTTCTAATCTCAACCATAAATCCTTGACAATATGTACTCTTCCCCGCTTTGTCGACTGAGTAATCGTCTGCAAAATTTAGCAGAATTTCTCCAAAACATCAGTTGTTTCTCAATGGGCAGAGCCTCCACCTCCTCTTCCTTTTCAAAAGCATCATCCAGATGCTTTGCAATGATCTGAGATTTTAAGAGATTAATAGAAATTACTATTAGATTTAACTTGAAATACATAACATGAACGGGAAATTAGACTTAACATGAACTAGAAATTAAACTTACATAGCCTATTGAGTTCTTCTTGGCTTCCTCAATTTTCGGCTTTCTCGACCTCTTTACGCTTGACAGGAACTGAAAGTAGGATTAACAAGTATTAAAATTGGACTTAACTAAAATTTAAACTTAACATGAACCGAAATAGGCCTAACATTAATATTTGACTTAACATGAACCGAAAATTAGACTTAACATGAACCGGAATTTAGACTTAACATGAAATGAAATAAAGCTTAACGAAAAATAGACTTAACATGAACTGAAAATTAGACTTAACATGAACCGGAATTTAGACTTAACATGAAATGGAATAGGCTTAACGCGAAAAATAGACTTAACATGAACCGAAAATTAGACTTAACGTGAACCGAATTTAGACTTAACATGAAATGGAATAGCTTAACGAAAAATAGACTTAACATGAACTGAAAATTAGACTTAACGGAATTGGAATTTAGACTTAACATGAAATGGAATAGGCTTAACGAAAAATAGACTTAACATGAACTGAAAATTATACTTAACATGAACCGGAATTTAGACTTAACATGAAATGGAATAGCTTAACGAAAAATAGACTTAACATGAACCTAAAATTATACTTAACATGAAATGAAAATTAGACTTAACATGAAATAAGACTTAACAGAAAACTTACATGGCCTATGGAGTCATTCTTCTGCTCCATCATTCTTCGCCTTTAATCTTAATCGGCTTGGGCTTGAAATCTTTCCTCGGGGGTTTGGGAGAGATGGCCCAACTTCCACAATAGGCTTCTCTAGATGCATTATTGAAGCCACTTTTGCCTTTGCTTTAATTGTCCCTTCCTAAAAGAGCCGACTTTTCCCCTGAGACCCAATTTGTCATTGGAGGTAGGCATCATCCTTGGTGGCATATCTCCTTATGCCGGTCATCTCATAGTACCAAAGCGTAAGTAATACATTCACCATTCCAACTATGATCGATCATATTCACCATTAACCTTAAAATATTAAAATAACTAGACTTAACATGAAAGTAATTAGGATTAACATGAACTAAATTAGACTTAACATGAATCAAATTAGACTTAACATGAAAGGCCTAACACTTCATAGTAAGCAAAGTACGTTTAGTAGAAAATTAAATAGACTTAACATGGAACTTACGGGTATCAGTGGCATGCATCCAGGGATTTATGTAACCCCTGGCTTCTTCAACCCTTCCAGAGCAACATTTATGCCTCTAATAATTTCTTTATAAATGAAGTCACCCCATGCGACTTTGTTCACCCTCTCAATGCTATCCAGATACTTCAGTACTATTCTAGGGAAACCATCCCCGCTTCTGGGGCACCATATCATCGAGCACTGATAAAGAATTTGCAGGAGAACAAAGTCTTGGATATCCTTCTCTTCTGTTGATTCCACTAGACTTTCTAGCAGATCTTCAACATATCTTCTCATGCTAATGTCAGCTTTTCTTTTTTTTCCGCCCTTGTCATCTTTAAAAAGTTTAGAAAAATATTGCACCCACATTCTGCACTTGGAGTCCCTATTCTTCAAAATAATCTCACCGTAAATTGGAAATAAAGTATGATTACGGACCCAATCCACGTCAAAATTAATAACTTTCTTTTCCCCAGAATATGCATCAGGGATAGAAAATGTTCGTTTATCAGCCACGTAAAAACTCAATACGTGCTCAAGTGTTTTACGATCAAGTGCAGGAGCACCAAATTGTATATAGTGCTCAAATGTGGATCCACAATAGGCATCCCCGTACATTGACGAACCTTTGGGCCAAGCCGATTCATAAAATCACAATAAGCCCCAATAACTAGCTTGGCCTAATATCTCCAAAGAAATTACCACCAACTATTTTCCGAAAATAAATTCAAATGTAAGCGTTTAATTAGACTTAACATGAACTTAACTTAGACTTAACATGAATCAAATTGGACTTAACACTAACTAAATTAGACTTAACACTAATAAAGTTGGCATTAACATGAAAACTAGACTTACCATGAAAAGACATTAGACTAGCCATGACCGAAATTAGACTTAACATGAACCTAGTTTAGACTTAACATGAAACCAATTAGACCTAACATGAAACCAATTAGACTTAACACAAACAAAATTGGAATTAACATGAAAAGTAGACTTAACATGAGAAGACATTAGATTTGACATGAATCGAATTAGACTTAACACGATTTAGGTTTGACTTAACATGAAACACAAATCGGTTAACTCTCCCAGATAGATTAGAATTAACATGAAACTCGGTTTGGATAACATCCAAAGGGGTTAAGTTCTTTAATTAGATTTTTCCTAGCACTTACTTCTTTTGGGGGTTGGAATCATCCCCTTCTTGTCTTCTCTTTCGGCCTCGACCTCGTGGTTCGCCCCTTTGCATTACCAACAGGGTCTTCGACGCTTCCTCAGTGCTGCCTTTCCCAGATGATTCAAGACGTGCGGCGGACGCCTGTGATTTCGCTTCATCTTTCTCCTTCTGTCTGCCACGAATTTCGACTTCGAAATCGTTAACCGAGGCTTCCTTCTACGACATTTTCCCAGCGAGAGCGAAAACCCTAGATCGAAATTAGAGATGTTTGGGATTTTCCTGGTCACGAACGCTTGAAGGCCAAGAGGAGAGAGAGAGTACTTGAGTGGAAGGGAGGCTGGCACGAAGTTCGTCACGGGCGGAGGGATAGTAACTTCAGTGCTATCTTTCTCTCTCGCTCACATGGCACCATTTTTGCACTGGACAATACGGATCGATTTGGGGTCAAACACATGTCTGAAAACAGAGGTCTGGTCACATGGGCTTCCCATTTTGGGGCTGGACACAATTTTTCTTGAGTTTTAAAACATGCACATAAATACCCTCAGTTATGCAAATTTGAGGGTATTTAAGTGTAAATTTTAGAAACTTTAGGGTATTTAAGTGTCGATTTAAAAACTTTATGGTATTTAAGTTCAAGTTTTAATAACTTTGGGGTATATAAGTGCAATGAAAAATAAGTGAGGGTATATAAGTGCAAGTTTAAAAATTTTAGGGTATTTTCTTACTATCAAATACAAGTGAGGATATATAAGTGAAAAGTAGATGAAACAATAGGGTATGTAAGTGATATTTAGCCTTTCAAAATTGTCCCTAGACATACTCGGTATTATACCCCTAAATTGTAATCAGTCCTTAATTTTAGTCTTTTGTCTTTTTAGAAAATAGAATTGAAAACTTTTATTTTAAAATGCTTATATCTTAAGAAATCACTAAATCATGTTTAACTAAGTTAATTAAACTTAATTTCTATTAGTCTTAATATTGTTAAAGAACAATTAATGGTACTGTTTTCTTTCATTTTCTATCTTTCTAAACTAGAAACAAAATCTCCATTCTTTAATTGTCCTCTTGTCGATTGTCATTTCCACTGCCCGCCAATATTTTTGCTCTCATTGATCGTCGGTTCCACTACCCATCAATTTTTTTAAGGAAAAAGATAAGAACTCAATAGAAGATCTCACCTCTGACTGCATTAATTTAAAATATGATTGTTTACAGAAAAAGTTATAACTCCAAAGACATGACTTATAAAACCAATATCAACTTACATTATTATTGCCATCAAAAAAAAAAAAAAACTTACATTATTATTAGGACAATATGACTTTTCCCCATATATGTACATATAAGCGGCTGATCTTGGCAACATAGTTCATACGCATAATAAGTACAAAAAAAACACCGAACAGCAGTAAAGAAAATTATCAGATATGTACTTGAAGATATTATTTGACCCTCTCTTAACTTCCTTTTATTAGGTATTTACTGCATAGTATAGTATATACCCGTGATTTATATGTTTCAATTTTATCATTGCAAATTTTTGTGCAGGTATAATCTCGATAGGATTCTTAATTGTATTATGAGAGACAGCAATCATAAGTTTCTCGTTGGCTAGATAAGAGATACTGGAATGCATTATTTTACATTTGATCTTCGTATAAAATGAAAAGTATTGTGTGTACGGCGCATGTCTTCATTTGTATCTAGTGTGCATGATTTAATATTTAAATAATCTCAAAGTTTGTAGGATTAATCTCACTGCACTGATATAGGTTTTACAACTACATAGAATAAGGATAAAACTTTGGTTTTGAAGGAGCTGAAAAATATGGGATAAGAAAGAGAGTGATATTCCACGGGATAGAGATACTCACCATTAAATATCTTGCTTGTGGATGATTCTCTATACAAAGCCCTTTCTAATCCTGTAAATTCTTCAATTCCTTTTTTACTCACACATATCCTCTTCCTTATATCATGTTTCAGTTTTTTTTTTTTATATCAATAACACGAATTTTTATAAACTTTGTGTAGCCAAATATTGCTATCTTTCCTCTCCCTTACCAGTTTGATGTTGAAAATATCTTTTCTTTGGGAAAGTGTTTCATGGTATACAATTTTTTTTGGCTGTATAGATTCCAAACTTATAGCTTTTATATTACAAGCAGGGTTAGGATGAGGCCTTCGCGGTTGTGTTGAAGGATTAATTGCATATTAGTCCCTTAAAATCATCCTTAGTTACGAAATAGGCCCTCAAATCTTATTATATACTTATTAGTCCCTTAAATCTTCAATTTTCTTGCAATATGATATTTCTGTAAGAAAATCTGCTAACTCCTCTAACTATATAACTCAACATCTCAAGTTACTTTATTGCCCCTGAGGATGAAGAGAAATGGATTATAGTAAATTTTTTGAATATTATATAGGGTTTAGAGGAAAACTAGCCGTTGGAATCACCTTAGTTTTTGGTTTGGGGAAGCAGGGTCCGTTCAAGAAGAAAGAGAGTGGGTTTGCATTTTTAGAGGGAGTAGGTTTCGGGTTTAAACTCGTCATAAAACGGGTAGATGCGGTTATAATTGATAGGGTTATTAAAGGTAAGGGTGTAACGGGTATCCCATCGATTCCGTTACATTTAACTCTTATTATTAACACAACCTAACAAGAGGGACATATTGGCAAGAAAACTGAAGATTTAAGGGACCAATTTAACCCTTGTTATTAACGCCACCTAACAAGAGAAACGGATTGGCAAGAAAACTGAAAACATAAGGGACTAATAAGCAAATAACGAGTTATGAGGGGCCAGTTGTCAATTAATGATGATGTAAGGGACTAATATGCAATTAGCTCTTCCTAAAATTGAGGTTCCCATTTTCTCACACTTTCGTCGTCATCATCATCTCTTTCCCTCTTCCTGTTTCTTCACACCGCTCCCCTCTCTAACAACAGCAGCAATGGCAATTACAGCGGCGCCGGCGAAACCCTCGTCTTTGCTCTCGGCCTCTTGCTGCTGCCGCCGCCATTACCAAGGGCCCACAAGAGCTTCACTTAGCTCGATTTCGATAATATCCCAAATGGGTTCTCTCCGGTTTCAATCATCTTGGAGCGGTCTCAAGAATCTCTCCTTCACAATCAACCACACGCTCAATAAAGGTACCAAAAATAAAACCCTTATTATTCTTGTGTGTTTAATGGCTATTTATTGGATTTAGAACCAAAATTGAGAGAAAATACTTCAAAGGCATAATCTTAGCATCAAACACGCAGAGTGTAATTGTTCAAATTATTCAATTTGCAAATATGACGAGTACATGAAAAAAAAAGAATATAGTATTAGAAATCTATAATTTTTGTTTGGGTTAATTGCACATAGACCCCTTGTAATAGCATGTTCTGCCGCTTGTTACCCCTTAAGTTCGATGGCATATGAACCCCCCAACTGAATGACCTTAGGTATTTTCACCTCCCTTCCCTTCCCCTCTGTGATTCGTAACGAATTAAAATTTCATAAGTCTATCTGCCAATATCGAACTTAGGGGTAATAAGTGGCACAAGACGATAGTACGCAAGGTCTATGTGCGATTATATTTTTCACCTGAAAGATGAAGTACCGTGTTAAGCTGCAAGATTTGTATCGCTAGTAATAGTTTTATCTTCTGAAGTTGTTAAGCTTCACATCTTGCTGTTTGTACAAAATTTAATTTATTCCTATTCAGCCACCAGGACCCTTCAACTACAAATATCACTCTCTGATGATAATGTCCCCATTTCACTTCTTTTTCTTTTTCTTTTTCTTTTTTGATGAGTTTGTACTTATCCTAATCCTTGTACTGCTTGTTTGTCTTTTTTGCATTACAGGGAAGAAGGAAAAGTTTAGGGGTAAACGTGTGTATGCTTCATTATTCGGAGTTGGAGCTCCTGAAGCTCTGGTTATTGGAGTAGTGGCTCTGTTGGTCTTTGGCCCCAAAGGTCTAGCAGAGGTGAGCACATTCTTATTTTCTTTTGTTCCACCTTCAGCCAAGCATACCAAAGCTAATTAGAAATTTTTTATAATGATAATGCCTAACCGTTCAAGTAATGCACATGGTCGTTGGAAGAGTAAGTGTTTAGTATTTATTGTTATTTATGGATTATTCGAATCAATTGTCCTCCTAAAAGTTGAAACGTCTACAAGTATAAGAATATTGTGGTATCACTGAGGTACTTTTGACGTTTGAAATGTGTTAAGGTTCCACTTCAATTCGTCGTAGTGGCAACTTTTTACATGGCATAATCACATGACTCCATTAATCAAGGAGAGTGAATGAATATGATCATTTACAGGTGTCATTTATTCTTGTGAGAACAGGATTTTATGAAACTAAGGAAGCACCTAAATGAATGTTCTGTGGGGTTCATATGACCAATTTGCAACATTTTCCCTGTATAACAAGATGCAAAGTCTTCATGCAGATCCCTTTACAATTTTCTCTCTCATTAGGGTCAACTGATTGCAGGTGGCTCGGAACTTGGGAAAGACTCTGCGCGCGTTTCAGCCAACAATTAGAGAACTACAGGTTAGTAGACTTTAGTATTTTAATTCCATATGGTTCTCAGTAATTTGAGCTAGGCTTCCTAAACTATAGTAAAGAGAAGCTAAGTCTTCTAGAAATCACTGATTCATCCTTGTGATTTATTTTCTTATTAGCGGTCAGTACTGTTTTGACAGTTGTGATCTTTAGGATGTATCAAGGGAATTCAAGGGCACCCTAGAGAGGGAAATAGGGCTTGACGAATTTTCATCTTCTACAAACAACACATACAAGCCCACTTCATTTTCTAATGACAACCAACAAGGGACAGTTGACCCAAGTAAGTAACTGCTATTTCTCCTAGCTTATTTAGTTGGACTTATCTTTTTCATCTCTATACACAAAAATATTCTATGTGCTTCTTCTTCTTCTTCTTCTTTTTTGGTTCTAAGCTTCTCTAAATATTCCCTCTTAGACTTACTTAAGCCACCTTTTATTTTCACTTCTCCAACGGGATTTTTATACATGTTAAACACCTGGACTTTGATTAAATGTCAACTTAACAGAGAACTATAAGCAACGGAAATGTCTGGTTAAGTCCACTTCTTTAGTAGTTACCCCAAGGTTCGTATCTTTGAAAATCAGAATTGTCTCTTATATCATTTCAAACTATCTCTTATCTGTCTTCTCTGGCATCTGCGTTTAGCTAATGAATGTTCACTTCTTTTCATTGAATGTATTTAATATAATGGGAACATTGTATGTCACTTTATCCATGATGTCAGTTGACAAATTTATATATAAAAAAACCCATCAGGTTATATGACTTCTCGTTCTCTACATGAATTTGGAGCATTGGTTCAGTAGTACAGTTCCATTTCTGGTTGAACTGTCGAGGTTCCTTTAATTGACAAAGAATGCTACTTAAAACATAGGCCATTAAGCTGTGGCTAGAAAACTCAAAGCGACTTATTTTCTCATGAGCAAAGGCTGCAGTTATGGTGCGGAAAAACACAGAAATCTATGGATCATATACTTGAAATACCATTGATCATTTAGACATGATAGGGTGCAGACAATAATCAATTTGGATCTACAGAAGTTATGTGGAAATAGTTGCTAATGTAAGCGATTTCATATGACACTGATATGTGCATATCACAACAAGAAAGAAATATCAATTGACACCAATATGTACATATTAAGATATCCTCTGTCGAGTTGTTTGTTATGTTGACCAATCTGCCAGACACCACTTTACAAGTACGAGCTTTGTTGTAGTAAAAAACAATAGACTGTCATAAGGAATTCGGTATCAGGATCATGTGATGTTAAATATTATATGCTTTGATAGTAAATGTATATTTTCTTAGCATGCTTTTTCTTGCTTAGGTGCATGCGCAATAAAATTCTATGTTGAGTAGTCATAACCAAATGTGAGAGCAGATGTTAAACTGTAACTCCTTTTAGATACATGAAATGTCATCATGCTGAAAATTATTCTTGATTTTACATATGAATGAGGTTTTTATACACTCGACAGTCAGCTAGCCCAATACAGACCCGGGAAACAATATAATATGAACCTGTGCGACATGAAGATGAACGTGGTAGATCTTTGTAACATTGGATGGAACATAAAATAAATAAATCCTGATATAAAAAAGCGACAACACAAATTTTACCTTTTTATTATTCACTCTAAGTTTAGTAGATTTGTTTGATGAATTTAGTCTTATGGACATTGTTCAATTACTCATTAAAGGAACGAAATTTAGAGCATACACTGGTAGTGCAAAACAACACCACTGCTAAAAAGGCATCAAAAGGGGACAACTTCTGCTTATTTTGATCTTTTGGTGTGGTGAGTTTATTTGGGATTTTCACTTTTGCATCTTTGCTCTGCTTGTTTAATTTTAGGGTCCTTGAATATATGGTCTTTGTTCTATAATTATTTCTCCTGGGGTATTCTTGAATGTGCTGGCTATGCTGGCTTTTGAGTATTTGCACAATGTTTTTACATCCTTCAGAAAACTTTCTTTGCTTTTGGAATCTATAGAAATATAGTGGGATCTTGTTTATAGATTTGCAACCTTTCTATCAGAAAACATTTTGATCCATCTCACCCATCTGCTGCGAGTAAGAATCTACTGATTGGAGTTGACTTACTAAGCAACTGTACCAAATTGATGAATGTGTATAACACATCTGCAGGAGTTTTTGTAATATCATTTGCATTTCCTTCAGTTTTTGACAGATAGACTCTCAAGAAATGAGTTGAGGCGTGATAAATGCTAATAAATGAGTTGAGGAATGATAAATGTTATAGGAAGTATAGACGAGAGGGTTATCTGCAATTTACCCTTAAACAATTTCAACATACGGTAGTTGTGCTGGACTTTAACATGAATGCTAGTGTCCTAGTTAGCAAGGGTTTGCAAACGTAGTTGGGTTCTTGTTTCTCGTAATTTCAATGCTAGTGTCCTAGTCAGCAAGGGTTTGCAAACGTAATTAAGTTCTTGTTTCTCATAATTTCATTCTTTAATTATGTGAAGGGTGCAGGAAAACTAAAAACATTTGATGATAAAAATTAATGTGAATATGCAGATGGAACTACTAAATCTGCAGCTTACACAAGTGAAGACCTATTAAAGATTACTCAGGAGCAGCTGGCTGCCTCTGCAAAAGGACCCAAGCACAAGAAGGTTTACATTTCGATCCTGTACTCTATAACACATCTCCTATGCTATTCAGTATATAACATGCTGCAATGTGATTTTTTGTTAAAGATTCTGTGACAAGTACCCCCTCAAAAATAACAAGTACCGGTACTCCAGACTCTACTGCCCAAACTCAACCATCTGGAAAGGACGATAAGGAGACTTGACTATGATTGGAAAAGGCGTTAGCACCAGAGAAATGATTCTTCAAATGAAGATTTGAGTTTTGTATGTTAGCTTTCTGAACAGTCTATTTAGGTTCTATAGTTCAGGTCATGTATGTATATGATGTTATTATTTAGAGACAGGTGAGAGCGAGGATGATGAATTTTTATTTAGAGACTTTCACTCTCTCCTGAGCTCTCGACTGGTTAGTACTATCTGTAAATCCTGTCAGTTTGAGAATTCTGAAATCTGGTCATTTAAGTAAGCAGTTTCCAAGTATAGCTGTGCATGATTCATTTTTATCATTACAGTTGGAGAAAAACAATTGGTCCCTGAAAATGCAAAATGAAATATAATCAACGGGCTGGCAATATGATGCATAGTTAAATCAAATTTGTGTCAACAAAGAGGCGAATATAACTGCCAACAGAGATAAAAGAGCAACCCAATACTTGCATGATTTCAGCTAGAATTGAAGTCTAAACCTGGAGCTCATCTGATTTCTATTACTTAATCATACCATTCAATTAAACAAACATATGTCAAATAGCACTTAATACTTAATACAACAACAAATAACTGTGTAAACTTTACATTCTGGACCAGTATAGTCCCTGCGGTTGAAGAATTGCATTTTACTAAGTATCTACATTGTATTACCTGCAGTAAAATGCACTTGACGACCAGTTAAAATCAAACTATTTGTATTCTTGGCAGTGACAGTTCTTAAATTGTTCCCAGCACCAGTCTCCTGCGCCATAAAATTTTACACCTCTCCTTCCTCCCCATCATCATTTTCATCAAGTATCACAATCAATTGTTGGATGCTGTACCACTGTGAATCAAGATAACCGCCAACCAAGATATCTTTAAGGTAGATTATTTGGCCGAGCATCTGGCTGAAACTCTGTCATAGTTAAAAAAAAAACTGTCAAACTCAACGAAATGTACGAAGCAAGTTTCCAACATCTAGAGTGCAGGGTGCATTCTAATATAAGATGAATATCAAAACAGTAAAATGCAAATCAACATCCAGGTAAGATCAAAAACCTACAAACTTTTACTTCCAGTGGGTACAGGAACAGGACTCAGCGACCCTTAAGAAAGATTATATGTCATAACTATACTAAATATCTACAAAATCTTAGAAACTACATAACAATCTGCATATAACATCATCTACAGTTTCATGGTGACAAGTAATTCTAGAATCTTGATATGCAAATACTGAAAATAAGAGACAAATCAGACAAAGGATTGCAAAGATGCTTGCTCCAAGCATGTACTAAATTTGAGGAGTAAACACCAGCTTCCGTAACAGCATAACTCAACTGACAGAAACATTAAGGTGGAGCTAATGTTATGAATTTGTATAGACTGCATAAAGGGAAAATAGCTGCACAAAGCAGAAAGTATCAATGGTATATTAGAAGGTGATGTAGCAAGGTGATTCTTGTCTGCAAACAAGAGACATGGGAACATGATAAATCACGTGATAAGGTATATTAAATAAAAAGTAAGCCCATGTAAAACAGTTGATGATTAATGCAGAATATTTAATACGCAAGAGAGATGCTTCTAATAACAAAGGAAGCTGATAAAAGATCAAAGAAAAGGGAATCAATTGGGGGTAAACCTGTGAATAAGTATATCGTACTTATGCCATAAAAAATTATATACCTCGTAACTGATTTTTGACCGTTTAAGATGTTGAAGCTGCAATATTTCCTTCTGTCAGCAGCATTGTCCCAAGATCACAAGGTCCAGTACTGCAGCAACCACAAGTAGTTGTATGCCCATGAAATTTCTTTTCTTCATTCAATTTTGGATCATCTGTATTATATGAAGGGAACTCTGAATTACGAAGAGAAAGATCATATGTGATCAGCATTGCAAAGTCTCTCTTTGCAGAGGACTGACTGACTCATAACAGTTTCTGGCTTTTAAGCATGAATACAGTTATAGGCAGGGTCAATACAATATTCGATTTGTGCATCTGGCATGATTTTGCAGTTTTAGAGATGTGAACATTTATGTTTGTGCGTCTAGAATGAATTTGCAGAATGTGATATTTTTATTCCTATATTCTTATACAGGCAATTGTATGTGCAGAACTTAACAGATCAGATATCAGATACATGCTCATCATGGATACACATAAACTTGGAAGAATCGCTTCATCTTAAGTGTATGTCAATATGCTTTAAAATACTGAAAAACCAGCTAACTAATATATCATGTTAGCGATATTAATTTCCGAGACAATAGATTATCTGTCAATATGGTTTGAAATAGTATGGTATTGTCATATTAAGTAGTTTTTCCTGAAAACTACAGATCGTAATCTTCAAATCCTACACTTTGGCATGTTGCATAAACTGTTTTCAAGTGGGAATTGACAAATACCGCGACTACTGAAAAAATTATATTTAAACTAACCATTCTCAGTATGTAAAATTTTTACCTTGCTTAGCATATGCAGATCCATCAAGAAGGCATGAAAATCGACATCCAATGCGTAACAATATTTCTCTTACTTTTCAAACTCTCTCCCCAAATTTCAAACCTAATGACAAAAATGTAAGAGCATCCGGTGAAATACCCTTCTCCAACATCAACTTGAAGACTTCTTGTGCTTTATCTATGTGGCCCATTTTCCGGTAACCATTAATAAGAGCAGAATAAGTTACAACATTGGGGGTGATTCCCAACTCAATCATTTTATCCATCAACTCCAAGGCATTATCCATCAAAAACAATCTACTATATCCATCTACCAAACATGTGTATGTATAAACATCAGGTGTTAAGCCCCTCTTCCCCATTTCTTCAACCATTTCCCATGCTTTCTTTATATTTTTACGTTTGCAATAACAAGCAACCAATGAAGTATATAACATCTTGTCAGGAGTCAGTTTCTCTCTTGTCCTCATTTCTTCAAATAATAAAGAAGCTTCAGTCCTTTTGTCATCACGGCATAATCCACTCAAAAGGCTAGTGTAAATAAATATGTTTGGTGTGATACCCACCTTTAACATTCTAGCATAAAAGCTGAAAGCTTCCCCCATGTTTCTCTTTTTAACACAATTTCCTATAAGGATGCTATAAACAACAACATCAGGGGGGATTCCTCTCTTCACCATGGATTCAAGAATCTCAGATTCCTCATTTGAGTTACCAGTTTTACAAAGTCCACTAATGATGGCATTATACGTAAACGTGTTAGGAAGAATGCCTAGATCCTGAATCCCATTGTAGAACTCAAAACCTTGTACTACATATTGATTTTTGCAAAATCCATCAACAATTACAGTGCAAGTGACAACATTTGGCATCACATCCTTGTCGATCATGTACTTAAAAAGCATCATAGCTTTCCTCAGACATCCAATATGGCAGTAACCATAAATTAGACTGGTATAATTAAAGACATCAAGGCCAAATTTCTTTTCAATAATTGCCCAAATCATACGAGAAGCCATCATATCCCCTTTATGACAGTAGCCATCAATTAAAATGCTATAAACAATTTGGTCATGCTCATATCCCAAATTTCTGATTTTCTCAAATAAAATCAATGCACTTTCCATTTCCCCTGACATACAAAGACCATTTAAAAGCGAGCTATAGCTGACAATGGTAGGTTTTATTCCATTGTTCAACATTTCGTCAATCAGGTTGAAGCTTTTCAAGTGATCACCGTTCTTACAAAACCCATCAATCAAAATACTGTAACTGTACACATCAGGAGGTAATCCTGATTCCTTCATCTCATTAAAACCTTAAGTGACTTTTGCAATTTATCCTCACTGCAGAATCCATTTAGCACGGCATTGTAGCAATATACATTACATGGCAAGCCTCGACGTCGCAACTTTCGAAGAAACTTCCACGCAAACTTCACTTTTCCCGCTCTGCAAAGCCCACGAATGTATGTGGCATATGTGACCTCACTTGGCTCCACACCATCCCTTTCCATTTCTAGAAGAATCTTATCAGCTCCATCAATATCTACAACATCTCCTTTTGTGCACAAATCCATCATAATCGTGTAAGCATTGACATTAGGTGGAGGGCCGCAACTCTTCATGTCAAAAACACACTCCAAGCATTTTCCACCTCATTTCCATCAACCAAACACTTGAGCAAGAAATTGCACAAGGACACCCGAAATCTCAGCCTACTTGCCTTAGCCTCCGAATAGACCCTAAAAGCATATTCTAACATTGAGTTCTCCGCTAGAACTCGGATAACAATGTCGTAAGCTTTCAATAAGCAAATGACACCATTTGAAAGACGAACTAACACAGAGAGCAACCCACGCAAATCGAAGGAGACAATATTACTTTGGTAATAATCCAAAATACTCATAAATAGACAATTGACCTCACTATACATCCCTGCTAACTGGAATGTGCTAATGAGAACAGCAAATGATTCTAATGAATCAGCAAACCCGTAACTACTAACTGCTTCTCGAAATCGAATTTTCTCTATAAAACTCCAATCCATAGTGTGGACCACAATAGAAACATGGGGAAGAAGAGAAGGGCTTTTTTTGAATTTAGGGTTTTGGGTTGTCTTTGGATTGCAGTAATGATCATCGAAGCATGAAACCAAAGAAGAAGCTGAAGAAGAAAATTGCCTCAGATTTTGAGATTTCTGGATGAGGGTTCGAGAAAAGAGTAGGGATTTCACCAATCTACCCATGGGCTAAAACTGATCTCGGAGTACAACAAATGCCCATTAGATATCTCGCAGAATCAAACCCTAGTAAGAAAATACACAAGAAATTTATATCTGTATCCTATCGATAAAATTTTAAAAAGCCATCAGATTTACCTTTGGAAAACAAGTTCGATGAAGCAAATCGAATTGATATTCTCGAAAGTAAGAAAGAATCTTTGCAGTTGAATTGGGAAACAAAGAATTTCTTTTTCCTTTTTCCTTTTTTTTTTTGGGAATTACGAAATAGCGATGGTCAGGGAGGTTTTAGATTGGAGGCGAGGGTTTAGAGACTTCGGAGGTGAACCGATTAAACCGAATCGAACTGTCCGAATTTTGGCGATTCGGTTTGATTTTTTCGGTTCGATTTTATTTTAAAATATTTAAATCGAATTAACAGAGCCGATCGCTCTAAAAAATAATTACCTACTGATACATTTATATATCTCAATTTTTAAATATTTTATTTTAGTTTGTAAAACCGTTGATTTGATGAGTTTTCTCTTCGGCTTGGAGTATCAGATGAGTGAAAGATTTGAAGGAGTAATAGTATTGTCTTTTAGCTAAAAATTCTTAACTTTGCACATCTAAGCCCCAAATTGAACAAACCACCGAATTGCATCAAACCGATATGACTCGGGATTTTGGTTTTAAATCTAGCTCGGTTCAATTCGATTTGACAAAAAATAGTCGAAACCGATCGAATGACCGTTTGCTCACCCCTGCTTTGGAGTTGAGTTGGGATCTCGCGGTCCCTTGATACCTGTGTTGATAGTTTTTTACTTTTAAGTATTATAAACTGGTCGGGTTTTTAAAATTCTGAGTTATCTTACATAGTTACATGTTTACTATTTTCAAATTGTTTCTAAAGTTTGATTAAAACAAAATGTTTCTAAAGTCATTGAAATTCCGATTTAGTCACTCAAATCGTATTTTTTATTTCAAATTAGTCCCCATAGCTAGTTACAATTTAATTTGGAGGAATATTTGATTCAATAAATTTTTAGCATGAATTCAAAACATGTTGGACGATTGGTCAAAATGGCCTTATCGGTTATAAGCTCTTGAGATATCCTTGACAAATAACTTATTTTAGCTTATAAGTCAAATAATAATAATAATAAGTTAGGGGTGACCCAGTTAAAAATTTTGGCTTATAAGCCAAAATAAAAATAAAAATGAAAAATAAGTTGGGATGACCCAGTTTATTTTTTGGTGGCTTATAAGCCACAAAGCTTGACCAAGACCAGTTTACCCCTCACCTTTTAAGAAAATTCCAAGCTCTAATTCTCTATTCACGTCCTTTTTGTCATTTTGATAACAAAAATAGATTATAAGCCACTCATTTGCCAAACACTATACCATTGAATATAGATTAAAATTCACCAAATTTACTAAACACTTTGGATTATAATCCATTTGGCTTATAAGCCATTTGTAGATTATAAGCCAAATAGATCATAATCCATAGTTCCCCAACATGCTCTCAGTAATGTACCTCAGTTTAAGTCATTCCGAACTCAAACTCTGCTTCTTTTTAAAACCAAAACTCATTAAATTTTTTTTCTTCCCCAGTGATTATTTATTCTCCCTAACTCCATTTTGCAACTCTCTCTTATTTCAAATCATCATGTATGCTTACAACGATTAATTGAAAGTGGAAATGTAGTTCACTAGTTAGCAACTAACACAAACATGAGTCAGTAATTCAGACGAAATTACTAACAAAAGGATTAAATTTGAAATACAAAATAGTAAAAGATAGAACAAACTCCTTCTTTCAAAAGATTAAGAAAATGTCAGAACACTGTTCCAATTTCATCAAGATTACTACTCATAAAAACAAAATACACAGTATTTTTATGCCATCAGCACAAACATTACATTTCGCAAACAAAGAATCGTGATGAGAGGGACAGCAAAATTAGAAGGGTGCATAAAATTATGTTCCAAAACATCAATCTTCATACATGTCCTATTTCAACTTTGTACAAGTGCAAACAATAGAAATATATATTTCCAAATATTCAAAACCAATAATCAATGATCAAAAGTATAGCAGAATCACCTACAATTAGTCCAAAGGAAAGTATGGAAAATAGATCATTTCATCCATCATATGGACAGACTATAGACTGAAAAATCCATTGCCAAGAAAATTACTACTTCCAAGTGAATCCAAATGCCAGATCTAAAAAATATTTTTAAAAAAACATAATAGGTAGGAATACTGCATGCAGGAATACTGCTTGTTGTAAGAAATAGAAACATATTGAGAAAGAATTCTGTTTTCTTGAAACACCAGAATTCTGTTTTCTTGAAACACCAGAGCAAGACGAGGAACATAAATTCTTAAAACACCAGTTCATTTAACAGTATATACAAACTTCTTAGATCTTGCAGCTCCCTGGATACCACTTTGTAAGGGGGGATATAATACAGGGTGATATACTGTTCAGCAGTTTCGAAAAAGCAAACTTCGGTTTATCATCAAATTCTTAAAGCTAAGTATCGCAGCTTGATTTGACACAGGTAGCCATTCTTAAAGCTACTTGGTCAAGTAATATATGAACAAGAAAAGAGCCACAAAAGATGCGACGAGGGTAGCCATTCTGCGACTGGATTTGGTCTCAAACACCTGGTCATGAATGATGTTTAGCAAAATTAGCAGAAAACGGAAGAAAGAGAACTTGCTAAAAATAAGGGCAAATTTCATAAAATCCCCCAAAACTTTGGGCCATTCCCCACAACCCCCTCCCTGGACTTTTCCCATGAAACCACCCTCTTTTTTAAAAATTTCAAACGTGATGTATTCTTTGATTCTTCTAATATTAGGAAATTATGAAATTTCAGGTCGATTTTCCAAGATGATTTCCTCATCCAAATTCATTCAGTTCAAGAGATTTATTGTAGTCCAAGAGCAATTACACGGAACTCTACAACCCCAACTAACCCTGGAGGGAGATTATGGTTCAAGATTAACAGTGCTAAAGTTGGGGTTTTGTGGGAAAAGTTTGGGGGTAGGGGAGAAACAAAGTTCGGGGGATTTTGAGAAATGGTCCAAAGTTTTCTTTTTGGAAATTTACCCTAAAAATGATAAAGCTAAGTTTTAAAACTTTTTACCATCTTGAATCGGTCCATAGTGCCAGAGAGGACGCCCCTTGATGCATCCATGTCATTGCCCTAAAAGCAAAGCAAGCAGCTAAGTTGGCATTTATTCACAGAAAATGGCATGAGAAAATGAGAGGAAAGTGGGATACCATTCGGTCAAGCACACGATTATGACTTTCAACCTCTTCATGTATATCTCCAGTCAACTGCCAAAGAGAAATCAGTTTCATCAAATTTGTTGAATATTCTAATAAAACTTTGGAACAATGTTAATTGTAATGCAGATTGTGCTGAAAACGCCATTAGCATGAAGCCGAGGATAAAAACCAGACGCACAGAAAGTTAAGTTTGAGATTACAATAATGGAAACTGTTCAAGACTTGAGCCATGTTCCCTCATAATCTTCGACTTCATCAAATAGAATCTTATAGCGGCTAAAAATAGAGGGCCGGTGGTATTTTCTCTATCCTTGGTACTAAGTAACAAACATTAAACAGTAATACTAAATAGTAACTACTAACATAGGTAATTAAGCAATAAAGTTTGAAGTTCAAAGTTCAAATCGCATGTCCTCAAAATGATAAAGGTAGTTAGGTTATTTACAACAAGGAATAGCAATATATCAACTAAAAGGGAAAAAAGAAAAAATAAAAATAAAAACAATTTGCTTTGCTGAACAACTTTCATGCTCTCAAAAATTCAGAATAGAGGCAGGCGCTTTTCGCGCCTTGCCGCACAGGCCTTAGGCCAGCTCTTGAGGCCAAGTCGAGCTCTTGATGTGCCAAAAGGCACTCACCTTAGAAAACCTTTATCACTTGGCAATATGCAAGAAGGCAAGGTATAAAATCGCCTTGCTTGAGTGCCTAAGATGCTAAGGTGTGACGCTTTTAAAACACTGAACTATGTATACCCATTCGTTTTCAGAATTTTCACGTCAAAGGCTTTTAGATACATGATTACCTAAAATAATATCTGGGGGGCTTGACTAAAGAAGTTGGTGATTCATATGCATTCATGGTTCCTCCAGAAACATTAATGGTGTGAATATATATGTGAAAAACATACGGACGTGTATAAGTAAACTTTATTTTAATTTTAAGTGTTTGCTTTAATCATATTAAATCTTTATTAAATTTTCCTCCTATATAAATACCGTGAGTCTTGCCTTACTCATACCTCTCTCATGAAAATAATACATAGAGAGTACAAACCTACACAACGGATTTTGTGAAATCAGATGAGTTCTTAGCTATGATAGAGCCAATCATTGTTCACTGGGTTTATTCAAGAATTATGATATGTTGGGCAATTTAGACAAGTATACATTGCATTCAAAAAGAGATGAGGAGATCCAGAACTTGGTTTCCAAGCCTGAGTTTGTCAAAGGGGTACTCCTTGTTCAAGCAATTCAAACAATAATATCTCCTACGTGAATAAAAAATTTGTTCCACCTGCAAGGTGCAGAAGCTGTCTACCTCTATTTTGAAATTGTCCCCTTATGGCTTATTTATGTGTAATAATTTTTGTTCACATAGGAAAAATGAGATTTTCTCACAGGTGGGCCTATTTTTTAAGCAAGGAGGCTCAGTTCAATTGTCGAGAGTGTAACAAGTATTGCTACTTGAATACAAAATTACCGTCCTAGCAATACTCACTATTGAAGTATGCAAGCCTTAAGTACATTCTACCCCTTCATGTAACTACATCTTTATTCATAGATAATAAATTGGACTAAGGGTCTTACTTAAACAAAATGTATTGTAATACACCTTGAATATCATTAGCAATAATGTTGCTTGAATTGCTTGCACGAGGAATACTCTGTTGATAAACTTAGGCTTGGAAACCAAGTCCCGAGTCTCTCCACCTCTTTTTGAATATAGCCTATACTTTTCTAAATTGCCCAATGTATGATAATTCTATAATAAAGCCTTGCAAAATAAACCCACTGAATGATGATAGACATTATCATCACTCAGAAAGGAAAATTTTAATAAAGATTTAATATGATTAAAGCAAACACTTAATGTACAACAAGTTTACTTACATACCTCGATATATTCACATATATATCCACCGCATAAATGTTTTTGGAGAAACTCCTACCTTAATCCTATCCATGTTCCCACATTCATGATAAACTTACATGAATAACTCAATTATATAGCTGCATGTGATCTGCTTTTAAAAAAAGTAAGCTATTTGATAAATATCCAAACTAAGCTTGGTTAAAGTATCAAAGCACATGCTATTTGGCCTCTTGAAAAAAAAGGGAAAAATGTTATTTCCTGCGATTTCAAGGTGCAACAAAAGGAGATCTCAAGTTTAAAACTTCAACTGACTTTACTTTTCCCCTTTCCCTTTAAGCCATTTTTCCTAATGGAGGTTTTCTCATCCCCACCCCACCCCACCCCAAACGCTCAAATTATCTATTAAAGTACCTTCTCTACTCAATCAACCTAATATATCTCGTTTTTCCCTCCCATTAGCTGCCCTCTCAAAATCCTACGGGAAAAGACCTCTCTTCAAACAACCGACTGATCTCCAAAAGATCAAACTTTGGCATCTAGATACGTTTCCATTTCCAGATATATCTCCTCTTCCTCAAGCTATCCCTTTTTAACCCCAACAAGGTCTCATCTTTTCCAAAAGATCTTTCCCAATGGAGAATAATCACATTGGAGTTGAGACGATATTTTGCTTGATCATACTTTGCCTGCATTTTATGCCACCATTGATCATACATTATTTCGGCAATCCAAAAGATTCCAACACCCCCAGAAAGGGCAAAAGGGGAAAGGAAAGTTGTTCTTATTAGATCACAAACTTTCAGTGACAAAAGCGAACTGACTCCAATCCAAGCTACTCTTTGTGTATCATGCACATATTGAGGAGGCGCATGATTTTTAGGTCTTAAAAGTTAAGAAGACATGTATATAGGGTTAGTAGTATGTGTTGTGCAGTGTGCATGCTTCTGTCCTCTTATTTTTATTTTTACTTTTTCTTTGCTCACTTTGGTGTACTTGTTGTCATTGTGTTAACTTATTAATCAAGTAAATGTTTCGATTTTATATTTTAAACCTATTATTTTATCCTGAACTATTTTTAAACCGGCCCACTTTTAAAGTCATTCATACCCTAGAATACTTGGTCAGAATTATTTTTAAACCTAGGTATGATATTACAATACTAAGCCAATTTGACCCAACAAGAAGTCCTATTTTGGCAGATTGTAAGTCTAGAATCGGCATCCTCATGGTCGGGTTTCAACGCAGGGCGTATAGTCTCCTCTAAAAGTCATAAACTCAGATTCTCACAATATCATCTTTGGTTTACTACCATGTGCACCATGTAAAGCCTCCTCTGCAGTTTTCCTCTAAAAGCAAACTTCAGTCTAACAAGAACCTGGCTTAGTACCATGAAGAGTCAATTGTCAAAGCATTAGCTTCATGCTTGACAATAGAATGTGATGTTCACTAGTTTCCTCTAAAATCATTAGCTCTATGTCCAACAATAGCATGTGATGTTCACTACTATGCAGAGTCTCCTCTTAAAGCATTAGCTCTAAGTTTGGCAAAGCATGTGATGGTTCACTCACACAAGCCCACAATAACAGAAACTCTATGTCTCCTCTAGGGTAGCAAAAAAATGAAACTTTAGAATCAACCCTAGCCATGTGAGGAAGCTTAAATTTTATCAAAGCCGTTAATCCTGAGCTAGTAATGCTAGTAGGTTTTTCTATTTCAAACAATCTAAAAATGGACTAAATTTTAAAAAATTTGGCATAAAGGGCTATTACTTCTTTTCACAATATATACATTTAGCCTTTTATTATGACCACCAAGATCGATCTATATAGTAGAAAAGTCATCATATTTTCAAAATCCTCTTCCAAATTAATTGCTTCATGTGTGTCAATCCAAATGATTGAGCTTCATTTTCTTTAGCTAGTCAAACTACCTTCCAACACTGGAGTCCCAATAGAAGGAAATATCAAGGACTAGTAAGAGACATTTTCTATTAGATATATATTATATATAACATATAAAATAAATAAGAAAATCCTAGTCAAAATTAGTCATAAACAAAATAAATTAAGTTTTAGAATTGCTGGTCTGTGAGTGGCAATTGTGATGCCACTATGCTAGAACTACAATTGTTGCCTTCTAAGAGACAGATTAATGCAACCTTGCACTAGGGCTAAAATCCATCGAGATAGCTAATAATTGAGCACACTACACTACTACGTAACTCAAATCTCATGCTCTGTGGATGCTTGCCTAACGAAAAAAGTTTGATAGGAAGAGGAGAGAGAGTGAGAGAGAGTATGGATGAGAAAATTATGGAGAATAGACAAAATCAAATTCAAAAAGATGTAATTTTCTCTTACAAACATCTTACTCCCTCACTTCCTTTATTAAATAAATGGGTAAATTTCACTTAAACCCTGAACTATGGGGTCAGTTGCACATAACCCTTCTCAACTTTGTTTATTCTACTTAACCTCCCTAACTTGTCCTACTTGACCCCCATGTAATACCGTGAGCTTTAACAGATCACGTGCTTAGCACATGTTAGTAAAGGATGAAATTGCCCCTAAGTTTTTTAAATGGCTAAATATCATAACCCCCCCCCCCCTTAACTTTGGATGATTATCAGAAAACCCCCCTTAACTTTGAAAATATAAAAAACCTTTAAGTTTAGGGTTATCAGAAAACCCCTTGACTTTGAGATTTTATCAGAAAACCCCTAAATTAGGGGTTTTCTGATAAAATCTCAAAGTTAAGGGGTTTTCTGATAAAATCTGAAAGTTAAAGGCGGTTTTGTGATAATCCCAATACTTAAGGGGTTTTCTAATATTTTGAAAGTTAAAGGGGTTTTCCAATAATTGTCCAAAGTTAAGGGGGTTTTCTGATATTTAGCCTTTATTAAATATTACATCTTTATCCTTTTTTTTCATTTTTGGCTTAAAAATCCATTTTCCCTCATTTTTCTCCTCTTCTTCCTCATCCAAAGCTCATGTGCAGGTAAGGATTGTCATATTCTTTTAAATTTCGTGTGTAGAAACTATATGCTTCATGTATTTTGAACTTATTTGTGCTTCATTGTTTTAAGAAATTGAAATTTTAGATCAATTTTGAAGATGACTTCTTCACCCAAACCCATTGAAATGAAGAGATAACTTTGTCGTCGTAGAGCCATTACACCGATCTCAACCACTTCAACTATCCTTAGAAGGACATTCTTGGGGTGCCTTAATCGGAAGAATAATGAATGTGGGTTCTTTGAGTGGAAAATTGATGATGATGATGAAGAAGACAAAGAATTGCTTTGATGCTTCAAAAGTTTAGGGATTTAGAAAGAAATAGAGGATCTGTTGAGAGAATATGTGAGGGCAAGATATATCGCTTTGAAGATTTGAGGTGAAAAGAACCAATAGGATTTTCTCAAGGGAAGAGAGAGAGAGAGAGAGAGAGAGAGAGAGAGAGAGAGAGAGAGAGAGAGAGAGAGAGAGAGAGTATCGCTTTGAAGATTTGAGGTGAAAAGAACCAATAGGATTTTCTCAAGGAGAGAGAGAGAGAGAGAGAGAGAGAGAGAGAGAGAGAGAGAGAGAGAGAGAGAGGGCACAATGAGAGAGAAGGAGAAGGTATAGGTGAAAAGGCTTGGTTTCACTTTCATCTGCTAGTGTTTTTATGTGAGGGAATTTGGAAGTGTTATTTTGCTAAATAGGGGTTATTTTGTAAAGAGGGCAATTTGGTCATTGCCTCAATTTTCAGTTAACAATTTAGGCGGTATGTTATAAAAAGTTCAAAGTTCAAGGGGGTTAAGTGAGACTCCTCAAAGTTCAGGGGGGTTAAGTAGAAAAAAAAAAGTTGAGGGGTTATGTGCAATGCCCCCCATAGTTCAAGGGGGTTAAGTGAAAATTACCCAAAAAATTTCACTCTCTTACCAAATAAAGTGAAAGAATATATTTTTCAAATTGTTCATAAAATTAAGAAAGAGTTTAATGGGCATCATATATCATATGAGGAGATTCTCTCATATACAATAATGTGGCTTAATCTCAACCATGTATAGCTATGAGGTTTCTCTCTAATACTTTATGTAGTGGTTGAGACTGAGTCACATCATTGCCATATAAGCGAATCTTCTCATATGACAATGATACACATTATCCTCATTAAGAAAATACAAAAAATAAAAAATAAAGTCATTGCATGCATTTGCACGTGTCAGATTTCTAGTAGAACTAAAGGACATCCTATAGGACTAGAAGTAACCTATACGTAAACATATTAAAAACAAAATACAATTTATTGTATCTGTGACATGAATATGAGTAAAGTAGATTCTATACCAAGTCTATCAATTCAATAGACTGATTTGGGTTATATGTCCTTTGATTTATCCTATAAATTAAATTGAACCCTTATTTCTATAAGGTTGTCTTGGAGAAAGTTTCTCTTTATTGGAAATAAGGTTCTCTTGGAGAAAGTTTCTCTTTATTTGGATTGGTTTCAGCTTCTTCTGATTGCGGCCACCATTCATGAACTTCACCTATCTTCTCCCTAAAAAATTTGGACAGAAGAAAATATGATGTACATTTTATATTACCCCTTATAAAATATGAAGCACATAGCTTGGATACAAGTACCTGTGATATTGGATCTTTTAACTCGAACTTAAACCATCGTTATTTGACATTCAATGAATCTGAACTTTTTTTTCTTTTTGGAAATACAGTGTTTAACTTGAGTGCATAAGATGCATAAAATCGTTTTCAGTTTATTGCATCTTTTCTTGACACAAAAGAGCAGTCGTTTTGGGAATTTTAGAGAAACAAATTAGTGTAGTTGGGAAGACGTGGAAGTACATAAAGTATCAGATTTTATTATTGGTCACATAATTTGGGGATTCTTTCTTGAATTTGTACATTCTGATTTAGAAAATTTGTAGAACTAGGATTTTGAATTACTACAATAAGTGTTCACATAAGTAGGTTTCCAACACCGAACTTTCCCCATAACTAGAAATCCAAGCAATATAACTACAGGACATCTTATAGGACTAGATGTAACCTTATAGCACAAGGGCCAAAACAAAAATACAATTTATGCAATACGTGGCATGAATATGAATGTAACTGGCCTTATTCTAAGACTCTCCATTCATGGGACTTATATGGGCTATTGGCCGCTTGTTTTATCAAATGAAAATTGAACACTTTTTTTACTGAATAAATAAGTTGTAGTTCCAATGTTCAAAAACTTTTATGTTTGAAGTAATTTATTCGAGGTTCCAATGTTCTAAAACTTTTACTGAAAAAATAAGTTGTGGTTGCTGCGGAAAATGCATGCTAATATCTCACGTCTTTTATCTGGTAGTTTTTGCAATTCAGCATCCTGAAGTTATTCCAAGGCCATGATTGGGTGGTTATTTGCAAGAGAAAAGAAAATCTCTTAAATAGGTTTCAAAGCCCAGCAACCAAATCTTTACAACTATCCTGTATTCGGTTCATCAACTTGCTAAGCTACAATGACTCCAGAAACCCCTCATAAAACTAAATAAACGATGATATTATGTGAGAGCAGACAAATCATAGTAAGTACAATATATTTGACACTGGAACACCAGTCCTTTGCACAGTTACCTCAGTTTGAAAACTTGTAAGTTTGCTTGAACAATGTAACGTGCAATCATTAATAAGGTATCACTTACTCTTTTGAGAATATTGACTCTATCTTGCAGACCATCAACAGCTCTCTCATTTTCATGTTCATCAATTTCATGAGACGAGTAGGCACGGATCCCACCTTCCTCAATTCCATCAAATAGAGCAGCTCTGCTGCTGCGGTTGTCCCTGTACATCACCAACACTCAAATAAGTACTAAGATACCGAGTAGCAAAGAAGCCAACTTGCATTATTCCCTATCTACGCCTTCGGGTACCAAAAGTATTTCTGATGCATACCCACTCAAGCATATGTAGACCAATGTAGTTTATGAGAATACATCATTACTAAATTTAATGTTATACATCAAAAAGTGCACATAGAATAATGTGTTATTTCCACTTTCAACCCCCAAACTTTCACCTTCTCTTAACTTTGATATGCTGAAGTTCTATTTTAACAATTTGACACCCAAAGCCCTAATTTTTTCCTAAATTTCCCCAAGCTAAAAATCTGAAATTTGGTAAGAAGACTGTTTCTCATCTACTTTACTACGCTGATATTTTTGAACAAAATTAACACCAAAATTTTGCGCTTTGGCGCCCCAAATTTTCAAAACAGAACTTCGCAGAACATTCGGGGTATCAAAGTGCAAACAACCCTAGAATCATTGTAAAAGTTGAAGCGAAGCTCTCAGAGGAAATTACATGATGGAATGTAAATCAATGGGAAAACAAACATTTGGGGAACAATGATAATTAAAATAGAAGAAAGAACCTTCTTGGATGCATGGACCCAGCAGATATTTGTGAGGCCCCTTTTTTGCAAGGAAAAGTTTTTAGATGGTCCTGATGCAAATCCTTAACCAAAAATAAAATAAAATAAGAGCAATTAAAAAGATGGATCGATCGTCGAAAGGAAATGGAAAAGGGAGGGGAAATGTTACCGAGGGTTGAGAATTGGGGGTGTTCAGATCTGGGAGGTGGCGATCGTATTCTTGCGGAGGAGAAGGGAGGAGAAAAGGGGCGCGTATCTGGGGCCCACTACTGTTTCTTATATAAATTAGTTATTTTATATGGTTTGTTTTTGTTTCGTAGCAAGCGGATCCGTGGCGCAATGGTAGCGCGTCTGACTCCAGATCAGAAGGTTGCGTGTTCGATTCACGTCGGGTTCAAATCCCTCCGCCGGATCAAAATTTTTCGCCTTTTATGCAATTTTTATTTGGCATATTTGCACTTTTCACACTCTAATGCTTCTACTTTTTTGGGTTATTTGCGCTTAAATACCCTGCAGCCACAATTTACCCATTTTTAGGTTTGATACTTCAAACTTTTATTCTTCAAAAAATTATTACACCCTAATGCTTCAACTTTTTGGATTATTTGCGCTCAAATACACCACAATTTACCCGTTTTTAAGTTTGATGCCTCAAACATTTTTTTATTCAAAAATTTTTTCTAAAGCTCAAATAAATATAACTTGGATACTCTTAAGTAGGGCAATTTTTTGTTTCAATTCTTGTAGCCTAGTTTGTATCTCAGAACATAAAACTCTTTTCTACTAGTTGTCAATACCTTTTTGGACTGGGATCATTTTCATAATAAGGCTCCTCACCATCTTTAAGCATTATGGTGATATGTTTTTTCCTAGCAATTGTCAAAGATGTTATTTATGGTCTATTTTGTGCAATAGATAAATTTGGCTTTTTTGCACTTCAATGCCCTAAAGTCTACTCTATTTATCTTGATATCTCCAACTTTAACTACAATTTAGCAAAAATTATGTTTAGAGTATCAAAGATAAGTTTTGTTGAACTGTAGTATTTTTCAAACAAAAGAACCTTAGAGTTATGCTAAAATGCGGAGCCTTTGGAGAAAAAAACTTCATCAAGGAAACGCTCCTCCAAGAAAAGAGATCTTCATATAAAAATTCAAGATATGTTAGATGCCCCCACACACTTCCATATGGATCTTTCCCATTGCTTCAATATTCGTTTTTAACTTGGGGTATTGAGGGAAAAAAAAACTTCAGATAAAAAAGTTAAAAATGAAACTTTGAGGTATTTAAGTGCAAATACTAAATAGGCATAAAAGTTAAAAGGGTTTATTGAAAACAGACTCCCTTTAGTATTATCCAATTGCAAAGAGACCCCCTGTAGTTCTATTGAATAGACCCTCTGTAGTTCTGCTTGTTGCGAATAGAACCCCTGAGTGAATTTTTTAGACTTTTAAAATAGTAACAAAGTTTGAGGAGGTGGATAAACCTTTTGTAGTTCTACTTGTTGTGATAGGCCCCCTGAGTGAAGTTTTTTTGACTCTTAAAATTGTTAAAAATATTTGAGGAGGGGGATAGACACTCAATTGCTATTATTTTTACTTTTAAAAGAGTTAAAAAAGTTCACTAGGGGAATATATTCGCACTGGGTCAATATTATACGGGGTCTAATTGCAACAAGCAGAACTAATGGCGGTCTATTCACAACAAGCAGAATTACATGGAGTCTCTTTGCCATTGGATGATACTACTCCAAATTAAAAATGGAGGTGAACCTTTATGATATTTAAGTGCAAATAACCCATTTACTTCTCGTTAAGGTAATAATATTTGCCAAAACTTTGTGGGGAAATATTGCAATTTGCAAAAGTTCGGAAATATCTGCAAGTAGTGTAACCCTCGTAAATTTGCTTTCTTCCCCAACTTCACCCGCAGTCGCCGACGCTGATCCATCGTCGTCTTTTTTAAAAACAAGACGAGAAGAGAGACGATGGGTACTGAAAATTGCTTTGAATCTTCGCCAGAGATGGAGAAATTTCTATGCGAAAAGCTCCTCGATCAGCAGCAGCCCATCTCCGAGCGCTTCAGATCCCTCTTCTCTCTCCGCAATCTCCGCGGTCCTGCTCCTCGCCAAGCCCTAATGATCGGTATGATTTACTTATAGTTAGTATATCTTGAGCAATTTTTTAGGGGTATTTGCAGTTCAATACCCCAAAGTTTCATTCTTTTTTTAATTTTTGATATTTTGAAGTTCTATTTTGCCTATTGGATAACCACAAAGTGTAAACTTTGACGTTAATTTTGTTGTATATTAACATAGAAAAGTGAAAGAGAAACAATTTTCTTACCAAATTTCAATTTTTTGGGTTTGGGAAAGTGAGGAACGAAGTTAGGGATCTGTGTAATCAAATTATCAAATTGACGTCAACTTGGAACTTTTGGGGATATCAAATTTTCAATAAAGGATGAAACTTTGGAGTATTAAAGGGTAAATAAGCGTTTTATTTCTTCTTTTTAATGGTGGAGTATACCTACTGCTGGCAAAGCATACTTTTGTATAATTCATTGTGCTGTAAACAATGTTCAAATTTGATGCCACTGGCAATTTGTTTTAAATTTTTAATACAATCTTTACATGCTGGCATTGCAGAAATGGAACTATGTTCATCATTTTACTTGTTACCTGTGCCAGTAACATATGTATCTTTTAACACTGTGACTGTATGAAGGTGGAGTTTATGTATCGGGACTTGTTTTATGGTGGGAGATTACCGATCAAGAAACTGATGAATCTTAAGCAGCTTTATCTAGATTTTATTTTTATACTTGTTCACATTTTGTTTCGGGATTTGGCCAATGAACTCTGGTGTCTATGGGCTATAACTCTACTACGTTATTTGTAATCCTTGTACAGAATTAGCTTGTTTGTGGGCGTCGGATTAGTGTGCCCATTATTTCTTCAGAATCTGCAGGATACCTAGGAAACGACTTTTATGATACTTTCCTGCATATAAAGTCTAACTTTCAATGCAAAGGGGATATTTACTTTGTACATTCTTGTGAACACCAACTATTTACCAAATTTGCTGTTATTAATCATGACCAAAACATTCCTTTAGTGACTTCAGAATATTATTTACTTTGATTACCAATATGGCATTAGCTAATGACACAATGGCGATGATTGCTTTCTTCAAGAGCATCATAGTTGTGTGAAAATTTATTGTGAAGCCATCAGCTTATGGGCTTGTTTCAGGTCAAGCTATATCTGTTTAGAAGTGAAGGATCTGGACTGAGATGCATAGACTCATAGAGGCCAGAGGGTATTCATAGTAGGTAACTTATAGGATTTCCCTTGAGCTGGGTGTGATAGGTTATCCAACTTGTGCCTTACTTTTTGTCCCATATATGAATGTACAACAAATTTATCATGGTGCTTATTTCTAATGACTCTCCCCAATTTATTAGTGAGAGTTGGAGCATTGCTCCTTGATTTATCGACTGAAAGTTTGAAACTGAACTTGGGAAATGATGGGCCAATCTACTTGTCAATTAATTTGAAAATGATGTGAAAGTGTCCTCACTTGTTGATAGTTACCCTGGTTAGGAATTTTGTCACCAGTTCTTAAGTTTTTAGTGTCAGATTGACTGCCATATAACAGTGCGTTTGAATATCCTAGGCTATTGAGTTGCTTCATTTTTAAACTTACTGTCAGTTTCAAATTCTTACATAGCTTTGGGGTGTTTTTTTTTGCACATTTATTGTATACTAAATATGCTTCCAACATTCATTTTCATTATCTATATTACCTTGACCAAGTAATCCAATATGTCGACCTCATTAGATGTCAAAGATAGATGCAACTGTTTTTTCTTCCCAAATATCATGATTATGATGGAATTTGGGTTGAAGTGTTATCATGTGGTAATATGTTTCCCACTCTCAGCTACTAGAGATTCTTCAAATTTGCTTGCGCATGAGGCAGCATTTGCACTTGGTCAAATGCAGGATGCTGAAGCTATTCCTGTTTTAGAGGGGATTCTCAAAGACATGTCATTACATCCCATTGTCCGTCATGAGGTAGATTATCTTCTTTGTATTATTGCTATTCTTTTTTAATTCCTTTTTCACAAGTATGATTCCTTTCTAGGCAGCTGAAGCCCTTGGAGCAATTGGTTCGGAGGCTATTATTCCTCTACTGGAACAAAGTTTGGTATCCGATCCTGCTGAGGAGGTGCAAGAAACATGCGAATTAGCTCTTAGGCGTATCAAGGAACAAAAGAATTCTAACAATGGCGATGGTGCCTCTCCATTGGAGGCTTCACCATTCCTATCTGTTGATCCAGCTATGCCTGCTCCGAGTTGCTCTTCAGTAGATCAACTAAGGTATGCCATTATTTAAATGCCCGAAATCCCTATTATGAATTTGTTACATTTTATACCCGCTCTATTAATTTTATTCATATCAATCAAGGGAAGTTCTCTTGAACGAAGAAGAGGGCATGTATGAGAGGTATGCAGCTCTGTTTGCACTCCGGAACCATGGAGAAGAAGCCGCTGTGAATGCTATAGTCGCATCATTAGGTTCTAGAAGTGCTCTCTTGCGTCACGAGGTCTGTGAATTTCTTTAGCTTTCACTATTTGGTCTGAAATGGTTAATTTATTTCACTGTTTTTCTGCTATGGGTAAATGTTTTATACTAATAATGTAATTATAAAGTACATATATCAATTTTTGTGCTTATAAACTTCGACCATCAGGAATCCATTATGTAAAACTGAGGCAGGTGCTGCAAACTTTATTATCTTTTAACCACCAGAAATTCATTGTACAGAGCTGTTGTAGTAGATAGTATTGTGCACTGAAGTTCCAAAAATTTTATGGCAGGTAAATAGTAGCAAGGGTTTTTGATAGCACAAAAAGAATGACAGCTGCCATTGATCCAAGTAGACACGACCGAATACTTCACAATTTTGTTATTATTATAACTTATAAGCACATAACCTTTTATATAATATCTGCAACTTTGAGATCGGTTAATAATCTATAAAATATGGAACTCTTCTACCACTATTGGAGAACTATATAGTTCGGATACTAAGTGATGCAGGACAATCGTGGACCCTCCATGTGATGCGATTAGGATTTATTAGAATCTTTCCTTTTTTGGTAGGATTTTATTTTATTCTATGTAATCTTCATTTTAGTTGTAGTTCTTTAGGATTTGATTTTGATATCTCTTTCTATTTTAGTTAGGATTTTATGTGATTGCGTCTTTTAGTTTTGTTAGGTTTTGATTTGATTAGGATTTTAATTTTTTTCCTTAAATGTTTAGATTTTTCTTTTTCTATAAATAAGATATGTAATCCTCCATGGGGAATGGGCATTGATGAATAAAAAACTTGCGTTTGAGAATTCTCTCTTGAGCATGTGAGGTGTTCAATGGCTTGTGATTTGCCACTTTGGGGTGTGAAACCTTTGGGTGAGGCCCCTAAGTGTGAGGCCTAGTTATTTATCTAAACTTTCTCCACTTTTAATTCTAGCCATCCAATCTCAATCTTAAATCCCAAAAAAAGAAAAAAAAAGAAAAAAAAGCAAATCGTCGACGGCTTGGCATAATAAGTTGAAATCCATGACGAAGAATAATTGTTGTTATTGTTAGTGGATGAGCATCACAATTACTATTCATAGAATGAACAAGAGCCAAACAAAGGTAATTTGGGGTGTTTTTTGCACATTTATTGTATACTAAATATGCTTCCAACATTCATTTTCATTATCTATATTACCTTGACCAAGTAATCCAATATGTCGACCTCATTAGATGTCAAAGATAGATGCAACTGTTTTTCTTCCCAAATATCATGATTATGATGGAATTTGGGTTGAAGTGTTATCATGTGGTAATATGTTTCCCACTCTCAGCTACTAGAGATTCTTCAAATTTGCTTAGCATGAGGCAGCATTTGCACTTGGTCAAATGCAGGATGCTGAAGCTATTCCTGTTTTAGAGGGGATTCTCAAAGACATGTCATTACATCCCATTGTCCGTCATGAGGTAGATTATCTTCTTTGTATTATTGCTATTCTTTTTAATTCCTTTTTCACAAGTATGATTCCTTTCTAGGCAGCTGAAGCCCTTGGAGCAATTGGTTCGAGGCTATTATTCCTCTACTGGAACAAAGTTTGGTATCCGATCCTGCTGAGGAGGTGCAAGAAACATGAATTAGCTCTTAGGTATCAAGGAACAAAAGAATTCTAACAATGGCGATGGTGCCTCTCCATTGGAGGCTTCACCATTCCTATCTGTTGATCCAGCTATGCCTGCTCGAGTTGCTCTTCAGTAGATCAACTAAGGTATGCCATTATTTAAATGCCGAAATCCCTATTATGAATTTGTTACATTTTATACCCGCTCTATTAATTTTATTCATATCAATCAAGGGAAGTTCTCTTGAGCGAAGAAGAGGGCATGTATGAGAGGTATGCAGCTCTGTTTGCACTCGAACCATGGAGAAGAAGCTGTGAATGCTATAGTCGCATCATTAGGTTCTAGAAGTGCTCTCTTAGTCCACGAGGTCTGTGAATTTCTTTAGCTTTCACTATTTGGTCTGAAATGGTTAATTTATTTCACTGTTTTTCTGCTATGGGTAAATGTTTTATACTAATAATGTAATTATAAAGTACATATATCAATTTTGTGCTTATAAACTTGACCATCAGGAATCCATTATGTAAAACTGAGGCAGGTGCTGCAAACTTTATTATCTTTTAACCACCAGAAATTCATTGTACAGAGCTGTTGTAGTAGATAGTATTGTGCACTGAAGTTCCAAAAATTTTATGGCAGGTAAATAGTAGCAAGGGTTTTTGATAGCACAAAAGAATGACAGCTGCCATTGATCCAAGTAGACACGACCGAATACTTCACAATTTTGTTATTATTATAACTTATAAGCACATAACCTTTTATATAATATCTGCAACTTTGAGATCGGTTAATAATCTATAAAATATGGAACTCTTCTACCACTATTGGAGAACTATATAGTTCGGATACTAAGTGATGCAGGACAATCGTGGACCCTCCATGTGATGCGATTAGGATTTATTAGAATCTTTTCTTTTTAGTAGGATTTTATTTTATTCTATGTAATCTTCATTTTAGTTGTAGTTCTTTAGGATTTGATTTTGATATCTCTTTCTATTTTAGTTAGGATTTTATGTGATTGCGTCTTTTAGTTTTGTTAGGTTTTGATTTGATTAGGATTTTAATTTTTTCCTTAAATGTTTAGATTTTTCTTTTCTATAAATAAGATATGTAATCCTCCATGGGGAATGGGCATTGATGAATAAAAACTTGCGTTTGAGAATTCTCTCTTGAGCATGTGAGGTGTTCAATGGCTTGTGATTTGCCACTTTGGGGTGTGAAACCTTTGGGTGAGGCCCCTAAGTGTGAGGCCTAGTTATTTATCTAAACTTTCTCCACTTTTAATTCTAGCCATCCAATCTCAATCTTAAATCCCAAAAAAGAAAAAAAGAAAAAGCAAATCACATGTCAAAGAACACCTCACATGCTCAAGAGAGAATTCTCTAACTTAAATTTTTTATTCATCAATGTCCATTCCTCATGGAGGATTACATCTTTTATTTATAGAAAAAGAAAAATCTAAACAGTTAAGGAAGCAAATCAAAATCCTAATCAAATCAAAACCTAACAAAAACTAAAAGATGCAATCAAATACAATCCTAACTAAAATAGAAAGAGATATCAAAATCAAAATCCTACGAAATTCTAACTAAAAAGAAGATTACATAGAATAAAATAAAATCCTACAAAAAAAAAAAATTCTAATAAATCTTAATCGCATCACATGAAGGGTCCACGATTGTCCTGCATCATATTATTTCTCTTCAAAATTTAAAGCAAAGCCAATACAAATTTCTCAACTACGGCCAGACGTGGATCTTCAATCAAAACTTGAGTTCGATTCAGATCCGAAGCCTCAACTTGAGTCAGAAGAGAAAGCAAAGCAAGATATAAAATTTAATTAAGAGCCTAAGCTTGAACTTCGAGCGAAGCGGAACTAGAGCGAAAAATTGATTTAGAACCCAAGCCTAAACTCGAACTTGAAAGAGAGCAAGAACTTGGACTCAAATCGAACATTGAGTCAAATGTTGATCTAAATCTAAAGCTCGAATCAACTCCAGAGCCTGAAATCAAGTCAAGCCTAGAAACCGAATGTAAGATCGATATGTAGTGCAAACTTCCGATCCAGATCAATCCGATTGTTGAGTTCATTATCCCGGACTCTCCACTGCCTACTCGATATCGAATTATGCAAATACTTCTGAAGATCTTGCAGTTTGTGAAAGAATATTTTCCATCAGTCAAAAAAATCATCACGCTCTCCCATTTTAAAACTCGAGGTCAAGAGTTTTCTCAAACAAGGGGAGATTTGATGTAGGATAATCGTGGACCCTCCATGTGATGCGATTAGGATTTATTAGAATCTTTCCTTTTTGGTAGGATTTTATTTTATTCTATGTAATCTTCATTTTAGTTGTAGTTCTTTAGGATTTGATTTTGATATCTCTTTCTATTTTAGTTAGGATTTTATTTGATTGCATCTTTTAGTTTTGTTAGGTTTTGATTTGATTAGGATTTTAATTTTTTCCTTAAATGTTTAGATTTTTCTTTTCTATAAATAAGATATGTAATCCTCCATGGGGAATGGGCATTGATGAATAAAAAACTTGCGTTTGAGAATTCTCTCTTGAGCATGTGAGGTGTTCAATGGCTTGTGATTTGCCACTTTGGGGTGTGAAACCTTTGGGTGAGGCCCCTAAGTGTGAGGCCTAGTTATTTATCTAAACTTTCTCCACTTTTAATTCTAGCCATCCAATCTCAATCTTAAATCCCAAAAAAAGAAAAAAAAAGAAAAAAAAGCAAATCGTCGACGGCTTGGCATAATAAGTTGAAATCCATGACGAAGAATAATTGTTGTTATTGTTAGTGGATGAGCATCACAATTACTATTCATAGAATGAACAGTAGCCAAACAGTGTAATTTGGGGCTGTTTTGTGGGGTTTTGGGACTGTTTATTGGTCAAACAGGGGGGACTGATTGCAAGTTATGGATCAAGATGGGAAGGGCGTTGAATTTTGTAAAGAGGAGAGATTTGATAACTAGGCCTCGCACCCAAGGGCTTCGCACCCCAAAAAAAGCAAATCACATGTCAAAGAACACCTCACATGCTCAAGAGAGAATTCTCTAACTTAAATTTTTTTATTCATCAATGTCCATTCCTCATGGAGGATTACATCTTTTATTTATAGAAAAAGAAAAATCTAAACAGTTAAGGAAGCAAATCAAAATCCTAATCAAATCAAAACCTAACAAAAACTAAAAGATGCAATCAAATACAATCCTAACTAAAATAGAAAGAGATATCAAAATCAAATCCTACAGAAATTCTAACTAAAAAGAAGATTACATAGAATAAAATAAAATCCTACAAAAAAAAAAAATTCTAATAAATCTTAATCGCATCACATGAAGGGTCCACGATTGTCCTGCATCATATTATTTCTCTTCAAAATTTAAAGCAAAGCCAATACAAATTTCTCAACTACGGCCAGACGTGGATCTTCAATCAAAACTTGAGTTCGATTCAGATCCGAAGCCTCAACTTGAGTCAGAAGAGAAAGCAAAGCAAGATATAAAATTTAATTAAGAGCCTAAGCTTGAACTCGAACGAGAAGCGGAACTAGAGCGAAAAATTGATTTAGAACCCAAGCCTAAACTCGAACTTGAAAGAGAGCAAGAACTTGGACTCAAATCGAACATTGAGTCAAATGTTGATCTAAATCTAAAGCTCGAATCAACTCCAGAGCCTGAAATCAAGTCAAGCCTAGAAACCGAATGTAAGATCGATATGTAGTGCAAACTTCCGATCCAGATCAATCCGATTGTTGAGTTCATTATCCCGGACTCTCCACTGCCTACTCGATATCGAATTATGCAAATACTTCTGAAGATCTTGCAGTTTGTGAAAGAATATTTTCCATCAGTCAAAAAAATCATCACGCTCTCCCATTTTAAAACTCGAGGTCAAGAGTTTTCTCAAACAAGGGGAGATTTGATGTAGGATAATCGTGGACCCTCCATGTGATGCGATTAGGATTTATTAGAATCTTTTCTTTTTTAGTAGGATTTTATTTTATTCTATGTAATCTTTTTTTTAGTCAGTATTTCTTTAAGATTTGATTTTGATATCTCTTTCTATTTTAGTTAGGATTTTATTTGATTGCATCTTTTAGTTTTGTTAGGTTTTGATTTGAGTATGATTTTGATTTGCTTCCTTATCTGTTTAGATTTTTCTTTTTCTATAAATAAGAGATGTAATCCTCCATAAGGAATGGACATTGATGAATAAAAAAATTGAGTTTGAGAATTCTCTCTTGAGCATGTGAGGTGTTCATTGGCTTGTGGTTTGTCATTTTGGGGGTGAGAAGCCCCTTGGGTGTGAGGCTCCTAGGTGTGAGGCCTAGTTATTTATTTAAACTTTCTCTACTTTCAATTCTAGTCATCCAATCTTAATCTTAAATAAAAAAAATTCACAGATGAACAGCAACCAAGATTTTAAATGTCGGCCGACATGTCCGACATGTCGGTTTCATGGCTCAACCGACACGACTTGGACAGTTTCAAGTCTAATGTCGTTTTTCATGTTCAAGTTGGATAAATCGGCGATATATCGGCCATATCGGCCGATTTTTCAGCTTTGAAAAATCGGCTGATATGGTCCATTTTATTTTCCTGCTATTTTTAAGGTGATACGGGTTTGGGTTTAGTGCTGAAAACCCAAACCCGTTTCACCTAGGACTCGTTCTTATAAATATGAAGCGATGGAGAGGGAAAAAAAAGAAAACCCTAGGGCAAAATCGTCGCTGTTTACCTCTCTCAAGCTCGTCCTCATCGCTGCCTCAGAACTGCCTCGTCCTCATCAGGGTGAGTCTTCTTCTTCTCTCTCTTTTTGTTCACCGTCTTCCTCTTCTTATTCTCTCTCTCTCTGAGTCTCTGGTTCTCTCTCTCTGAGTCTATCTCTCTCTCTCTCTCTCCTTACCCTTTTTTGGGTAAATTCACAAAAAAATCCCTGAATTTTGTGATTGAAATGCAAAAATTGAAAACTGAATTTATAAATTTGTAATTGAAAATTCATAAATTGAAATTGAATTATATCTTATTTCTTAGTTCAGAATATAACTAATTAACTGGTTATTGATGATAAATGCCACTAATTACTAGTTATTGCATTTAGGATATGATATTATACATATGCGCACCACCCGATATGGCAATCCGATATTTAGTTCATGTCCCCTGACATATCCCCGATTTTCGCTATCCGACATGGATTTCAGTCATCCGACATGAACCCGACATCCGACATTTAAAACCTTGACAGCAACCCCACGAACTGTTCATCTGCATGAACAATGATTTGCTACTCCTCGAGATCCGACACCACCTGCCTTTGATGATGCCACAATCCTTCGCATCCGACTATGAACCCTGACAACAACCTCCATTCGAGTATCGTCGTTGCCAAATTTCCTCCGATCGACCCTCAATGAGTTATGATCCCTCACCGCCACGGCCTTACAATACAACTCTGGAAAGTTATCGAAGACTTAAAAATCTACCCGCTCCCCCTTTCATATCCCGTTCAGATTCGGATACTCGCCAAAGTACACAATATTGAGAATCTCGTGCTTTCCAATCGGATCTGGATCGGCGTCGAAGGCAACACATTCTGGAGCCCTCTACTTTCGGATCGGAGCCCCTGCCTCGATCCGCATCACTAAGTTTGTTGTTTAACATCGCACAAATATTTTACAATATGAAATTACCCATTATCAACGGGTTTAGCTCAGTGATAAGTGGTTGGAATTTGAGTATGGGAGGTCATAGATTCAAGACCAGGATGTGATCTTTGTTAATACGATATTGGTAGCTTATGTTTTGAAGAAGCTCCGGTTCTTAATGATGTAATATATGGGGAAGATATCTGCTGTACAGCCTTATTTAATCTATAGAGTTTAATTTTTATTCACTTATACAGTACATTATGTTTTCTCTCTAAATTTAGAGTCTTGCTTTATCTTTTGCTTGGCAAAAGATGCCGACTGTTCAGTACTTGCTCTGCACCAAAAAATGCTGCTGTAGTTGAAAAGTCAAAATGCTGCTAGTTATTTGGAATGCCCTTCACTCTTGTTCGCCTCCATTTACGGGGTTTCTTTTGAGTCAATTTAAGGATCTGTGTCTTTTATGTTTTGAAGCAAATATTTGGTCCTTATGCTGTATAATTCATTGCTCGTCACTTGGTTGTGACTTTGCTGTTCTAGAGTATTACTTCTTTTTGTAATTTGTTGAATGCATGTCTATAGACAGAAATTTTCTCTCTTCTGAAACCAAGTAACTCAATCATGATGCGGAAGAAGAAAACTTCGAGTTTGTTTCTTCAATCTGCTCTCTCCTAGTTGCTTAGCTGCTTTGGAACCTTCTTCGATTTCCACCAAACAAACTGTGTGCTGAAGAATACTCCAAATTCTCCGGATGAGTTCAGACCCTATAGTTGTTTCTCAACCAATACATTCCCTGACGAACTGTTAAAGATTTCCTGCAACAAAAGACTTCCCCTTGTGTGTGACATTAAAAGGAGAATCCAAAAATGTTATTGTCATTTAAGCATCCTAAAAGATAAATGATGTGGTTTCTTATTGATTTTGATGGCTCAAGACGACTTACACATCTTAAAAGCATAGCTGACAAAGTTATAATGGGTTTGACCTTCAGGGTTATCTATGTTGTGCTGACCCACATGTAAAGGTTGTTATTATGCAAATTAATTACTCCCATCTCTCTGTGCAGGTAGCCTATGTCTTAGGTCAGTTGCAAAACAAAGCTGCTGCTTCTGCACTGTCTGCGATCCTCAGAGACGTGAAGGAGCATCCCATGGTTCGACATGAAGCTGCTGAAGCCCTTGGTTCAATTGCAGGTATTAAGAAGATTCCTGCAATTTATCAATGCTGTCTGGGTGGAACTATTCTTATTTCTAGTAGGATATTCAAAGCATCCTGTATTATTTACAGAGTCAAAGCACCCTGTATTATTTACAGAGTTTTTACAGCTAATTATATAATTAGCTGTATGGAACACGACTACACTACAGAGGGCATTGGTAGGATACTATTGTAATCACTCCTCATCACAATTTTTCTGGGTTGTTCTCATTAGTGATCCTTGATTATCACTATTTCCCTCACCACCTCATCTTGTTTCTAGTTGAGTCAGAATACTTGTATTCTTTGTTGCATGGAAACGGGAATGGGTACTGGTACAGGTATGGGTGCGGGTGCGGGACATGGAAAATTTATAAAAGGTATGGTACAAGGACACGGCTATATACATTTATTGAAATTAACAATGCACGTGAGATCAATATTGTTTTTTCATTCACCTGTTATGAGGATTAAAATTCCTATGAAGTTTTCATGTTCCTTTTTTATTATGTAGATTATAAAATGGATGTGAAGTGTAGATATTTGTTTAAGAAGTGTATGACGAGTGTTTTAAATTAATACATGCCTTATATAATTGAGTACACGTATAAATGCATTACCATATTCAAGGAGTGTCCAAGAAGTTTCGGTGCGGGTGCGGGTATGTTGGGTATGAGTACGACTTCAGATAGAAGTATCCATGTAACATAGCTTATATTTATCTAGGCCTTTCTACTCCCTGGTTACTGTTATCATATAGTTATCCTTGATTTTGATTGGGTATCTCACTGCATCATAAGAACCCTTAAGTGGACATGTCCAAGCAATTGACATCATGTAATCTGCTCTTTTGAGTTTTCTTTGTTTTGTTCTTACTGTGACATTTTATCATGTTCTAGATGGGGACAGTGTTGCACTTCTAACGGAATTTGCAAAGGACCCTGAACCAATAGTCTCTCAGAGCTGCGAAGTTGCTCTCAGCATGCTGGAATTTGAAAGATCTGGCAAGTCATTCGAGGTATGAATCAATCATACTTAGCAACCGGCACTAGCATCTTTTTTGCGTTGTTGAATTCTGACTCGATTTCCTTCTCTATTTATGCAGTATCTTTTCTTGCAGTCTCCACAAGTTTTATAGTCCAGCCGTACGATTAAATACAAAATCCCAGTCTTGGGGCCGAAATATTTGGCTGTGTGAATCATCAAGAGATTCATTCTCCATTTGGACACTGATCTCTTTACTTTAAGGATGTGCTGACAAGAAATAATTGTTGTGATTTGATTTTTACCTCGGTGCTGCTGTTATCTATACTATTGAAAGTCTTATTATGGACTATTGGCTTGATTTCTGTTCTCGGGATTCTTTGAGATCACAATGCCATTGATAACCTGAACTGCTGCTGATTTCTGTTTAATCCGGCTTGCTTCTTGGTATCTCTGTGATTATGAATGTTTAATATGATTGATGTTTCCCGAAAAACACATGATTGATAAAGTATGTTAACTGCGATTAGCATTGCGTGCTCAATTTCGTCATGGAGGAGTATTTTTTTTCTTCCTATGAATATATGAAACTGCTGAGAAATTTGACCAGCTGTAGATTATTAATTTTAATGTGTATGTATATAGCTGTGTTCCCGTATTCTAATTTTTATAATTTTGCCGTGTCCCGTATCCGCACCCGTTCCGTGTCTGCACCGCACCCGTATCCATGTTAATATAGGTTGGTGGTAATTTTAGTTGTAGAAGCCTACTCACACCACGCACGCGCGTGCACACGCATGCACACACATGCACAGATAAATACATAATAAGCTTTTCGTGACGAAAACTGTCAAGAATTCAACAAGAATAGCGCAGGAAATGAGCAATATGCACATTAACTATTCAGCTCATAAATAAAGTGAGCAATGAGATTGTGCATGAACCATTTATGTGTTGGTGTGTATGATTATCAATCAAATAATGCGATATGGTAGTTATATATTGTGAGAGTGGATTAATATCTCAATATTTGCGGATCCAAGTGTTAACATCTCTCAAGAGTGTGAACATATATAAATATTGGAGTCCATTTCCATATTCTTATTGTGACAAAATGCGGTTATTCAATGTTTCCTACTTTAAAATATGAAGATATTTCAATAATCTGAGTGCATCTCGACAAAGTATGAAGAAAACTCCGACCATAGATAATTCATATGAGTTGGATACTACAAATTAAATCCACCCTTTTATAAAGAAGAGAGAAAAGAAGAAGAGTTTTGATTTATATATTCCTCAAATTATTTGCTATTTTCCATCCTCAAAAGATTTCATATTTGTCAATGCACCATTCATTGCCTTTCTTCCCTTGCTCGTTTTCTGGATTTTGAAATTGTTTTTATATCTTTTTATGAAATAGAAGAGGAGGGTAAAATAGAACTTATATTCTAATTATCTTATAAATCTTGGGCTCAGTTGGGCAAAAAGAAGATAAACTAGTTTTCTTCTAAACTAGTTCAAAAGTAAATGAAGGTGGGGGTTGGATAAAAAAAAAGAACTAATTTAAGGCCAAAATTTTGCCTAGCAAAACTAGCGCAAGTTTTAACCCAAATTTTGCCAAATTAGGACAAGAGTCTGGACCACCGTTGGCTCCCCTTGGCCTTGTTTAATGAGTTTGCTGAACATTGTCTAACAAAATGTAAGTTGACCGGCTAATAATAGGTTTGTGGGGATTTTGAGGGTGTATTGACATATAAAAAACCATTGGAGTGTGAATTTAAAAATAACTTTGATTGGTGGTTAATTTCACAAAACCCCCTAAACTTTGAGGGTTTTACACTTATCTCTGTAAACTATTTTCCCCACCAAACCATCCTAAACTTTTGAATGTCTAACAATACACTCATGAAATTAATATTTTCCCGATGGACCTCCTGATAGTTTAATAATATTGTAAAAAGAAAAAAAAATACTTCTTTAAGATTAAAATTATTAACATCATTAGAGGGTCAGTTCAGGAGGTTATTGGTGTAGGAGTGTTGATAAGGAAAACCTTAAAGTTGAGGGAGTATTGTGGGACACCCAAACCTTCAGAGTGATTGGATGACAAGAAAAGTCCATTGGGTAAATCATCAAAAGTCAGGGGTTTTTCTGTGAATTTAACCCATTACTCGGGGGTGGGGCCATATGTAAAATTAACGCCAAGGACAAAAATAGAGCTCATTTTAGGGGAAATACCGAAGTCGGGCTAATCCTCGAAAATTTTGATTCCACGAAGCGATCAATGGCGGAAAACCTATTTCAAGGTCTGCCTCCTCCTTCGTCAACAACTCAACCTCCTAACAATGGCGACGATGCTCAACCTTCGACCTCGATCCCGATCCCGATCCCAATCAAGACAGCTGCTCCTGCTCTCAAGAGCGCCCTTAAACGAGAAAAACCCTCAACCCAACCTCAGGAGATAACCGAAGGTAAATCTCTCATCTCTTCTTCAATTTGTTTAATTTTATTCCTAGGCACTGATCTAGGGTTTCATGCATTTTCCCATTTTTTTTTTTTTTTTGCTGTTCTCTTCGGTTTTGTTTGAATGACCAGGGTTATTGAATTAGGGCTCGGATGTAGTAGTTCTTGAGCTCATCATTGGAAGAGTTTATTTATGTATTAAAAAAAAAAGATCCAATCTTGTTACATGCAAAGCGTAGAAAGAGAAAGAATGATACTTATCTTGGGACTCCGCGCTAACAGAATTGGGGACCGCAAATTTTTGACACTGCAATAGGCAGAGAACATCGGAAATCACAACCAAATTGTGATCAAAGCTGATTAAATGCCCTTGTCATGTTTTTGGGAACTTACACCCACTTCTCGAAAACCTTTTAACTACTGACTGTAGTCTATAGAATTCATGCTCTTGGAGAAACTAATAGGAACCTTATGTTAAGTTGAAATAAACTCTTCTCTGTATATATCAATAATGTGATACAAGTCCTTATATATACCGGTTAGACAAAACCCTAATTAGGGTAAAATACAACAAGTATAAAATTACAGTTTGGTACATATAGTTAGTTATCTCAATACTCCCCCGCAAGCGAAAGGCGGGGAACGACTTGCAGCTTGGACCGAAGAAAAGCAAAGCGCGTGGTCCGGAGCGCCTTAGTAAGGATGTCTGCAAGCTGATCATGAGTAGAGATAAATTGGACTTGTAAATCACGACGCGCTACCTTCTCCCGAACAAAGTGAAAATCAATCTCGACATGCTTGGTGCGAGCATGAAAAACCGGATTAGCTGATAAATACGTCGCACCAAGATTGTCACACCAGAGCGTCGGAGAGGAGCGTAGAGAAAAGCCAAGTTCCTTGAAAAGAGACCGCAAACACGTGAGTTCTGCCGCTGTGTCAGCAAGAGCCTTGTATTCAGACTCAGTGGAGGAACGAGAAACCGTGCATTGTTTTCGTGAAGTCCACGAGATCAAATTGGCACCCAGAAAAATGGCAAAACCCCCAGTAGACTTTTGATCATCAGGGCATCCCGCCCAATCATCATCACAAAAGGCCTCAAGAGAAAGTGGAGAGCTACGCCGGAAATAGAGACCATGAGAGGGTGTGCCACAGAGATACCGAAGAATACGCTTGACGGCCAGCCAGTGATCATCCGTGGGCTGGTGCATGAACTGGTAGACCTTGTTGACAGCAAAGGCCAAATCAGGTCGCGTCAATGTAACATATTGGAGCGCACCAACAACTCGTCGATATTTAGTCGGGTCAGAAAATAGAGAGCCAGTAGCCTTCGAGAGAACAGCGACGAGACGTGTAGAGCAGTTTGGAGTCGATAGACTGCGTCTTTGAAGAAGCTCACGGATATACTTCTGTTGAGAAAGAAGTAACCCGGAGTCTTGAGGAACCACCTCAATGCCAAGAAAATAATGTAGCGGGCCGAGGTCTTTCAGTGAAAACTCAGAGGAGAGTGCGGCAATGATACGAGAAATATGATCCAGACTGTTCCCTGTAACAATAATGTCATCGACATAAACTAAAATGAATAATTTAGTCACACCCTGCGAGTATATGAAGAGGGAGGAGTCTGTTTTCGAGCCAGTGAACCCGTTCGAAATGAGAGCCTGAGAGAGACGATGAAACCATGCCCGAGGAGCCTGCTTGAGGCCATAGATAGCACGGTGAAGATGGCATACATGATCTGGGTGAGTAGGATCCTCGAACCCCGGCGGTTGGGACATATAAACAGTCTCAGTCAATGACCCGTGAAGAAACGCATTCTGAACGTCCAGTTGACGTAGAGACCATCCCTGTGAAACGGCAAGGGAAATGATAGTCCGAATAGTTGTCGGTTTGACAACCGGACTAAAAGTCTCCTCAAAATCCAGACTCGGTTGCTGATGAAATCCCTTAGCAACGAGACAGGCCTTATATCGCTCCACGGCACCATCAGCCTTCCGCTTGATCTTGTAGACCCACCTGCAACCAACAACATTCATAGAAGCAGAAAAAGAAACTAGCGACCATGTACCATTCCGAAGAAGAGCCTGATACTCTTCAGCCATAGCCCTGCGCTACTGAACACTTTTATTAGCGATAGTAAAGGATGTTGGTTCAAGGTCAGTGGATGAAGTAGAGGTGGTAGTAAGTGAGGCCGAGGGAGAGAATACAACTTTCGGTTTGGGGTTGGACCGAAGTTGCATGGGATGAGTTTTAGTAGGAGGGACTGGTGGGACAACACTTAATGGAGAGGAGGGAGACGGGCATATCGGGGAGGTGGGACTGCTAGATGTGTGAGCCGAACCCTCCTCGGACCAGCATCCAGCACTCGGTGAGGCTAGAGGGTCAGGAGGCACAACTCCAGAGGGAATAGGGGATGTAGGGGACAGCGCCGAAGCATTCTGTCCCTCGGCTGGCAGCAGAGGCGCTGCTGCCACCCTCTCGGTCAGCGGCGAAATTGGAACCGATGGAAAGAACACGGGCGGAGGTGGGACGGAAAAATAAACAATGTCGGAGGTAGATGTCTTAGTTGTGGGAGAACAAAATGGGAAGGTATTTTCGTCAAAACGTACATGTCGTGCAATGTATAATCGCTTAGTATTAAGATCAAGACATCGATAACCATGGTGTATAGGGCTATAACCAAGAAAAACACACGGAGAGGACCGAAAGTCCATTTTATGAGCATTATAAGGACGAAGATAGGGGAAGCAAAGACACCCAAAAACCTTTAGAAAAAGATAATCCGGTCGTTTTCGAAAAAGACATTCAAAAGGGGATTTTAAGAGAAACTTTTGAGGGCATCCGATTAATCATATACACCGCACTGTCAAAAGCAAAATGCCAAAATTTTTGATGAACACCGGAGTGAGCTAAAAGAGATAATCCAGTCTCAACTATATGACGGTTTCGACGTTCAACTATCCCGTTTTGCTCACTGGTGTGGGGACAAGAAACACGGTGAATAATGCCCAATTTTGAAAAATAGTCTGATAATTTGCGAAATTCTCCCCCCCAATAAGTTTGAACCGACTTGAGTTTAGTACCAAATTGACGTTCAACCATAGAAATAAATTTGGGGAAAATGAGGAACACATCAGATTTTTGCATAAGAGGATAAAACCAAATATATTTCGAATAGTGATCAACAAATATAACAAAATACTTATGTCCATCACTAGATAAAACAGGGGCAGGACCCCAAACATCACTAAACACAAGTTCTAAGACCGAATTACTCTTATTATTTGACAACGGAAGAAATAGTTTTGAAGATTTGCTAAGTTGACAATCATTACAAAAATAATCCAAATTCCTAGACGAGCACGGAAGTGTATTTTTATTGACCATAGCCCTAAACAACTGTCCACGTGGATGACCTAACTGACGATGCCATATTGCAGACGACGCACGCTTAGCTGAAAAAACCGCGGGACTGATTCTACGAAAATGGGAAAGGCGAAGCGAATATAGTCCATTCTCACTCGGGCCTGTAAGGAGAGGCCGTTTGGTAACTCAATCCTTCACAACAAAAAAATGAGGATAAAATTCGAAGAAAATATTATTATTAGCAGTAAATTGACGCACACTAATTAAAGCTTTGGAAAGAGAGGGAACATGTAAGACGTTAGGCAGAGAAAAACGTGCGTTTGGTGTACATAAAGTGGTGGAACCAACATTAGCTATAGAAAGCCCTTTACCATTACCAATATGGAGCGTGTCAGTACCTTGGTAGGCCTCCGAGTGATCAAGGCCTGCAACATCGGGAGTCACATGATTGGTAGCCCCCGTATCCGCAAACCAGAGGGATGTGTTGGATTGCTGGGAGGTCTCAGGACGAGGATTAGTGAAGTGTGCCGTGGGTTGGGTACCAACAATACCCCGCTGAAAGCAATGGACGGCTGTATGACCAAATCCGTGGCAAATCTGACAATGAACATTTCCTCCAAAATTATTGCCACGCCACGATCACGGCCACCTCGACGACCACGTCCATGACCACCACGATCACCGAAAAACTGCTGTCCACCGCCAAAACTATGATGCTGTCCACCAAAACTCTGCTGCCCACCAAAACTATGCTGCTGTCCAAAATTCTGTTGGGCTGAAAACAGAGCATGAAGTGCACCTGGGCTGAAAACAGAGCCACCGTGCGGACCATGTACTTGGCCGAGCCCACTGCCAATCTGGGCCGGACTTCCGAGCGCTTGAAGAAAGGCCAATTGGGCCTAATTGAGGCCTCCCAACGCAGCAGTGGGTGGCATAGATGCTGTTGATCCGCCACCCGAGGCGGCGAGAGAGGAACCGGTGGGGGAGAACAGCGCCAAGGGGTTCAAAACTGATTCCTTTTGCGAGCGAGTGATGTATTCTTGACTGAGCAGAAGAGATTGAAGATCCTCAAAGCTAATTGGTTCCTTCCGACGATGGAGAGTTGTGGAAACATTCTGAAATTCTGGATGAAGACCCCGAAAAATATAGGTCAAGAAATCCTTCTGTGAGAGAGGACGACCGGCGGCGGCGAGATTGTTAGCAATAACTTTAATTTTATTGAGGTAATTCGAGATCGAGGACTCCTTTTGCCTGCACTCATGAAGGTCCTCGTGAAGTTGTAAAATTCTGGACTCAGAGGGATTAGCATACGCTGTCACAAGCGCATCCTAAATTTCTGCAGATGTCTTTTTCCCAACAATGACAGGGAAACACTCTTCAGTCAAGGACGAGAGAATTATAGTCTTCACATGATCGTCGTTTCGTTTCCACAAAACGAACTCTGGATTAACCTTAGTAGAGATGTGATCTGCAGTGGTAATATGGGTTGGAGGGGAAGGGGAGGACCCATCAACAAACCCTAGGAAGGATTGGCTTGAAGGAAAGGGGTGAATCAAGGTATGCCAATAAAGATAGTTACGGGGTTCCAATTTAATGGTGATATAGTGATGCGCATGTAGTACTGCAGCAGAGGAAGGGAAAGAGTTTGTTGTACCAGAATTAGAACTCTCGGAAGTGATTTCGGGAGCCATTGCACATCGGAAGAAGAAGCGGCGGCGCACGGCTACACAACGGAAAAAGCGGCGTTGCACAACTAGGGTTTCAGCAAAGGAAGGAGAAGAGGCCGTTCTGATACCAAGTTGAAATAAACTCTTCTCTGTATATATCAATAATGTGATACAAGTCCTTATATATACCGGTTAGACAAAACCCTAATTAGGGTAAAATACAACAAGTATAAAATTACAGTTTGGTACATATAGTTAGTTATCTCAATATGTTATGACACATATAGGTCAATGCACACAAAAGTTAGCGAAAGAAATGCTTGCTGAAGGATATCCTAGAGGGCAAAGTGCAAACATCGGGGGGAAACTGCCGAAGCTCATGATACCAGCTGAATTTGAAATAACAAAAAACACATAAGTAAGCATCCATATAAATTTGAAATATTGTCATCATATAACCTTTGTCTGCTGTGCTATATGATCCCAATGCTTGTGGAGCTTAAGAGATGGAATATTCTGTCTACTTAATATGTGATACCCATGTCTATAATAGTAGCTGGGTTCTACTTCAAGTGTCGTGTCCTCCTAAATCTTGCTCCCGCTGTTCTACATGAAAGCCTCAAATTGCATCTATGAAACAAGGTGCATATTAGTATTATTTTTTCTGAGGAATAGGATGCTGTCAACCCTCTAGCCATGTGCATGCATGTATATATCTGTGTGTGCATGTGCGCTCAAGTGCGTGCGTGGTCAAAGTAGGCTTCTACAACTGAAATTATGCCAACCAAAGTAATAGTCCATCTAAAGGGGCTCTGTTGCTAAGATCTCAGGAAAAAAAAGAAGGGGTCTGAAATTGATTCCCAATGTCATCAATATTTTGAAATAGGTCCTCTAGAAACGGAGGGAGGGACAACCTAACTATTTTATGGATTTTGCACTAAATTAGGTCTTTCGTATATAATACCAAAGAACACACATTTGTATCAACTATATTCGTATATGCAAATTAAATTTACATACATAGTTTGGGCAATTGCCCTGTTCGACACTCCATGTCTGTAGCGGAGCTTGTCTCTCGTGTCAGGGCATACCACTCTTTTCTGCAATTCCCTATCTGCTGTGCCACATACTCACCACCCAACTAATTGTTAGGAACCAAAATTTTATAATCGCTTTCCTAAGCTCTTCACATGCAATATTTTTTGTTATAAATTGATCCTACCCTCCAGATGAATGTGATAAAAGACATTTTACTATGAACATCAGCAGCAAGTGTATAAATTTTACGAGATAAAAGATTCTTTTATTATATTAATTTCTGTTGTTTTCCTTAGAGTTCCTTTTTTTTTTATCTTTGTCCTGATTCCTATTTTATTGTGTACATACATAATTCATGCATGCAAGCATATATACACTACTTTTCATAAGCCTGGTTTCTAATTACTCTGTAAATTCTTTTGATTTGCAGTAGCACCTCAAAAACGTTTGAGGTTCAAAACTAGTGTAGATGCGACAGAAGTACAAGTGATAGACGCGATGCAAAAGATTGCATCTCACATAAAAAATCCTGCGAAGTTCAGTAAGGCATCAAAGCTTGCCTTGCAGTTAATTAAGGCTGGTAGTGTGAAACCTGGAACCAGTGATCACTTCTTTGCCATACTGGAGTCTGCAATGTCTTCAACTTCTTCTTGTACGGAGCCTTCATTGAGGGCGGAATATCATGCATTGTTCTCAGAAGTTCAAGATATTAAGGAGGTATGGTTTTGACTATATTACTCTAGTAGCAATGATGAGACTTCTGTTAGCAACAGGCCTAAATTGTGTATTAAAATATCATCGACATTAGTCAGAATGTATGATATCTAGCAAAATCTATCTCCTACCATCTCATATTGTTTTGTTAAAATGTTCTTACCAATTTTGTGATTAAACATTGCATTTTTACCTCATTTGCTAAATATCCTAGAGACATATTCTTACGTCCAACTTATTTATGGTCCTTCTATCACTTAAAAGCATTGTGGTAACAAAAACTTGTCTTAGTTTGTTTCTTCTTCTTTGCCTGTGCAGTGTTTCAGTGAGCAGCAGAACAATCAACTGACAACATGGACAATAAGAGCAGTGATGGCTAATGATCTCTACACTGATGATAGCTTTGTGGTATGATTTATCTATCTCATGCATAATACTGTGAATTTATCGGATTCAATTAGTAGGCTTAATATAATGCTAGTAAATATTCATGGAAACTTTGGCATATTCCCTTCGGACATCTGATAACACTACATAAGGAACGATATTGCATCATATCTGATAGGGGTTAGCAGTGTTGAAAAAAGCCCTCTGCTTTTGGCGCCATTTGCCAAGTGGAAGCGGTGCTTCACCGCTCCGCTTTCGTCGAAAGTGGCCAATGAAAGCGGACGTGGCGCTTTCTGCTAAAAAATGCGACATAAAGCTCGTAAAAGCGCTGTTAAGCCCGTAAAAGCACTTTTAAGTGTTGAAAAGCGCTTTTAAGCACTTTGAAAAAAACAAATACGAGTTTATATTATAGTCGACCCGAACCCGACTCATTTTCTTAAGTAAAACCCTCGGCTTCTCTCTCTCCCCTCTTCCCTCCCCTCCCGGCTTGTGCGCGTTGAGACGAAAATAAACCTAACCCTAATTCTAACTCTCTCTCCAGCCGCCTCGTCCACTGCTTCGGGCCAATTCCGCTGCCTCCCACCACCAAACCTACGTCCAAATCCGTCTCCAAATCCTTCTCTAGCAAGCTCTACTTTCGCCATGACCATCACGACATCACCTTCTCCTGAGCTCCTCCTCAAAGCTCATCATCACCATCTCCAGTCGAAGCTCCTCTACCTACGTCTCCAATCCAAATTCGCTTTTTTTACTTTACGCTTTTTGTCGTTTTTGCCGCTAAAGCCCCAAAAAGCCTAAGCAGTGCCTCACCGCTTCGCTTCGCTTTCCGTTTTACACACACTTGGGGGTTAGTAAATTGCAAGTTGAATTATTAAGAAATGATTGAAAACATTGACACACCTTCTAATGCAAAATGTTAAAATTCTTAATTTAGCTACCAATACTGAGATGCAAGTCTGCAGGTCATTGCAGATGCCAATCTGATTTTTGAATACCTCATGCAATCATAAACACCTTCTCCGCAATGATCATTATCCCTAGCCACCCCCATTCATCATTAGTTTTTGTGCCTTTTACCACCAAAATGGGATTGCTTATAATAGAGCATGAGCCGAAGACGAGGAAACTCTGGAAAGCATCAATAAACATTTGACAACATCAACCCTGCACGATTTGGTGCCAGAACCCATCTTTGATGTTATCTTTCAGGCACTTGTTGCCAATCCTTTTTTTTATAGGGTCAGTGCCAAGTTTAAGTTTGTTTATTTATATCCCCGAGTTATTTAAGTGCACTGTCCAAAGATTCTGAACTGTAGGGCCTCTGTGAGACTGTAGAGAGAAGAAAGATATCGGGTTTGTATCTGATGAGAGTTTTTCATGCCATATAGTTGTTAATGGACGATGTATAAGGGATATAAACTCAACTGTCTATGTCAGATAATATCTATCTGTCTGTCTATCGATCTATCTATAGATAGATAGATAGATAGATAGATTATAAATATTGACAAATTAAAGGTATTTGTTATGTCCTAATTATCATATATCCAATAAATATGGTACAATATCCTATAAATATTGACAAATTAAAGGTATTTGTTATGTCCTAGTTATTAGTTATCATATATCCAATAAAAGGTAAAATATCCATGTTAAGGCACAAGATTAAACTGTGAAATTGGAAAAGATCAATTAAAATTTCTATTGATTCAAGTAACGCAACTAGTTTTATTTGCTACTTGTAATTGGATGAATGAAATCATAGGCGAGTCATCTAATTCCAAAATACTCCTGAGTCCTGATGCATAGTCCCAACTCCCAAGTAGAAATACTGGAGGCTACTTAGTCAATTCATCAAGTCAGAGAACAAAGTATTCCGAGCAAATGAAATTATATCCAATAATTTCTAAATTAGATTTCACAAAGGTAACAGTAGTACCATAAAAATAATACTAGGCTTACTGCAAAATGTGTTAATTCAGTACACAGAGGCAAACATCGGGTTTATAATAATAAGTTGAGTAAAGTGAGGCAAACATCTTCTTTATAATTATAGGGTTGGGCTTGGGTTGCTTCAAGTATGTTTCTTCATTTTCATCTCGATTAGAATTCCGAATTCAAGTATAAGAACTATTTTAGAACTGGTACAGGCTCCGTTTCCATTCTAAGTATATGCAAAACTAGTTTTGGGACGGATTTTTTTTTTCTTGAGCAAGTTTTTTCTTTGGGAAATTAATTTATATTCACAGGTAAAAATAGAGATTTTCATGACAAAACCTATTAAGAAAGGTGAGATCTGGATTTTCTGAGTAGCATTCAGTTGCACCACTTTTTTTCCCCTTCATGTGTATATATATATACATATATATATATATATATATATATATATATATATATACATATATATATATATATATATATATATATATATATATATATATATATATATATATATATATATATATATATATATATATATATATATATATAGAGAGAGAGAGAGAGAGAGAGAGAGAGAGAGTAAAGCTCCTATAAACTTAAGTGGATAGGAACACTTGTCCACTAAACTTTTTATCCCTTCATTATGCTTTGAGATTTGTGCTACACATCAATGCTATCTTTGAGATTTGTGCATTTATTTGTATCACATGCTAGCACAAATCTCAATGCAAAATCAATGGCTTTAAAGGTTTTTGGTTGATGGCTTTAAAGGCTTTCTTTTGACTTTCTTTCCTTCTAGATGTTGATTATATTGTAGGCTGAGCCTTATTATTTGGAATTATTCATATCAAAGCTTCATTTTTACTCCTGTCTATACGTTGGGTTTTAATATTATGAAAGAGCGATAAACTGTATTATATTTTCAGTTTTCAAAAGCTGCAGGAAAAATAAAGGAAGCCATATCTAGTCTTCCCTTTGCCACAGTGGATGATGACAATGACGAAGCTGCAGATCTGGCAAAAACTGAAAATGTAGTAGTTAACACGAGCTCGCAGGATGGTACCTCATCTCCCGCTTCGCCTAAATCAGTTCAAGAAGCCTCGGATCCCTTTGGTTTGGATGCCTTGCTTCCTAGTGCACCTAAGAAGGAAGAAAAATTGAGAGAGAAGGAGATAGCTCTGTTAAACAGAAAGGCAGAAGAGGAGGAATCAAAGAGATTTAACAAGTTGCAGAGAGAAGCACTTCTTTTATGTTTGGAGATTGCAGCTGGACGGTATAGACTACCATGGTCAGTGTTCCAATATGCGTTAAATCTCTAATCTTTCAAATAGTTGAATTTTATTAGGGTTAATTGCACAGACACCCTGTAATATCTCTCTTTTGAACTTACTACTATTGAAGTTTCCTTGTTGCCAACCCCCATCCCACTCCACCCCACCGCACCTGGCGAGTTAATTTTTTTTGACTCGTCTACCCTTGGTGAAATTTTGGCAGATGTCCCTCAGTGAAATTAGTGAGACTATCTGAGGGCGAAAGAGTTGAAAAATAAAATAAAATAACCCAAGGGTCTATCAAAACAATGAAACTACATGGGTAGTAAGTTGAAAACAGCTATACAACAGGGGTCTATGTGCAATTAACCCATTCCATTATGCTGATAGATATAACTGTCTTTGTATATGTTTTTCCCCATTCAGGGCCCAGACAGTGATTGATATCTTGGTGAAGCATGCCTTTGACAACATAAACAGGTTCACCTCCCAACAAAGAGATGCGATTGAGAAGCTCTGGGCTTCAGTAAAAGAGCAGCAGATCAGGAGGAAGCAAGGAAAGTCCGTGACAGGCAAACTTGACATGAATGCCTTCGAATGGCTGCAGGAGAAATATGCTAGCGAGAAGATCAGCATACGGCATTCTGTTGGAGGAGGAGGTGAACGCCGTTGTGAACAGTGGCTTGGTTGAAAGTTTCTGTACAGCCAACTGATTCATATGCATATTTTTGCCTGTTCCAGTTTGAGTATTTATCCTCGCTATGATCCAGTTGTGTGATAGATTGGCCATTGGTCATAAAGATTATTGTTGTTGGCAGACTGAGTGTACAAGTAATACTATGATATTGTTGTTGTTAATGACAATTTTCTTCTTTGTCGCCGTGGTCTCATTCGATCAAAACTCCATTTTATCAGTCACTCGCGGATGTATGTTTCAGCTGTTATTGAAATTTGCTTGCACTTGCAGCATTCTTTTTCAGGAGAGAAATGGTGTGGGCGTTGGAAAATATTGATGTTCAGCTAGACGTCAAACTTGAGAAATGGTTTTGATGTTATATAGCTCTCCTATCAGATGGTTTTGACAGTGCAAAAAATTGGAGTTTACCTAAGGGGGTGTTTGGCAATTCGAAAGTGAAATAAAAATGTGTAAGTTACTTTTTATTGCAAATGACTTTCACATCCATGTCAGCATACAAGTGAAATACAATGTTTGTTTGAAAAATAAATTCATACTTGAAAGTGCAATGTGAAGATGATGTGGCAAAATAGGATTAAATAGTAAGTGTAGTTAAAATCATTTAATAAAAATTGGTTACCATTTTTATCATTTTCATTTGACTTCACCACTTTTTAAGGGGAAGTCAAAATTGCATTAAATCTTATGTGGCAACGTTCTTGTATTTCACTTTCGTAACAACTTACATGTAAACAAACGCCTAAAATGTTGAAAGCAAGTCACTTTCTCACTTTCATCTCTTACTTACATGTAAACAAACACCCCCTAACTTCAAGTACTGCGATGCTATGGAATTTGCTTTTGGGCAAATTACACAAAAACCCCCAAGAAGTTTGGCTCATTTGAGATAACCTTACCAAGAAGTTTGGAAATGTCACTTAACCTTTAAGACCTGCAATTTTCTGAATCTATTTTCAGATAACACTTAAATTTTTTTGGGGTTATCTAAAAAAGTTTGTGAGTTAGTGGCATTTCCAAACTTTTCGGGTTTATCTTAAAATTGGCCAAACTTCTTTGGGATTTTGTGAAATTTACCTTATACGGTACTTGTATCCATGGCTCTCCTACTGGCTAGTAACAGCATCTAACTAGTAACAGTGGAATTTTTCATATTTAATGGAAGCTCTCTTGATGCAAGCATAAGAAACTTGTCAATAAATGACAAAAATGCTAATAGTTGTCATGAAAGGAGCCATCTTATTTGTAGTTTGAGTTAGGTCATCTAACACATTCATTTGGGTACATGAACAAAAATATTTCTGCCATATCAAGACCCTATTCTTTGCTTCAAATATTTACCTAACATATTTCGGAATGCCACAACTCGCATGCACAAATAACAAGAAGTTAGTCCTATCATTGGCACTATTTATAAACGCATTAGTGACGATATGTTTCCTCAGATCCAATGCAGTTCAGAGCAACCTAGTCATAGTTTAGCAAGCCTTTTCCTTTATTTATTAAAAGGGGTTTTACATGAAAACTATATTTATTAAAAGGCCTTAACTTTTGCCCAAATTGCAACTTACCACATTTATTTAATTTATTTGATGTAAACCATCCTAGTTTGCTTACATGTTCTCAATGTCACACCTTCGTCACTATTTAGCCCAAAAAAATTTAAAATACCAATTTTACCCCCACTCCTCTCTCCATCTTCTTTTCTGTCCCTATTCTCACCTTCTTCACCTTCTTCCTCTCCTCCTCCTCCTTCCCCTCCTCCTGATCTCTCTCCACTCTCACCGCCGACCCCCTTCTCTCCACCTCTCATGCCATCAACCCAACCAACTTCCCTCCACCTCTCCCCTTCCTCTCCTCCTCCTCTCCTTTTTTCTATTGGGTTAGACTAATGGGTATTATAATAATTTCATATTTTTTTAAAAATTGAAAATAAAAAAAGTGTGACATTGAGAATATGTAAGCAAACTAAAGTGGTTTACATAAAAAATAAATAAATAAATAAAGGTGGTAAGTTGCAATTTGGGCAAAAGTTAAGATGGTTTTTATGTAAAAACCTTTTACTAAAATCTCAACTCCCCCCACCCCCCACCCCTCCATGAGCTTGCCCCTTCAAAATCTTCTACTCAAGGGTCATTACAAACAAGGACAGTATCAGATTTTATTGACAGCAGCATCATAAAATATGTGATCATATATATTATGACATTTCTCTCTCTTAGCAATCAATTACCTAAATTGTCATTAATCAAAGAATACTAGAGAGTTTATTACCCCATAAACAGTATCCACTACATAAAGCCAAACGTTAAGAGACAATCGAAGAAGATGAAGAAAAAGCAGCTGCCTAGGCATTTGAGGAGTAATCATGAGGAAAAGCTTAGTGAAGAATGTTAGGAGTTGAGCCTAACAAAAGCAACAAAAACAAATGCAAAGGAACAAGATCTAGTACCGAAGAGAGAAAGGTTTCCAAGCCTTAAACTTTTGACTTTAGCGATATACATAACACAACACAAACACAGCACAACCTAGTGGCGTAATTATAAATAGTAAACAAAACACCAAATTAAGTACATAGAAAAGCAATGAGGGGACAGTTAGGCCCCATAAGCTTTACTTGCTTCAATTATTAATGGATGTGACCACCATATTTAAAGTGTTGCAACTAGTAATACTATAGTGAAGTAATTAGTGTCTGTTTATTTAATTTAATTGAAACAAGAGAGGCGCTGAATGCATATTCATCTCTCTTTTTTTTTTGCCTTTCGTCCTCCTTTTGAAGGCCGACAGCCAATGTGTAAAAGCATGTATCTGGATTTTGAGGGTAGATTTACAAATATTGATGAATTGTGGGTGTATATGTAAAAAACCGTTTGCCTACGGGACCCAGTGTTCAGGCTTCACCCACTTTTTTTACATAAAAAAAACACAAATTTCAATTGACAATTGTTTCAGAAATACAAGAATGATGAAAGAGATAAAACAGATATACAAGTTTTTTTTAACGTGGTTATATAGCTAATGGTGCCTACGTCCATATATTCGAATGAAGTGTGATTGTTTGTGATACTTTCGTAATCGTAAAATATTCTATATGAAGAATTGAATGTTTATGATTTTTGTGCAAAGCTTTTGAACCTTAATCTCGTTATCTGTTCAACTCGATCCGAATAGTACTTGTTCGATCAAGCCTGACTGTAATCAAACATGGTCAATTCATAACAAGCCTATAGGGTTTCAGCTTACTTTGGATCTTAATGGATACCTTAATTAAAATGACATTATGTAGAATTCTGCCATGAAATATTCCACTAGATTAAACATTGTCAGCTTCTCTTTAGCTCAGGAATGAGATTAGCTCTAATTACAGAATGGTACAACTTTCGTTCATAGATTAAACAATTGAAAGGATAACTAAACCCCCGAAAGAGATCATAGAGATCATACTAATATACTAAATTAACACCAGTGATGAGTCGGATTAAGAATTAATTAGTGTTAATCAATGTACCTTCCTTAGATTTTTTTAACTGACTCAAGTACTCTCAATTGCAACTATTCGTTCGTCCAATGCGTGCCATTTTGTTCTGTTCCCCATTAAAATACTTGAGCGAACCAAATGCCTGTAAAGACCCGTATCTTTACAAACTTCCAGCATTAACTAAAATCTATTATAATCACTAAGTTCGCCATATAATAATATGATCATAGTGTTCATACACCAGCACCCCTTGACATTATACCTCATGAAGGTTTCTACCACTACTTATGGTTGATTCATTTACTAAGGGCGCTACGTAACAAAATTGTCGATGAGTTGTTCACCATTACGAAGGCTGAAGATATGCGAAGGCTACAGACTGAAGGTCCTCCATGTCATTATACATAACTGGTCTCATCTTGCAAGAAGAGCTGTCATCAGTGCTGAAGGAGAAATGCTCATCGCTCAGGCTATTCTGAGAAAACCCGATAAAGTTTGACTCGAAAAGGCCATTCTCACTATACATCATGTTTTCACCATTGATGGAGGGGTTTGGAATTGAATTTGAATTTTGTGTCTGAATGAAGCCATGCCCATCTTGTTGATACGGTGGGAAATTATTGTGGAAACTCTCTTCTTGAGGGCTGCTTGCGCTGCTGCCAAAGTCTCGCGTTGCTGCTTGAGCCTTGAGTGAGGTTAGTTGTGCTTGCAAATTCACAACCTACACAAAAAAAAGTCAAAATATGGTTATTTATTTCTAATGTTGGAAACCATACTAAAAGATGACTAAGGGGTTAATTGTATACAGATCCCGTGTAGTATCAATGTTTGAACGTACTATCCCTGTAGTTTCATTGTTGCAGATAGACCCGTGTGTTAATTTTTTTTTTACACTTTTACCCTCAAATAGACTCACTAATTTCACTCAGGGACAATATCTGTCAAAATTTCACACGGTAAAAGTATCAAAACAAAAAAAATTTAACCCAAGGTGTCTGTCTGCAACAATGAAACTGCAGGAATAGTAAGTTCAAAACATGGATACTATGGGGAGTCCATGTGCAATTAACCCCTAACCATTAATGTGCTTAATACTGTTATGAAGAAAAAGCAATTACTGACCTGTTGTTGGAGAGCAAAAATATGAGAAACACAGCCATAAACAGGATCTTGGAGTCTGGCTTGAGCTTCATAAGAGATTGTGACTGCAGCCTCACAACGGTCAGCGACCGGGAGGTGCATGAGGATCTTCGAGACGTTGCTAGCACCGAAAACTTTATGAATGGCGGCGAAATGTGCAGCTCCTTGCTCATGGCAGAAGTAAGGAGCAAAGACACAACCCCTCACACACTTTCTCCTCAAAAACTTGCAGGCGCCGCAGGGAGAGCCAAAACCTGTCATATTGGCCTTTTGGAGTTTGATGATGTGTTTTCCTTTTTCCTTCTCTGGTTTAGGCTTAGGGGGTGTAGTATCTCCCTTTCTTATAAATACTTAGAATGAGAGCAGGGTGGATCATTATGTAATGAATAATTAATCTCTCCTGGTCTCCTTAATGGCCTACAGTCTTTATTTTTCTTTTGGCTGTGTATAGTTCCTTCTTTCACCTCATCTCAACTCTATGTTCAGTTGAGATTCCATTCAATGAGGCTCACTCTCACAGGCTTACATTGACCCTACAATTTTATTTAGGGTTAACTGCACATAAGACTCCTTGTTGTATCACTTTTTCGCACTTAATGCCCGATAGTTTCATTGTTGCAGATAAACCCCCTCGGTTAAGTTTTTAGAACTCTATTAACCTTGGTGAAATTTTGGCAGATATTGCCCCTGGCGTGAAGTTAGCGTGTCTATCTGAAGGTAAAAAATTAACCCAGGGGGTCTATCTGCAACAATGAAACTACGGAAGTAGTAAGTTCAAAACAATGACACTGAAGGGGATCTACGTGCAAATAACCCTTTTATTTAATCTTGTAATTTTACGTCGTCCAGTTTACCCTTGTTTACCTTGGGAGTGAGAAAAGGAGGTAATCAAGTCTGAATTCTGCAAACAGCTCAACCCTGTAGACCTGACAATGATGTGCATCACATACTTCTTAATCTGCCCAATAATTCTTTTAGTGCTTGAGCTTCTTCTAGTTCCAGACTATTTTTAGTACGCTCTCCATGTATGAATCAGGACAGGACTTATCGAACTCGGTGCGTAGTCTAATGCCTAATGCCTCACTTATTATTGCGTAAGTAAATGTTTAAGTACATTAATCTTTAGTTTAAATATGCTCCATGTGCTTACACATTCACGCATATAACAACTGTAACCTTCTTTCAATAATTGATTTTATTTACTGCATCCTTAGTAGATTTGAGATATTTACCAAATATTACCTTTAAAAAGATCCATTCTAAATTCTCCTCTTACTAATTTAAAATTTTGGGTAAACACATGAGGGAAACTTACTCCAAGAATTGATCTAACTTGGTTTGAACATCTTTTTCATGACAAAAAGACAATCAGTACCTAATCTCTTTGGGACTTGTATAGATATGCAATTTCATCAAACTTATCACTACCTAATTTACATTAAGATATGCAATAAAGTTCGGCAAATGGTTCGTTGTATAAAATTCACGTGATTGATCTTCAAACATAAGGGTCACTGATGTTTGCCATTGAGAGGGAAAACTAATTAGAGGTGGCCGATTCTTTTACATGGCGATGACCACTTGAACTCAGACAAATGCAAAGCTAATAAACGTAGCATATAAAATGAGCAATTGCTCAATAATGTGCTGGTTAAAGTAGTAGACCAAGCGCCCTACGCATTTGTAAAGAGAGGTGCTTTTCGACGTTTAGTAGTTTAGAATAGGAGGGAAAATTAGGAGAAGCCCATCAACTGCCCCCACCATTGCTTTCTTTTTTAGCCGTTGAGGGTACTTACCTAAATTACTTGTGTAAAGTTAAGAAACAAACAAATGCAGTTTGCCACTTCTTAATGTTCTTCTCTTTGTGGTGATCAAAAAAGTTCTCCTTTAGTATTAGAGATTTCTGCAGGTAAGGCTTAAGCTTTTTTTCCTTAACTTTGCGTTGCGGTGTCTGTCACTGAGAGTTACACCTTTACGCCTCGTTTGGTACGCGGGAATGGAGTTAAGTGAGAATGGAATGAAGGTAGGAATGGAATGAAATTGATGTGGGAATGGAATGCTCATTTCCGTTCACATGTTTGGGTGCGATTAGAGAATTAAGTGGGAATATCTTTAAGAAAGGTATATCCGGAATTTATTTTATTATTTTTATTCTAACTTAAGTGAGAATATTAATTCCTTGATAACTCATTGGGAATAGCAATTCCCACATTAAGTGGGAATTAATGAGAAGTGTGAATGTCATTTCTAGCATCTAAAAACACGCCATGTTTGGTAAACATGAATGAGCTAGCAGTTAGAATGTTGTGCTTATGTATTTGAGATTCATAAGCACAATCCAGACTTTATTCTTGATGAGAATGCTTAATAAATAAAGAAGTTCATGATGTTTTCGAATGTTCAAGTTGGACTAACAACATAATTGCAGTTCATTTCTGACAAAGAGATATAACTCAGATTCTAAGATGTTGTTTCCCAAAAAGATTAATAAAGATGATATATAACCTCATTAAAATTACAGCCAATTGATTACCCAATATTATCATTGAAACTACAATGGAAAGAATTTTGTACACCCAGGCTACTAGTGTCACAGAATGAAAAAGAATTTAATCTTTGGAACAAAATCATGTACACCAATGCTATTATTTAGCACTTCTTTGTTTGTTTCAGTCTTCCTACTTCCCTAGGAATCTCCCTTTCTCAACATACTTTCCACAACTCTATCATTCTATAGCATTCAAAAGTAGGTACAGAGCAAAGGTATGCCACTATACAAAAACATGTTGGGCTTTCTATTTAAAGAAATTTTGAATATTTATTATGCTTATAATTGAGGATTTCACATATAAAATTGTGCAGAAAGACGACGACAGAACTCCTGCCTAGCAAAAAAAAAGATGATAGAAGAACACGACCACGAAAAAATAGTGATATGCAAATTCTGCACATATTTTTCAAAAGAAACGAAAAAAGAGCTTCCTCTACGACCAATTATATTGAAGATTCTTTGTTTTTGTCAATAATATAATTTTCGCCTCTTTTCTCCCACAAATGAGTTAAAAACAAGCGAGACCAAGTTGCAAATGCATCTACTTTTAGATCAACATGAATGCTTTCAAACAGTTTTAAAACAACTTTTGACCATCAAGGTAGATATCAGCCTAATGTTCATGATGTGAGCTTAGAACTTCATATTCAAAATCTTCAGTCCAACATGAGGCCGAGCATCAACATTTACTTGTTTCTTTGTATCTTCAAACATGATGTCATAAGAATTCTAGTTCACTTGCTTAACTTTTAATGTACAAGCTGGCATCACCACTTATTATCATTCTGTAAAAAAAAGAAGGAAAAAAAAATAGAAAGATCTTACCAAAAGCCAGTCAATGCAAGAACATTTCATGCCTGCATAAGAAAGCAAAAATGAAGTGCTTGGTGAGTTGGGAGTCAGAAAAGTATGTCGATTTTTATTCTATTTAATTGCCTAATGATATGCATTACCACACAACTATAGAGATTAAAGGTCACTAATATAAAAAACTAGTTCAAAAAGAAAGATTATACTCTCAAATTTTATAAGTTATCTTCGGTATTCAAACCTCTACTTATGAGATCTTTTATTCCACACCCAATAGTTTTTGTTCTCCTTTTCGCCAACAAATAGAAGGCCTTTCTATAATTTTTTGAGTAACGTATAGTTTCTAGATCCGCTTAGCTACCTTCATTGACCAACTAATCTAGTCATGCACTGAATGAACTATCTTTTACTAGGGTATACACTAAAGCAAAACCAAATGACCTCAAAATTGACTAGAGCTTGCCACATAGGATTCCTCCTTCACAAATTTTTTGACACGTGGGCGTTAATCTAAGCCGTCCAATTTTAAATAAAATTCCAAAATCAATTTTAACCATTCAAAATTTCGAAAATCAAAACATATTTAAACCAAATATTTACACCATAACCATAACCGAAATAATTTAAGAAATCTCGGATAAATATCTAAACCAAATATTTACATACTAAATAAACAAAATCGAGTTTGTTTAAGAAATCTCGTAATTAATGTTTTAAGAAATCTCGGATAAATCATATCTAAACCAAATCTTTACATACTAAATAAACAAAACCTAATTTGATTAAGATTTTTGGGTATATATACTACTTGAATATAGTTTGTACATAAAATTGCCGATTTTTCAAAATTACCTCCATTCTCGGTTTTTAAATTGAAAAACGAAAATATATGCATTTATAATTATATAACGCTGAATTTTCATTTGTAATATTTTATGTTTTTGAAAAGCTTTTATATTATTTGTTGTTATACTTTCAGATTTTGATTAATGTTTTAATGTTATAGGTACGCGATCTACATTTTCAAGAGAAATCCCACAATGATTGATCAAATGAGGTAATTAATTAACTTTTAGTGAACTACTTTTAAATTTTTATATATTTTGAATAAATTTTAGTTGTTATTTGTATATTACTCTTTTTATTTATTTTTTAGTTATTTATAATTTTTTGAATATTTCTAAAAATTTCATTTATTTTTTCGTTGAGTGCAAAATGCAATGATCAATTCCAATCAAATCATTCTTTTGATATTTAATTTTAAAAAATTTGTTTTGTTCAAAATATTAGGTTTTCCTATTTCTTTTGGATATTTAAATATTAATTTTAAATAATAATTTTCGGTTTGTTTGAATATATTTTCAAAAATATGTTTACAACAATTCAATTATGATTTTGGTTTTTGAAATAAAAAATATTGTTGTAAATTGTTTAAATATTTTGATTTTGTTCTAATTTTTAGAAAATACATTGTGTAAATATTATTCAGTTTTTAATTAATTTATATTATTCAGTTTTTATATTTTTGAATATTTATATATCTTTGTTACTGAAAAATATGGATTTTCCAATTAACCCAATATTTTTTAAATTGTTATATTTATTTAAAGCTAGTTTTTGTTATTTTTGTATTAATTGTTAATTGTTATCACATTTTTTCATTTAAATTAAGAAAATTACTAATTGTTGTTATATATATTTTTGTATTAATTGTTGTTATATTTTATGATTTGTAAATATTTTCAGATTAATATTTGCTTATATTAACTGTTGTTATATTTTTAATATTTACAATTAAGTTTTTAATTGCTGTTATATTTTCTAATGTATTAATGTTTTTAATTGAATAGTTTTTAAATTTCTAATGTATTAATGTTTAAAAGTTTAAATGTTTTGATTTTTTAGACAATTTATATTACTTGGCTTTTATATTTTCTGAATATTTATATATTTTTATTATTGAAAAATATGGATGTTTTAATTAACTGAATATTTATTTAAAATTGTTATATTTATTTAAATTAAGGTTTTGTTAATTGTTAATTGCTAATTTTTGTCACATTTTTTCATTTAAAGTAGGAAAATTACTAATTTTTGTTACATATTTTTGTATTAATTGTTAATATATTTTCGGATTTGTAGATATTTTGGATTAATATTTTTACATATTAATTGTTGCTATATTTTAAAATATTTACTATATAACTGTTATTCATTTTTAATTAATATATATTATTCGGTTGTTATATTTTTGAATATTTATGTATTTTTATTACTGAAAATATTAATTTTTAATTAACTGAATATTTATTTAAAGTAATATATTTATTTAAATAAAGTTTTTGTCTTTTGGTACTAATAGTTAATTGTTATCACATAAATGGCTGTTATAATTTCTGATTTGTAAATATTTTGAGATTAATATTTTTAATATTAATTGTTGTTATAATTTTTAATATTTACAATTTACCGTATTAATTGATGTTATATTTTATGATTTATTAATATTTATTTAAATTGTTATATTTTGGATTAGTAAATATTTACAATTTAGCGTATTAATTGATGTTATATTTTAAAAAATTAATATTTACTTTAAATTGTTATATTTTGGGATTTATAAATATTTAAATGTTTTTATAATTTCAATCAATTCTTAATTATTTTAAAGAAAATTTTTGAAATTAATATATTTCACTTAATGTAAGATTTTCATTTTGACTAAAATAGTTAAATTTGTTAAAATAATTTGAAAATTTTACAATGAAATATTTTTGGTAATTTTTAAAAGAATCTCTAAAAATTACTAAAAATTTAAAAGAAATAAATAGTGATTCACTTTATTTATGATTAGTTCAATAATTTTGGTAATTTAATTAAAAACATCTAACTAATTAACTGAATATACTTTTCTTAATCATGATATATAATTACTGAATATAGTTTAACTAATTTTTGGTAAATAATTTCGGGATTATGTTAAATAAGGATGGTAATATATTATTGTATTTGGTTAATTTTAATATCTTAAATAAATGAAATCTTGATATACACTTACCGAATATATTTTAATTATTTTTGGTAAAACTTTCGGTAATTATATTTCGGTTATAATTAGAAATATTGATATTTTGGGTATATATACTTACGAATATAATTAGAAATCTTGATATTTCGGTTATATTAGTTAAATTAGTTAAATTGGTAAGTTATTTTAAAAATATCTAACTAATTAACCGAACATACACAAAGTTAAATAATTGATTAGAATTTTAAAAGAAATGTATTCTATTTCAATTTTATATCAAAATTACCAAAATAAATAAATCAAAATAATTTGTGTAAATCTTTGAAACTTTAACTAAATATTTCGTTAAATATATTTTTTCTAATGATAATGTATCTATTTTGATTTTTAAAACTTGCACAAATTAGTTAAACTAAAATAATTATGGATTGGGTTGATTTATAATTAGGTAAATAATTTTGTTAAGTTGTTAATAAAAATCTCTAAAAATTACTAAAATAATTTGTGATTTGATTACTTAGAATAATATCTTGGTATGTTTTTAAAATATCAGATTTTTAAAAATTTAAAAACAAAATCTTTAATTACCGAATAATATCTTTTATAAATTACCAAAAATTTAAAAGGAAATAGACAGTGATTCAGTTTATTTAAAATAAGTTAAATAATTTTGGTAAGTTAGTTAAAATATATATAACTAATTAACCGAAATTATATTCGAAATTCATGATATATAATGACCGAATATAGATTAACTAATTTTTGGTAAATAATTTCGTAATATGTTAAATAAGGATAATTTTGGTAAGTTAGTTAAAATATATAACTAATTAACAGAAATTATATTCAAAATTCATGATATATAATTTCAGAATATAGTTTAACTAATTTTTGGTAAATAATTTTGGGATTATGTTAAATAAGGGTGGTAAGATATCATTGTATTTGGTTAATTTGAGATATTTAAAATAACCGAAATATTGGGGTGGCCCAAGAGGTCACATGGCAAAGCCGGTCAGCCTCGGGGCCCGGGTTCGATTCCCATCTCGCCAAAGGCCATCAAAAAATTACCAAATATTGATATATACTTACCGAATAAATTTTAACTAATTTTAGGTAAATAATTTCACATTATGTTAAATAAGGATAAGGATGGTAAGATATTTCGGTTATATTAGTTAAATAGATTAGGCATAATTTTTTAAATAATTTAATTTTAGAAATTTTGGAAGTCATTTGGAAGTTAATTTTAATATATATCATTTAAAGATTTTAGGTTTGTATATCTTTTGGGAAGTTAATTTTGATATTTTAAAGAAAATAAATTGTTTAATATTTTCAAAATTTTTAAAATTTTTAATTTCAGTTTATTAAAATATTTAAAAATTTTCTTAAAAATATATTTTTGTTTTTGACCTTTGGTGATTTTTTATTTTTAAGATAGTTGTGAAAATTTATTTTACACCAAATTTAGTACTAACATTGAGGTTAAATAATTTAAAACTTCATTAAATTTTAAATTACGAAATTTATGTTACCAAATTCAAGTTACTAAATTTATGTATAATTGATTCATATTTTATGTAACCTAATAGAAAAAATCTTACATTACTTTACCCAATTTAGATCACGACCTAATTTTCAAATTATTTTGAATTTTATACCAATTTTGAAATAAATTAATTTCAAAAATTTTCAAAAATAGAAATAATGAGATTAATGAAATGTAAAATTACCCAATTTAGATTGTGTTCCTATTTTTCAAATTTAATTGCAATTTTGAAATAAATTAATTTCAAAAATTTTCAAAAATATTAATTATTATGAGATTAATGAATACCTAAAATAATTTGAATTTTCTACTTTTTAAATAGTTCTGAAATTTTATTTTTATTCAAGGTTTTCTATTTTCAAAATTTGTGACATTAATTTGATTTTTTATTTTTTATTTTAAATAATTCGTAAATTTTCTTTTATTTAATTATTTAGTTTTGGAATTTCAAATTTTAATTTAGATTTTGTAATTTTTAAAGATAGTTGTCAAATTTTATTTTTATACCAAATTTAGCACTAATTTTGATGTTAAATAATTTCAAAACTTCATTGAATTTCAAATTACAAAACTTTGTTACCAAATTCAAGTTACTTAATTTATGTATAACTGATTCATATTTTAAGTAAAATAATAGAACAATTCTTACTTTAGTCAAATTATCAAATTTAGATCGTGTTCCTATTTTTCAAATTATTTTGAATTTTATACCAATTTTGAAATAAATTAATTGCAAAAGTTTTCAAAAATAGTAATAACGAGATTAATGAATACGTAAATTAATTTGAATTTTTTATTTTTTATTTTAAATAGTTCAAAAAATTATTCATGAATTTTTAGTTTTGAAGTTTATGATACTAGTTTTTATTTATTAAATTTTCTGAATGTAATATTTTGGAACATAATCTTTAGAATAGATTTTGTAACAAATATTTATCATGAGTTATGATTGTATAATATTTGTATACTAAATATAATAATGATTAAGAAATTAGTTAAAATCATAATTTTCTTAAATATTTATTTTTGTAGATCAGATTTCTTATCTAATTGTTTTAAAAATAGGATTTTTTCATAAATTGTGATTTTTATAGTTCCAAAAACAAATGTATTTTTTAAATTTATGAAAACCTAATTTTATTAAAAATATTAGTTTTTATGAAATTTGTTTCTATTTTCATAAATTATATAATATCCAGAATCTATTTTTAGATATGTCTTAAAATTATTTTTATTTGGTTATTCTGATTTTTGAATTGTTTATTATTTTTAATATTTTTAAAATATGAGTTTATATGCATTATTGTCAATAATTGATTCATTAATAATTAATATAAAAATAAATATTTCAATAATTGATTCAATCAAATAAATACCTCCTTAATATTTTATGAGAATAGGATTATATTCATAAATTTTGATTTTAATTTTTAAATTTGCTTAGTGTGTGTGTGTATATATATATATATATATATATATATATATATATATATATATATATATAGAGAGAGAGTAAGGCTCATGAACTTAAGTTCATAATGAATAGTGGTGCACCAATTTTTCTAACCACTCATCTTGCTTTGGGATCCGTGAAAGATATAAAGCCCACTTTGAGATTTGTGCATCACAAATCTCAAGGCAAGATGAGTGGATAAAAAGTTGGTGCACCACTATTCATTATGAACTTAGTTCATGGAGTTCTCTGCTCATATATATATATATATATATATATATATATATATATATATATATATATATATATATAGTTTTGGAATTTAAAATTTTAATTTTAAACAAAATATCAGTTTATACTAAAATTATTCCTATTTTCATTTATTTTTAATTTGATTTAAATATTATGATTTTTGGAATTTTGATTATTTTTGGATTTTTAGGAAATATGAAATTACCTATTTAATTTTTCAATAACAAATTAATATAGGATATTTTTATTTTTTAGGCTTTGATTTACCGTTATTTTTAGATTTTATATATCATATAAAAGATATAAATAAAATATCTTTTAGATGTAAAATTTATTCACGGATCCCACATATATCTAAATTTTCATTATCTAATAGAAGTAAATTTTAAAAATATGATTTACCCATATTTTATTATTTTAAGATATATTGCATACATTTATATTTTTATTTCCCTCTATTTTTAAACTTTAAATGGATATAGAAACTATAATATATGTGCAAATTTATTTTTGATAACTTAATCAAGATATTATAGTTGACTTGAGATCTAATAAAATACTAGCTTTCATAATTTTTTCATATTTACAAAAATAAAATTCTCGCTATATGTTAGATTATTTGTCAAATTTGTTTTGGTAACTAAATCTATTAAATTATAAATAATTTCAATAGATCATATGCATAAATATCAGATTATATTCGGATTTTATTCAAAAATATATATAATTATATAAAATATAGCATAAGCATGATTAATATAGGATATTCCTGAAATTTTTAATATTTTATTTACTTATTATTTTCAGATTTTATAACATATACTTATATAAAATATAACAAATTTTTAAATAATATCGTGTATTCTAGGTATCTTTTGTTAATATTGTTTTGGAGTTAGAAATTTATTATTGGTAACATAATTATTAAAATAGATTTGTTTTAACTTATAAAACAAACTGTTCCCTCTCTTTTTAAATTTAGAAAATAATTTAGTTTGTTAACTAATTTGTTATATTTTTTTCATTTCAAAACCAAATGTTTATTGAAATTGAAATATTTTGTAAATTATTAATTATTTTAAATTTGATAATTATTTTATAAATATTCATAAAATAAATATTATTTAACATAATCCTAAAGATACAAAATCCCCTCCCATCCCTCATTTTTCTTTACCTCTACACTTCTGATGGGTCCTCAACTATTCTTCCAAAAAACATTTCACAAAATAATTTTTATTCTTTTCATGAATTTTAACAATTTTAATACTATTTTTCAGGATAATCCTTTGATGAGTTCAGATAAGACCAATAAGCTATAATTTTTCATTCTTTTCATGAATTCTTAATAGTTTTCAGCTCTTTTTCAAACTATTAATTTTATTTTGGGTTTTAGGATCAAGAGATATTTGCAATTGGGGACTCTTCTCTTGACTTTGAACACTCATGGTATTTATCTTACTTTTCTTTATTTTATATCATATCATTTTAATATAATATAATTGTATCGGTTTTAAAATAATGGAAAAAATAAAGAGGATGAAATTTTAGAGATTTAAATTATTTGAGAACTATTTGGATAGGATTTCTTGATTGATTTTATTCAAAAATCTAACTATTTACTAAATTTATTTAGTTTAATTAACTAATATCCAATTTTATCCTTGATTTCAATTAATTCGATTTGTTTCTGTTAAATTTTTATAATCCTAAATTTTATTCTCAATTATTAATGAATCTCTGCTTAATGAAAGTTTCTAAATATTCAAATTTTCTCTAATTATTTTATTTATATTTTTAGAACTCAATAAAATGTGTTTTAGAATTATAAATTGAGCCTCTTTTCTTGATTAAACTCTAGGTTAGAATTTACACTTTTGAAAGTCTTTAAATATTTCCCTTTGCTAGAATTATTATTATTATTTTACTTTTTATAATTGATGTTTCATAACAAATATCTAACTGGATATCTCATAACAATTGTTAGAAATTAGTGGATTCTTTTTGATATATAACAAATATCAATATCATACGATATTAAACATAAATTTGACCTACTTGGATTTGAACTAAGAAAACTTCTAGATTAACCTTTTTAAGTTGAAAAATTACAATAAATTCAATCAAGTTTATTTGGATATAATATAGGTCATAGAAATCAAATGAAATAGGCATACAATAATAAAATTAGTAAATACATGACTATACATTCATATTATTGCATAAAATAAATAGAAAAAGACAAGTATAATTAAACATAAAGTAAATACCATACAAAACTAGAAAACTAATAAGATAAAAGTCAGTTTGTTGTAGTAAATGTATTTTTGGTGTTCTTAGAATTGTTTTGAGTTGCCTTTTCCATTTAAAATAACCGTAAATAGATAAAATGAAAATTACATTAGATATAAGAAAATTCATAAAAATAACTACCAATTAAAAATTAATTAGTGCAGAAATATAACTAGCATAATTACCATATTTATTAATACGATTTTAATTATGATTTATTATCTTTTAATTTTTAACTTTATTATAATTTCCAGACAATGATACATTTTCAAACCTCAACGGGGGTGGGTGAGAGTGGGGTTCACGTGTTTCGAAGGGGGTTGAATCGTTAGAAATTTAAAATTATATTAGAATGAGAGTGATAAAACGCGATGAAATATAGATGAATTACGATAAGACCGTGCTTAGCACGGGCTAAAACACTAGTGATCTATAAAAGATTTACAATTTTAAAGGATATATATGCCAAAAAATTGGGGCACAAGAAAAATCACTGGTTATCCATTTGTTTCTTTTATCTTATTGTCAAAAGTCTCTGCTAAACGAGGGTCATAATTTTACACTCTAACATTGCCCCCGCAGGTTGAGGGCCCTTTTTATGGGGCGAAACCTATACTCATATAGCTGTATCAAAATTTTTTAAAAAGATCCTCTTTAAATTCATGTCCCAGTCAGTGCACCAAAACTCTAAAGTTATAGTGAGGGTTGAGGGTCATGATTTTATAGTCTTAACACTTATTGAATAGCTATTGTGTTATCTGTTGGTAAATGAATGACGCAGGCAAACAACATAGTCAAAATGAGAATTTCTTTTAAGGAAGAATGTTGAGCTAACAACTACCTTGTTCATTGATGTATTCTAAAACTACTGAGTCTAGTGTGTTCAAATGTCTCCATTGAAAACCTAGTTGATGACCCTAATGCAGGTACAATGTCTTCATCAGTCCTAACCACTGCCCATGTACAAACTAATGTAATACGATTAATTCATCGAAAATACATACAATTGCAGAGCAAGTAGCATTCAACATAAATGTATTAGAGTAGATAGAAAGGGCATGCTTGTTTTTTTTTAATTTTAATTTTAATTTTTTTTAATGAACATAAATTATCATGAGCAGCTGAGCTCCTTGTTTTGGAGCTACTGAACAAACCTGGAGACAAAGTAGGCCAATATAACCAACATTGCCTGATGGTAGAACGACAGAATTTAGTCCCTTCGCTTTCATAAAACGTATTTATATATGGGTTTTGGAGCGTGCAGAGAACGATTAGGCGATTAATTTTTTTGTCTAAACTTGCAGGCAGATTTTCTCTGCATAGTACCCTCAAAACCCCCTTGCTTTGGGGGGGTGATGTAGATGTTTTCTTTGTTTCTTCTGTTGTTTGCATATTCTTCCTTTGAATTGTAAGAAACTTTTGGAAGTAGAAGCTCTAAGTCTTTTGTCTTATCATTAGGAAAGTTATAAGTATCATTAGTCCAATCAAGGTATAAGCACATGAGAGGAGACGGTGTAAGTTTGAGAAGTTAGCTAGCTAGTTTTTATCTGCATTCAGTATGTAGACAAATTAGGCCTTTGTCTGTTTGCAGGTCAATTTGACTGGTTGAGAATTGACAAGGCTGATGTCTCCTACTCAAGGTACCAGTATGCGGCTCACGAAAGCTCAAGGTAGAATTTGAAGGAACTTAACTTTAAAAAGAAAAGGAAAAGAAAGAGTTAAAATATGTATAGTAATAATTTGTCTCCTGCAAGTTATGGAGTGAGATAGAAGTTTGTTAACATTCTTCAGATGTTAGAATGTCGGAGTGAAGCTCTTGGCATGTGTAACTGGTAATTGAAGTTCCAATTGTGAACTTAACCCATAATATTTGATGAACAACAGTTGAGAGTTAATTTGTTTCTCTCTCTCTCTCTCTCTCTCTTTTTTGGGATTACGAAAATGGAAAATTTATTAATTAGAGAAAACAAATAGAATATACATCAAGAAAAGGAGGATAAGAAGAAGGATTAAAAAACAGTTTAAGGTAAGGTTCTAACCCCCACCCCCAAGAAATCACCTTAAATATAATTATTCTATAGAAACCACATTTGATTGTCAATTTATACATAAACTATTTTTAAAAGATTTTTTATTGCAGTCAACCATCTGGACTCACTTTTCAATTGAGTTTTTTCGTTTTTATTGTACTGATTAGCTATCCAATTCTAAGTATATTATAGAGATGATTGTTAATGGAGGTTAGGTGGGGGTCAATTACCCAAAAAGTCTAAGTGAAAAGTTGGCCCATATGGTTGATTGCAATAAAAAAATCCTTTAAAGATGGTTTACGTATGAATTGACAATAAAAGGTGGTTTTCATAGAATAACCCTATTTTCAAGGTGGTTTCTAAAAAATCTGAAATAAAATAAAAAGTTCACCTCTCGGTAATAGTCACAATTAATTTGTTTTGTTCTGTTCGTTTTTTTTGGTTGGTTTTTTCAATATTTGTCCCCTAGATCTTTAATATTTTGAAGTGTTCCCTCAAATTATTGAAATTGTCATTAGACCCCCAACTTTTATAAGTTGTTTCAAAATTAGATCATTAAATCCTTCACATTGCTACTAGATGTTCTAATTCTATAAGTTTTTCAAAATATTTCTCTCCAATCAAGAGCAACTATAGCAAGACATAAGACTTGGATGACCTAATAGCAAATTAGAGTTGTAGTATTACTTACAAAAATGTTAAAAATTTAAGGGACTAATAGAATTTGAGAGGCCTTTGTAAGTTTAGGCTCTATAAAATTGTCAAATTAAGCTTCGCAAGTTAAGTGTTTCTTAGATGAGAGGGACAAAACTTAGAGGCTTCTTTGTTGAAATTGAAAGTTAAGAACTTTTCAGAAAAAAAAGAGTAATATTTAGGAGCTCTTTAGTCCATATTCTCAGATTTAAGGGACTAATATTGAAAAAAAAAAAAGAAACAGGAAAAAAAAGAAAAAGAAAACCTTGTCTGTACTATTCCTTACTAGATTAGCAGGGGAAAGGCCAATTATTACAACAAATCTATATATAGAGCCTTTCTAACGTTGGCCTTTATTGTTAAGCGGCGCCTAAGACAGCCCAATAAAGAATGGGCTGCAGTCCATGGCAGGCTTACTTATGGGGTCATTTATCCAAGGTAAAACAATAAAAGCGAGGGAGTAAGCTGTAAATTTCCAAAGAAAGATCTGATCGTCAAAACCCTAGTCCTAAGAACTTCATCAATAAATACTCACTGCCCCTGCCGACTAAAACCCTAAACCCCTAAAACTTGATCGCTTCAGTTGTTCACTTCCAAAGGTACGATTCTCTGTAATCTGTTTGATTTTGTTATTTTTAGGTTAGTTTTGCTTCACAATTTCCCCCAAATAAAGCACATATCGAAGGCTTTCAGGATTATTCAAAACTCCCTGTTGAGCTCAAAAATCAGTGCGACATAAACATCGTCTTAATTAATTGCCTTCGTAAAGTTTCAATCTTGAAGGTGATCTTATAAAAAAAAAGACGTAAATTTGTTTTAAAAATAAATTTTGGGCCACTTAAACAAAAACTTCTTGTTTTTATTCTAGGGTTAATTACATGTCCCATTCTAAGCAGAAAAAGGATGACAAACCCTAAAATGCATCTATTTTATAATTCAATTATTTAATATAGAACCACATTAAGCATCTATTTTGAGCATTTTATTTCAAATAACAGGAAAATACAAACTATAATTCAAAGGAAATGTTGGGTAATTTCTAATGCATATATTTTCTAATTCAGTTGTTAAATATTGTATGGCATTAAGCATCTACGCTGACCATTTTCTTTCAAACAGAAAGAGAAATGAATACTAAAATTCAAAAGAAACGTTGGGTAATTTTAGTATTACTAACATGTTCGCTTTTGAGGATGACAAACCCTAAAATGCATCTATTTACTTATTCACTCATCATCTTTATCAAGCATTTTCTTTCAAACGGCAGTAGAAATAATGAAAACTACATTTCAAAGTAAATGTTGGGTAAGTTTAAGGAGTACTAACCTGTTCCTTTTCTAAGCAGAAAAAGGATGAAAAACCCTCAAATACATCTATTTTCTAAGCCAGTAATTAAATATAGAATCAACCATTAAGCATCGAGGTGAGCATTTTCTCCAAACAATAGGAAGAATGAAAACTAAAATTCGAAAGAAATTTCGGTAGTTTAAGGATCAATAAATATAGAATCACATTGAGCATCTAAATTCTGCATTTTCTTTGAAACAAAGGAAATAATATATCGGATAATTTTAAAGATTACTAACCTGTTCCCAATCTTATCAGAAAAAGATGGCAAACCCTAAAGTTTTCTTCGACATCCTAATCGGAAAAGCCAAGGCTGGACGCATCACGATGGAATTATTCGCAGACATCGTTCCAAAAACCGCAGAAAACTTCCGTTGCCTTTGCACTGGAGAAAAAGGCATCGGGCGTGCAGGAAAACCACTTCACTACAAAGGCTCCACTTTCCATCGCATAATCCCAAGCTTCATGTGTCAAGGCGGCGATTTCACCAGAGGTAATGGCACTGGCGGTGAATCAATCTATGGAGCGAAATTTGAGGATGAGAACTTCAAGAAGAAGCACACTGGTCCAGGAGTTCTTTCGATGGCCAATGCTGGGCCTAACACGAATGGATCGCAATTTTTTATTTGCACCGAGAAGACTTGGTGGCTTGATGGGAAGCATGTTGTTTTTGGACAGGTTGTTGATGGGTATAATGTGGTGGAGGAGATGGAGAAGCAGGGGTCAGAGAGTGGGAAGACTTTGTCGCCTGTTGAGATTGAAGATTGTGGGGAGGTGAAAGAGACTTGAGATGTGAGATGCTGAGGGGTTAGGGTTTGTGGATTTTGTTTAGTTTCTTTATGTCAGCTTGAATGTGGTACTGTTATATTTAGATCTTATCGTTTGGAAATAAAGATTTGGATACTTCTTTAGTTACTCCTATGTTTGTGATAAAAACGCCATTTGTCTTTGCTGAAGTTCTGATCGAATTGTAGAAGATGATCGTGATACCCTTTCTCAAGCTGTTTAATTCTTATTTCCATTGTTCAACACCTAACATCAGTTGAATTAACATCAACTTGATCTTCTATTTTGGTGGTATTGTTTTTGGGTTAATTGCCGAAAGATCTTTCTATTGTAGCAGATAGACCCTCAGAATTTCAACTTTCAGTTCACATTAAGATTGTGCCGTATTCGTTAGGATACAAATATGATTACTCGAATCTATAACCGATAACTCAAATCTATAACCGATAAGATATGGTTACGGATATGGTTTTGTTCAATCTTCAGATTATGAATTTGAGAGTAATTTTGATGATTAAGAGTTTCAATCCTAGTTTTTTAGATATAACAACCATATTAATAAACTCTGTTGTACCGTATGAAGTATATTTTTTTCAATATTGTTTTTGTTTTTTCATATCCATTTTGTATCTACGTGTATATCCGTATATGCATCCGCATGTTAATGTGTCCATATCCGATTTTAGCAGATATGGATATGTGTTTTCCTTACCAACGCATATTCATATCTGTATATGTAAATGACAAGCGGATATGAATATGGTAAGTATCATATCTCAGCCGTATCCGAACCGTTTCCACACCTAATTGTGCTTCGTAGTACAGGGGGTCTATCTGCAATTTACCCTTCTTTTCCCGAGTAATCAACATCTTGCTTGTCTATTTACTCCAACCTTAGCATAGTAGCATAGCTTGTTACTCGATGAAATCTTATAAAAGTATCAATGAAGTGAGCTCCATGATACAAGCCCGTCAAGTTCAGCTTTGCATCCTGAGTTATCGAGCAAGAAGACTGGTTATCAAGTGAAGGAAGAGAGAGCATCAGAAGCAAGAACTCGTGAGCCATCCTTATCTATCTAAAATCTAACTTTATCCTAAAATTCCTTTCTGCACTCTGTTATCCTTCATCACAGTAGAAACCTCTGGCCATCTATTTGCCTCAGCGTACATATTAACCAAAATCGTATAATTGCTTCTCCTGTTGAAGTTCCACATTTGGCATACCTATCAATCATAGCAAAATCCAGATAAACATCTTATTAGGTTACAAAATTGCTTAAAGAACAACATATCTAGACATACAACTGCCGATGCATCGAACTCCTTTACAGTTTACAAGAGAACTCCAAACCTCAAAAAGTCAGAATGGAGATTGACTATCTGCCGATTTAAATGTAAATGCTGACCTAACAAGTGAGCAAAGTTCTAAAAGTAGACCCGATCATCGGAGGCTGGCAAACTTTTTAGCACATCCCTGAGAGCATAATAATGGCTATCACACTTATGGTCAGATATCAAATTGCCAGAGAGTAGTATCCTTTGAAAATGTTCACCAGGATTCCTCTTCCAAAGTGTATAGGACTCTCTACTCTTCACACTGCCGCTGCCTTCCTCAATATCTCTCTTTAAGTAATAAAATGCTCCGGGTGTAAAGAGCTCCTCCGGCCTGGCTTCTTCTAGGTTATTAAGAGCAGTTTTAGCTTCTGACTCTGGGTTTTTTTGCAAAGACACTGGATTGTTGCTTATGGATACATCTGTTTTAAAAAATTTAAAAAATGGTATCAGGGTAACTGATACATATATTGCTCATAAGCAAATAACAGCTGACATTCAAGGACTTACCTGAAGTTTTTGACATTTTCCTGAATTTTGTATAATCAGAAAGTTTCCGAGCCACATCTTGAACTGAAGAAACAAACTGTTTAGCATTTGTAACTAAATCTAGAATTCCCTTCCAATCTTCCTTCTGTAGAACACTCATCCTGGAAAGTATCAGAAACCATCAGAAAGGAAAATAAGGCACAGTACATTCTTTAAGAGTACAAGGAAAAAAAATATATCAAGAAAGTTAGAGAAGAGAGTTTATTCCCCTATTGAAAGATTATTTAGTTGTAGTCTATTTGCTTCCTATGAATATGACTTGACGATCTTTGGTATTTCCTTCTGGCCAATTTGTTACTTCCTCATGTGATTTGCATTGCATTAGAATTATGCAACACTGTGTAACTGCATAATTATCACTTCCCAGAGAAAACAGGTAGCGACGTTTTAATTACACGCAAAATCCTTTCAACCAACCAAACTCCCCAAAACACACACACAACCCTCCCCCAAAACACCCCACCCAAAAAAATAAAATATAAAAAATAAATAAAAACAATTGTCACTTCCCAAAGTACTTCAAAATTCTTTTACTTCCCGTTCTCGGCAGCTTAAAATCTCTCTGAATGAACAAAGATAGTGATCCTTATGTAATGATAGAAGAAATGCAAAATATACAAGCGATTAGTAGTGGGCGCTCAACGAATCATAATATGTAAACACTAGCAATAGCTATCTATAAAAGGATAAGACGAGGGCATAAGGAATGTGGAAGACCAATATGACACGTGATAAGGATTGGGGACCTTGATAACTATCTTCTACTGAGAAGATTTATGTTATGTAAATGCATGATCCTACAAGTTAAACACTGTATAGTTCATTTCATATTAACATAATCACCACAAGTCCAGAGGTATGCATTTCCATTACTGGTGAAAACATTCAAGGTCTAAATACAAACCAATCAGTCTCAAGAATTTCATTTCGCAATCTTCCAAGTGAAGCCACGCTTAACCTAGGAATTATATCGTCCTGCAAATCAAGAAAGAGGAATATAAATGAGACATTATCAAAAACTGGACTACTGAAAGTAGCCAGTGAAAATGTGAAATCAAATACTTTTTACTATTTATCTAACCTGCAACACAACAGTGGAGACATAGCTAGCACAATTTTCAGCTAGCACTTTTGACACACATGGTGGGGTCCCAAATCCAACTGCAGAAACAATGTCAGGGCTGAATCCCAGCTCCTCTTTTGACTTTTTCCGAAGCATAATTGCGAGCAACGCAGCTGCAGCTCCTCCAAGTGAGTGACCCACAATCCTCAACCGAAAGTCCTGCCCATAAATTATGTTTGCAATTATTTTACAGCAACCCAATTACGCATTAATTTAAAGGATATTTTGTATACATACCTTGCAAAATTACCCCCGAAATCTCACTATTTGCAAACTACCCCCAACATCATCAACTTTCAAAAAATAACCCCCAAATCAACAAATCATCAACTTTGATAGGCTAATGTGTAATTGCAATGTAAAAATATCAATAAAATAGCCACTATTCACTCACCATATTCAACAAAGTTGATGATTTTGTTGATTTTGGGTTTTTTTTCTTCTAAAGTTGATGATTTGGGATAGTATTGCAAATATTGAGATCTGTGGGTAGTTCTGCAAACGAGACATGAATTAAGGTACATATACAAAAAAACCCTAAATTAAAATATTTTAAAGAAGATAGCACAAAGCAATAACTTGCTAGAAGATGTTATCAGTTTTACCTTATGTTTCTCGAGGCATTTTCTTATAGTTCCCATCTCATGGCGAAGGTACCATTGTGCAGCTTCTGCTGTCCCAAAGTGTGTTGAGAAGCCCTCAAAAGACATTTCTTGATCACTTGTGGAAACAACATCAGTAATAAGATCATAGACAGTGTGGGTTCCACGGATTCCAAATATTACTAACTTATTACGTGTATCAATCCCAATATAATATCCAGGTCTCAAGACACTGGAATGCTTCACAAATTTCACGATATTTCTCTCTCGAAGCATGCAATGTCGTGCAAGGGCAGTGGCATTGTCTTTATAAGCCCCCTTTGCTAGCTCAACGTGATAAATGAGCTTTTGAACCTACCAGGAAAGTTTAAATCACTCATGATGAAATAAAAGGGGAAAAAGGAAGTACAGAATGGAATTGTAAATCCAATTGAAAGACGAAAGTTCAGAAATGCTACGTGTAGTCAGATATCAAAATCCCCACCCATGCACCCAACAGCTACATTATGGAGTAGGATTATATGCTTAAGAAAAACCAACAAGCTAAAAAGTTGGTAGCTACTATCGTAATAGATTCTCAAAAAACACATACCCCAATATTTGTTGGGAAAAGTTTTCAGAATTCATATGTGAATGGGTAATTTCACAAAAATCCCTAAACTTTGGATGTCTCACAACCCACCCCCCCCCCCTCTTTTTTTTGCTAATTGGGTCAACAAGGACATATGTCCTGCACAAGCAAATAACGGCCGACGATGCCATTAACACCGTTTTAAGGCCCATTGGAAAATTTTGAAAAATTAATGGGGCTCTATGAAACATCCCAAAAGTCACGGCGGAGGGGGACTTTTGGGGGTTTCTTTGTGTGTGTGTGTGTGTGTGTGTGTGTGTGTTGGTGGGGGTTTTCATGGGAACTAAGTTCTGGGGGTTTTGTGAAATTTATCCTATCCTAATATCTGTTTGTAATAACATATCGAACCATAATACCATTTGATTTCTGAAACTTCTTTTCTGATTCTCAGGCCAAACACCTATTAGAGAGTTCAGGGCTTTAAGATTAGATATTTCATATCGAATAATGTAGTACAGATTTTAAATTAAAAAATTCAGCTGATTCTTGTATCTGCAATACAAACTACTATATTAACCTTGAAGAGAGAGCTACATACTTTCATAACACAATGCATTATCCAGGGAAAGCATTTTAAACAAATTGATAACAGTCAACAGACACAGTCCAAGAAATTACTGTAACATCTGAAGTAATCTGAACACCCGTGAAATCTTCAACCTTCCCAGCAGAAGCTTGGCTGAGATAAATTAGGTACAGACCAACTGTAAGGTCACTAAGGCTCCAGTCTTGGATGCCAGCTTTACTCAGTTGAAGCTTTGTAAACACCTCAGCCAGAGACCGAGTACTAGGAGGCGTTGTTTCACTACTTCCTGCTAGTAAATATGAGATCAGGGTCTGTGGTAGGAAGTATAGCTGATAAAAGAATGTGATGCTATGTACAAGGCCGAATATACTAAATTAAACGAAAGAAATTCATAAATAGATACTATTTGGTAGGCAGCAGATGTAACCTAATCTATTAGAAGGTGCTCCTATTGAGGATAAAATGAGATAGAATCAATTGAGTTGGTTTGGTCATCTACAACAGAGGCCACTAACGCACCAATAAGGAGAAGCAATAAGATTGTAGTTAATGGTGCAACTAGGTAAACCTAAAACGAACTTCGTTCGAACTTGGTTGTAACCAATTAAGAAGGATATGATAATAGTTAACGGAAGAGATGATCATAATCAAACTGAATGGAAGAACATAATCTATATAGCCGACCCCTGAAATTTCCAAACCATATAGCAATTGATCTTAGGTAATGCCATTATAAAATATTGATTGAATTATAATTAAAGCGAAATACCAACAACTAATTATACATAAATGGAAGAAACAAAGAACCTGAAGTATATGCCCACTTGTATAACTGCAACGCAGGCTCGAGAGCTTTCGACAACCAAGCCAGTTCCAGCTTCTTCCACCTCCATCCACTCACTTCCTCATCGTCCGAATCCTTCACCAGCTCAGGATCATAACTTCCTGGGATCTTCAGCTGAGATTTCTCCCCAAGATTCGAGCTTTTTCTCCCCTCTTTACCCAAATCAGCATCCTCCCCGATCTTGGCGCTTCCTGAAAGAAATCGATTGAGGATGCTTGACGCAAATCCACGGTAACAGTCTCGTTCCCAAATCAAAGTCTTGCTGGAATCTGCAAAGGGCAAAAAGTTAGGGTTTTGAGGTTAGGGTTTGAGATTAGGGTTTTCGGGGGAAACAATGAGAGGGTATTTACTTAGATGGAGGAGGAGTCGCTTCGCCATTCTCATCTTGAGGAGGAGGAAGGGGGCGGCGCAGAGAGAGGAGACATGTGAGGAGATGTGATAACGTGCGCCGCCTATCCGGCGAACAGCGGTGCACTGCGGGGTCGGGTTTGGGGTCACTTTATGGCGTTGCTCTATTTCCGCGCTTGTTGTTGATGCATCAGGACCGTTGGTTTGCTCTAACGATAGTCATGGCGATAAGTAATTTTAGTGTTTGTTTTGTTACAGAATTAATTAACAAAAGCTAATCTCAAAGTTTGGACTTTTTGGTTAGGGTTTTTGCTATATTAGTGCCTCAAATCTTCAAAGGTTTGTCCCTCAAGTCATTGGAATTGATATTGGCCAAATTTTGCAAGTTGTTTCAAGATTAGTCCGTCGGGTCATTAAAATTGCTATTGAGTCCTGCAATTTTTTCAAGTTGTTTCAAGATTAATCCCTCACCTCAAGTCATTGAAATTTCTATTAGGTCCTTTAGTTCTTATAAGTTGTTTCAAATTAATCCCTCAAGTGAATAACAGTTATAGCAAGATACAAGAAGTGAGGCACCTAATAGCAGTTTCAATGATTTGAGGGACTAATTCGAAATATGAAAGATTAAAGGGACTAATACGAAAATACTAACTTTAATTAACACAAACTACAACGATTTTGACGGATCACCGTAAAGAGAAGACAAGGCTCTGAATTAACCTCACAGATTGCTGTCATTTAAAAAAAAAAAAAATTTTGCTTGATCATTATGCTTATCACAATTTTGTTCTTTCTTCCTTTTTTTTTTGTCAATGTCAATGAGATGTGGCTCATATCGTGCGTTGGGAGAATTCTCTTTGCCTTCATCTTCCTTTTCAGCGCATGGCAAGAGTAAGCAAGAGTTTATTTAATTTTCTTTTTATCTTCTTGAAAATTTTCTTCTACTTATCTTCAAGGAAGACATCGAAAGAACGAAAAAGAAAGAAGATATATATAAATGCTTAAATTATTTAATTTATATTTCATTTACGATAAAATATTATCCTAATTTATATTTCAAGGTGCTGGGGAATTATGAAGGGCTGAAGGCAAATCATCTCAGATACATATGATGCTTGTAGATTCTTCTTACCAGTTGAAGCTTTGTAAACACCTCAGCCAGAGACCGAGTACTAGGAGGCGTTGTTTCACTACTTCCTGCTAGTAAATATGAGATCAGGGTCTGTGGTAGGAAGTATAGCTGATAAAAGAATGTGATGCTATGTACAAGGCCGAATATACTAAATTAAACGAAAGAAATTCATAAATAGATACTATTTGGTAGGCAGCAGATGTAACCTAATCTATTAGAAGGTGCTCCTATTGAGGATAAAATGAGATAGAATCAATCGAGATGGTTTGGTCATCTACAACAGAGGCCACTAACGCACCAATAATGAGAAGCAATAAGATTGTAGGTAATGGTGCAACTAAGTAAACCTAAAACGAACTTCGTTCGAACTTGTTGTAAGCAATTAAGAAGGATATGATAATAGTTAACCGAAGACGTGATCATAATCAAACAGAATGGAAGAACATAATCTATATAGCCGACCCCTGAAATTTCCAAACCATATAGCAATTGATCTTAGGTAATGCCATTATAAAATATTGATTGAATTATAATTAAACCAAAATACCAACAACTAATTATACATAAATGGAAGAAACAAAGAACCTGTAGTAGATGCCCACTTGTATAACTGCAACGCAGGCTCGAGAGCTTTCGACAACCAAGCCAGTTCCAGCTTCTTCCACCTCCATCCACTCACTTCCTCATCGTCCGAATCCTTCACCAGCTCAGGATCATAACTTCCTGGGATCTTCAGCTGAGATTTCTCCCCAAGATTCGAGCTTTTTCTCCCCTCTTTACCCAAATCAGCGTCTTCCCCGATCTTGGCGCTTCCTGAAAGAAATCGATTGAGGATGCTTGACGCAAATCCACGGTAACAGTCTCGTTCCCAAATCAAAGTCTTGCTGGAATCTGCAAAGGGCAAAAAGTTAGGGTTTTGAGGTTAGGGTTTGAGATTAGGGTTTTAGGGGGAAACAATGAGAGGGTATTTACTTAGATGGAGGAGGAGTCGCTTCGCCATTCTCATCTTGAGGAGGAGGAAGGGGGCGGCGCAGAGTGACGAGACATGTGAGGAGATGTGATAACGTGCGCCGCCTATGCGGCGAACAGCGGTGCACTGCGGGGTCGGGTTGGGGTCACTTTATGGCGTTGCTCTATTTCCGCGCTTGTTGTTGATGCATCAGGACCGTTGGTTTGCTCTAATGATAGTCATGGCGATAAGTAATTTTAGTGTTTGTTTTGTTACAGAATTAATTAACAAAAGCTAATCTCAAAGTTTGGACTTTTTGGTTAGGGTTTTCCCTATATTAGTGCCTCAAATCTTCAAAGGTTTGTCCCACAAGTCATTGGAATTGATATTGGCCAAATTTTGCAAGTTGTTTCAAGATTAGTCCGTCGGGTCATTGAAATTGCTATTGAGTCCTGCAATGTTTTTCATGTTGTTTCAAGATTAGTCCGTCGGGTCATTGAAATTGCTATTGAGTCCTGCAATGTTTTTCATGTTGTTTCAAGATTAGTCCGTCGGGTCATTGAAATTGCTATTGAGTCCTGCAATGTTTTTCATGTTGTTTCAAGATTAGTCCGTCGGGTCATTGAAATTGCTATTGAGTCCTGCAATGTTTTTCATGTTGTTTCAAGATTAATCCCTCACCTCAAGTCATTGGAATTGATATTGGCCAAATTTTGCAAGTTGTTTCAAGATTAGTCCGTCGGGTCATTGAAATTGCTATTGAGTCCTGCAATGTTTTTCATGTTGTTTCAAGATTAGTCCGTCGGGTCATTGAAATTGCTATTGAGTCCTGCAATGTTTTTCATGTTGTTTCAAGATTAGTCCGTCGGGTCATTGAAATTGCTATTGAGTCCTGCAATGTTTTTCATGTTGTTTCAAGATTAGTCCGTCGGGTCATTGAAATTGCTATTGAGTCCTGCAATGTTTTTCATGTTGTTTCAAGATTAGTCCGTCGGGTCATTGAAATTGCTATTGAGTCCTGCAATGTTTTTCATGTTGTTTCAAGATTAATCCCTCACCTCAAGTCATTGGAATTGATATTGGCCAAATTTTGCAAGTTGTTTCAAGATTAGTCCGTCGGGTCATTGAAATTGCTATTGAGTCCTGCAATGTTTTTCATGTTGTTTCAAGATTAGTCCGTCGGGTCATTGAAATTGCTATTGAGTCCTGCAATGTTTTTCATGTTGTTTCAAGATTAGTCCGTCGGGTCATTGAAATTGCTATTGAGTCCTGCAATGTTTTTCATGTTGTTTCAAGATTAGTCCGTCGGGTCATTGAAATTGCTATTGAGTCCTGCAATGTTTTTCATGTTGTTTCAAGATTAGTCCGTCGGGTCATTGAAATTGCTATTGAGTCCTGCAATGTTTTTCATGTTGTTTCAAGATTAATCCCTCACCTCAAGTCATTGAAATTTTTATTAGGTCCTCTAGTTCTTATAAGTTGTTTCAAATTAATCCGTCAAGTGAATAACAGTTGTAGCAAGATACAAGAAGTGAGGCACCTAATGGCAATTTCAATGATTTGAGGGATTCGAAATATGAAAGATTAAAGGGACTAATACGAAATACTAACTTTAGTTAACACAAACTACAACGATTTTGACGGATCACCGTGAAGAGAAGACAAGGCTCTGAATTAACCTCACAAATTGCTGTCATTTTTTATTTTTTATTTTTTGCTTTTGTTTTACTTGATTATTACACTTATCACAATTTTGTAATTTCTTCCTTTTTTTTGTTTGTCAATGTCAATGAGATGGGGTTCATATCGTGCGTTGGGAGAATGCTCGTTTGCCTTCATCTTCCTTTTCAGCGCATGGCAAGAGTAAGCAAGACTTTATTTAATTTTCTTTTAGCTGCGTTTTGTTTTTATCTTCTTGAAAATTTTCTTCCGCATATCTTCAATGAAGACATCGAAAGAAAGAAGATATATGTAAATGCATAAATTATTTAATTTATGTTTCATTTACGATAAAATATTATCCTAATTTATAATTCAATTAGTTGGGGAATTATAAAGGGCTGAAGGCAAATCATCTCAGACACATATGATGCTTGTAGATTCTTCTTACCAGTTCTTCAAGTGAGTAATTTTTTTGCAAATTCATGTCCTTCACATATACGACACATCTGTGGCTTACTGAATTTTTTTTAATTATGTCTGCAGATTAAAGTTTTAGTAGAGCATTGGGTGTAGTCTTAAAAGGATTAGGGGCATTCTATTTGTTCTTGGTAGTCCGGTTGGTGCTTATATCCTGGTAACTTTAAACTCTACATGAAATTTGAGTACCATACTTTATTTTTCAGGTATAATCTTCAAAGTCTACTAACTATTCTCAATGCAGCTTCTGTATTTGTCAACCACAATGCCTACTTTGATCAATTTCTGTTTCCAAAATTTTGGCCGCGTAAACTTCCTTTGGTCATTGTCGCAGTTTGCAGAGGTCGAATAATTTTCATCAATGCCTGTTTCACCTGTGCATTTCACTTGTACGTTTTTTGTTATTGTTATTCATCGTATATTTGGTAATATGCAGGAGCTTGCGCTTGTGGGTGCATTACTATTTTTCAATGCGATGAAGAGATCCATTTAAAGAAGACAAAACAAGACTCGCTCTAAAATAAAGGCAGCTTAGAATGGATATCTTGCATCCATTTGCTTGTAACTTCATAGGATTCAGATTCTTTGGGTTGAGGGAGAAACACTATTTGGGTACAAATCTGCTATATGAAGTAGATTTGCCATTAAAAAAGTACTAACGAGATATTTATATTGAGAAGCAAGAATCACATCAATATAAATGTAGAAAAGATTGAAGAAGTTAATATAACCGCTGAGCAGCATCTTACAGAAATTGCTTTCAGTCTAATAATACAGCACAAAAATAGAATCCTCAGTAGGTAGATTATATATGCCTGGGACTCTAAATTGCTTGTTTTTCTCATTCTACCTGTGATATCACCAAAATCCCAATAATGTTGTAAGATCCTATAAATGTTGCTAAGAGTCACCATGTTTCAGCCCTTGGCTTCAGCAAGTCTTTGGCGTATCTCTTGTGAACACGATATCTTATTAACACTGAAGAAAACATGAAGAAGATCAGTTATCATGGTGTAATACTTTTAAACTGAATAATTCTTCAAATTCAAAGAGTTGGCAATTTATGTACAAGCAACACTCACCTGTATAGAAAATCCCCAGAGGGCACCATCTTTGCCGAGATCCAATCTGGGGCCAGTTCTTGCAGCAGTTTCAACTGTTGTTCTACTTCACCTGAAGATCCACAGTGTGATATTTAGCATTTGGAATAATTTTATCATTGTTTTCAAGAGTGCCAAAATAAGTTACACATGACTTACTTCTATCTACTATGTTAGTGCAACCTGAGATTATCTTGTGAACAAGTTCCTGCTTTGTAACAAAGGATCGGTTCCCTGATTGGAATATGAGAAGGATCATGTCGAAAAGTTTAGGTAAACTTGCTAACATCTCTTTACGCTTCTTTGCTTCAGAAGCACCAGAATTCCTTTCTTCTGCTGTTATTATTTCCTTTTCTCGTATCTGAAAATTGTGAACACAGTTAACCTGAATCCTATTTCATAAACACATGAATGAAAGACATCAATATCAATACCAAAAGTAAGATCTGCTCCCAATACTAGCATATATTATCAATTCATGAATGAACTTAATACTAAAATTAAGATCCAATCCCAATATTTAGCATATCTTAGTAATACAGCTATTACATATTGACAATTAATTTGTGCATCCAATAAAATAAATAGTATAAGTACAGAATTAATTACGAAAGGGCAGCCATGGGATCAACACTAGTTTTAAAAGTAAGATCTACTCCCAAAACTAGCATATTAGCAATAGATAAATTAAGTTTATACTAGAATTAAGACTCAACCCCAATATTTAGCAGATATTTGCAGTACAGCTATTACATATTGACAATTAATCTAATACATATTGACAATTAATCTAATACATATTGACAATTAATCTAATACATATTGACAATTAATCTAATACATATTGACAATTAATCTAATACATATTGACAATTAATCTAATACATATTGACAATTAATCTAATACATATTGACAATTAATCTAATACATATTGACAATTAATCTAATACATATTGACAATTAATCTAATACATATTGACAATTAATCTAATACATATTGACAATTAATCTAATACATATTGACAATTAATCTAATACATATTGACAATTAATCTAATACATATTGACAATTAATCTAATACATATTGACAATTAATCTAATACATATTGACAATTAATCTAATACATATTGACAATTAATCTAATACATATTGACAATTAATCTAATACATATTGACAATTAATCTAATACATATTGACAATTAATCTAATACATATTGACAATTAATCTAATACATATTGACAATTAATCTAATACATATTGACAATTAATCTAATACATATTGACAATTAATCTAATACATATTGACAATTAATCTAATACATATTGACAATTAATCTAATACATATTGACAATTAATCTAATACATATTGACAATTAATCTAATACATATTGACAATTAATTTGTGCATCCAATAAAATAAATAGTATAAGTACAGAATTAATTACGAAAGGGCAGCCATGGGATCAACACTAGTTTTATAAAGTAAGATCTACTCCCAAAACTAGCATATTAGCAATAGATAAATTAAGTTTATACTAGAATTAAGACTCAACCCCAATATTTAGCATATCTTAGTAATACAGCTATTACATATTGACAATTAATCTAATACATATTGACAATTAATCTAATACATATTGACAATTAATCTAATACATATTGACAATTAATCTAATACATATTGACAATTAATCTAATACATATTGACAATTAATCTAATACATATTGACAATTAATCTAATACATATTGACAATTAATCTAATACATATTGACAATTAATCTAATACATATTGACAATTAATCTAATACATATTGACAATTAATCTAATACATATTGACAATTAATCTAATACATATTGACAATTAATCTAATACATATTGACAATTAATCTAATACATATTGACAATTAATCTAATACATATTGACAATTAATTTGTGCATCCAATAAAATAAATAGTATAAGTACAGAATTAATTACGAAAGGGCAGCCATGGGATCAACACTAGTTTTAAAAGTAAGATCTACTCCCAAAACTAGCATATTAGCAATAGATAAATTAAGTTTATACTAGAATTAAGACTCAACCCCAATATTTAGCATATCTTAGTAATACAGCTATTACATATTGACAATTAATCTAATACATATTGACAATTAATCTAATACATATTGACAATTAATCTAATACATATTGACAATTAATCTAATACATATTGACAATTAATCTAATACATATTGACAATTAATCTAATACATATTGACAATTAATCTAATACATATTGACAATTAATCTAATACATATTGACAATTAATCTAATACATATTGACAATTAATCTAATACATATTGACAATTAATCTAATACATATTGACAATTAATCTAATACATATTGACAATTAATCTAATACATATTGACAATTAATCTAATACATATTGACAATTAATCTAATACATATTGACAATTAATCTAATACATATTGACAATTAATCTAATACATATTGACAATTAATCTAATACATATTGACAATTAATCTAATACATATTGACAATTAATCTAATACATATTGACAATTAATCTAATACATATTGACAATTAATTTGTGCATCCAATAAAATAAATAGTATAAGTACAGAATTAATTACGAAAGGGCAGCCATGGGATCAACACTAGTTTTAAAAGTAAGATCTACTCCCAAAACTAGCATATTAGCAATAGATAAATTAAGTTTATACTAGAATTAAGACTCAACCCCAATATTTAGCATATCTTAGTAATACAGCTATTACATATTGACAATTAATCTAATACATATTGACAATTAATCTAATACATATTGACAATTAATTTGTGCATCCAATAAAATAAATAGTATAAGTACAGAATTAATTACGAAAGGGCAGCCATGGGATCAACACTAGTTTTATAAATTAAGATCTACTCCCAAGACTAGCATATTAGCAATACATAAATGAAGTTTATACTAAAATTAAGACTCAACCCCAATATTTAGCATATCTTAGTAATACAGCTATTACATATTGACAATTAATCTAATACATATTGACAATTAATTTGTGCATCCAATAAAATAAATAGTATAAGTACAGAATTAATTACGAAAGGGCAGCCATGGGATCAACACTAGTTTTAAAAGTAAGATCTGCTCCCAATACTAGCATATATTATCAATTCATGAATTTAATACTAAAATTAAGACTCAACCCCAATATTTAGCAGATATTTGCAGTACAGCTAAGACATATAGACAATTAAGTTATGCATCCAACAAAGAAATAGCACAAGTACAAAATTACTTATGACAAGGCAACCATGGGGTGCCGCTGCACAAAATAGAACCAACAATGAAATATAATTAATTTTACCATAAAACAAAGATGATTTAAGTATACCTCTTGCAGTAGAGTCTCCGGAAGTATATTGATCACATCATCATCCTCATCTGAAATAGTTACCGTGACTTCATCTGAATCATCTATTGGCACTTTTTGTGGTGTTGCAAATAACAACTTGGTCCGAGCTGATTGCTTCTCTGGCTCCTCCTTAACAGGAGTATAACAATCTGTTGTAGGCCGATGCCTCTTTGGAGTTTGAATTTCTGGTGTGGCTGTCATTAGCCTTAATGGAGTTGAAACAAATTTGACAGGAGTTCCATCAAGATGATTCGATTTCTGGGGTGAACACTTGTCAGTATTCATCAACCTTTTCTTCTCTTTATCGGCACATTGAGTGCTTGATGAGGGTTTTGGAATAGGGGATGTAAACAATGGTTTCTTCCAAATGGTGGGCTTTAAAGCACATTTAATAGGGGATGATTCAACTGTAATGGGAGAATTATCTGGGGCATATCTTCGTTTATGCACAAAAGGGATGTTTTCTCTTCATCAGGGATAAGATTTTTCTGAGAAAACCGCCTACAGAAAGATCGTGGAACGTGAGAAGCTGCATTGACAAACTCGTGCACATCAGTTGTTGAATTGGTTGAAGATACGGAGTCTCTGGCAATGTCTGAAGGTATATTTTGTTTTGTTTGATGACCAAATGGATGAGGAAGTTCCTCCTCTGGAATGTCATCTTGCTGAAAGAAAACTGTTGTACTTAGCATTGACTTACTTTCTATCAAAACGAACTAGCAGGCAACATGATAGATATCAGCAAAAGATACTAATAATGGTTGTTAGATTATAAAACTATGACTCTTAAGTGCAATGGTAGGGACCTTGACATGATGTCAGAGTAACCCAAGTTCAATTCTCACTGGCCAACAACTTAAAGTATTTAAAAAAAATGATAGAGTTGGGGGAGTTCAGGTTTTGGCCCATAACATGGGCACTCAATCTGCGGGGGCATGTCAGATTATAAATCTATACCCTCACCTATCACCACAACTTCAAAGTTTTGGTGCAGTGGAAGGGTCCTTTGACAGATGCTTTTATACTAGTACTCGTGGTATACAATTATAAAAGGGTTCTTGCAAACTAACACGTTCAAATGATGAACCAAGCTTACATGAAAACATTTTGATCAAATAAAACAAGCATCCAAATAAGCTTTACCTCGGGATGTTTTCTAAAGAAATCGACAAGCCTTTGCCTGAAAATCTTCCTCAAGATTGAATACCCACTTTCTTCCTCTTTTCTATTCAAGCTGCTCTCAATTGCATCTTTTTGCAGATACAGTTGGAGCTCTGGCATCATACAGCAAGTAACCTCATCACGCAAAAGCACTTTCTTGATTGAAATTGCTTCAGGCAGTATATATTTCAGTTGTGCTAAATGCCCATATGTAAACCTCCTATAAAAAGTAGATAAACATAACTTTCATCTAACATTACAAATTAAAATCATATGAATAATAGGATAATTTGATTTGAGCACAGTTAAAATTTACCTTCCAGTTAAATGCTGAATACTGGAACAGATGTTAGCAAATGTAGGTAACGATCTCTTCAACCGAAGTAATCGGATCGAAGACTCCATGGAGTTGAAGAACTCCACTAGAATCTCATACCTGATTACAGTTTAAGGTCATCAGATCAGAGGAAACCCTAATTTTATAAGATCAAACAAACATAAAGATTGAAGCTTTACTTTTCAGGGAGCCTAATCAGGGATCTAGCCTTCGAAGATTTCGAAGGCGACGACTCTGCAGATTTAAGCTTTTCCTCCACTGCTAAGAGTTCATCATCATCGCCAGATTCATTGAGATCTGATCTCCGAGAGATGGAATTTTTGGGGCTTTTGAAGGCCTAAAGCTATCTCCTTCACTTCCTTCACTGAGAAAGCGACCTTCGATCGCCTCGGAAGCTGGATCGGCTTCTCCGGCGTCGAGATCTCATCGGAAGCTGCCGTCTTTGTAACTGATGGAGGTTTCTTCATCTCTAGGGTTTCGATCGGCTTCTCTTTTGCCGAGGAAGGAACCGATGAAGACTCCGGCATCTCTAGGGTTTACCCTCGATCGGTTTACTCTGCTTTCATAAGAGAGAGTAAAGGAATAATAAATAAATGAGGGGTTTTTTTTTTCCCGTCTTCCCGAAATTAAAAAGGAAAAGGCCAAATAAAGGGAAAGGAGTTAACGGACCGATTTGGCGGGAACCAACGCGCGAAGATGGCGGGAAAGCAGCTGATGAGTCCACGAAGATGGCCCAACTTAAAGATAAATTGCTCCGCAGGAGTGTGTTTATATACCGGAATTAAACTGGGCCGGACCAAAGGAAATGGGCCTTGCCCGAATCCAAATAAAACGTCAGGGTTTTGCGAGGGTTCTCCGCAAATTTTACCTCTTTCTTCAACCTTGGAAGCAAAAAAGCCATGAGAAGAGCTTCGTCTTCCCTCTCGGCCCTCATCAAATCTTTCCGCTCTTCCCGAAATACCCCCAGGATTCTTCACTCAGCAGCTCGGTCCCCAATTCTATTCCCAAAATGCCCCCGATCACGAGCCCTCCAAACCCTTTCCCAAACTACCCCTCCCCTCCATCGAAAACTCAAGCAGCAATCCGATCTCGAAGAAGCCTTCGAGTCCGCAACCACGACCGAAGAAATCCTCACCGCCTTCAACTCTCTAGAGTCGTCCCTAAACCCTAGCGACAAGAGGCTAGGGCTCGCCTGCTTGAAGGTTGGCCAGCATCTCGAAGCCATTGAATCCGATGACCACGATAAAACCCTAGAATTCGCTCTCAGAGCCCTCAAAATCCTCGACAAAGACTCCGAGGACAGCATCCCGATCGCGATGGCGCTTCATCTGGTAGGTTCTGTAACTTACAACCTTAAAAGGTTCAATGATAGCTTAGGGTTCTTGAATCGGGCCAATCGGATTCTTGCATCTTTAGGAAAAGAGGATTCGGTTGGATTCGATGTCAGGCCGGTGGCGCATGCTGTTAATCTTCAATTAGCTAACACGAAAACTGCGATGGGACGAAGAGAAGAGGCTTTGGTTAACCTTAGAAAGTGTTTGGAGCTCAAAGAAGAGATCTTTGAGCCGAATAGTAAGGAATTGGGTGTGGGCTATAGGGATTTAGCAGAGGCTTATTCTGCAATTCTTAATTTTAAGGAGGCTCTGCCGTTGTGTCTTAAAGCTTTGGAGATTCATAAGGCACAATTGGGGCTGAATTCGGTTGAAGTCGCTCATGATCGAAGGCTTCTTGGTGTAATATATACTGGATTAGAAGAGCATGAGAAGGCATTGGAGCAAAATGAGCAGTCGCAAAAGGTTTTGAAGAGTTGGGGTTTAGGTTCTGACCTTCTGCATACCGAGATTGATGCTGCAAATATTCAGATTGCTTTGGGGAAGTATGATGAAGCTATAGAATCACTCAAGAAAGTGGTTCAGCAAACGGATAAGGACAGTGAGACCAAAGCATTGGTGTTTATTTCCATGGCCAAAGCTTTGTGTAACCAAGAGAAGTCTGCTGATGCCAAGAGGTGTTTGGAGATATCTTGTGGAATTCTTGAGAAGAAGGAAGAAGTGTCCCCTTCAGTGGTTGCTGAAGCTTACACTGAAATATCAATGTTGTATGAGTCAATGAATGAGTTTGAGACTGCGATTTCATTACTGAAGAGGAGCCTTTCAATGCTTGAAAGGATCCCACAAGAACAACATATGGAAGGGAATGTGTCAGCAAGAATTGGGTGGTTGCTTCTGTTGACAGGAAAGGTGGACCAAGCTGTTGCTTATTTGGAGAGTGCAGCTGAGAGAATGAAGGAGAGCTTTGGGCCGAAGCATTTTGGAGTCGGATATATTTATAACAATTTAGGGGCTGCATACATGGAGATGGACAGGCCGCATACAGCTGCACAGATGTTTGCTCTTGCAAAGGATGTCATGGATGTCGCTCTGGGGCCGCACCATGCTGATTCTATCCAGAGTTGTCAGAGTCTTGCTAATGCGTATAGTGCTATGGGAAGGTAATGTGAGCTTTTTAACTTGTGTTTTCTTTTATACTGGAACCTCCATTTAGATTTTAAGCTAACATAACAGATATTGGGATATCACCAAAGTTATAAGTTTATTTTTTGGAATCCTTGCATAATTCGATGCTCATAATATTTTGTTCATCAGTTTATGGCAACTTTCCACAATGTTAAATAGCATCAAACCAATCTTCCTGTTTAATTCATCAGATTTGTTTTTGTAGTCAATTAAATTGATATCATTGTTATCACAAAGAAATCTTGAAATGTGTTTGAAATCCGCATGGTTTCCTCCGTTGCTTCATGATCCATCAGTATATTGCAGCTTCCTGTTTTTACCTTGTCTTTCTTTTTCTTTTTCTTTTTTTCTTTTTTATAACTTGATATCAGCAGTCCTCTTCCACAATTTCTTTTTCGGTCTCAATAATATATATTTGATATTTTTCTCAAGTTAATAGTGAGTATAAATTTCATGATATCTCGTGATTGCATTATTCTAGTCTATTGTCCATGTGATAACTCAATTTCTTTGGCATGGTATGATGAAATATTGCATGGTTTTTCTCAAGTTGATACTAAAGTATGTTGGTATCAGAGGGTTCTCAATTCTTGAAATGCTCTTTTTCTAATCTTTTTTGAAGTGGTAAAGATAATGATACAAAAATCAAGCTTGTAACATACAGCATTTAGATACATCATAAACAGAAAAGGATAATTCTTAAGATGCAAAATCCTTGAGCAATCTGCCTGTTAGGGAGTCATCTTATCAACAAAAAATTCTTCCTAACAGCGATGACATCATCATGGATCCTTCTAAAAAGTCAATTTTGCATAGCTTCTCTTAGGCTTCTCTTTCCTCAAAGGGCCGAAGCAGAGGTGCTGAAGTAGTCGCAGGGAGTGTATAAAGTTGATCTTTCTTCATGAGATTATTTCAGTTAATTTTTCTGTAGATAGATAGATGATAATTGGAACCCCATTGAACACCAAGCTGTTTGATCAGAAAGTTTCCAGTATAGCTAAGTAGGACCTTTTGAATAATATGTGATCCAACTTAAAAGTCAGCTTTAAAAACAGGCATATGCATCTGCATTACTGGATTAAACCAAACCTGAATTTTTTTTGCCCCTTTGTATACAATCTATCTATGTTCTGAATAAGCAGCAGCAAGAAGATTTAGAATATGTTTGAAAACAAAAGAATTCCATACCAGCTTACCTCATGAAATTTCCCAAGCTGACCTGTTCTAGAATTTCACCCACATTTCAGAAGTTATATCTTACTGCTAGACCAATGAAGGGGAGAAAATCTTGAGTTTTTGGGATATATCCCAGAGAAATAGAAATACAGAATTCAGAATCCAAAAGCTTTAAGAAAAGGATGTCAAAAAGCTAAATATGTAGCTGCATTTTAAAGTCAGTTGTAAAGTTACTTATTTCTTTGCTAACCCACTTTCAAATGACTTACCAGTTCTGCTTCTGTTTTCTGGTTAAACCCTCATGTCAAGTTCCTGCTTGCTACATCTTTGTCTGTTTTCTTGATCTCTTCTGATTCCAGTAATAAATTTAGAGGAGAAAAGTTAACCTTGCTCTTTTAAAGTCAATTATAACATTCTTTCTTTGCGAACCCACTTTAAAATGACTAGCGAGTTCTGCTTCAGTTTTCTAGTTAAACTCTCATGTCAGTTGCTTGCTACATATTCCTCTTTTTTCGCGATCTCTTCTGATTACAGCAATAAATTTAAAGGAGGAAGATTAACCTCGCACTTTGATTGAATATTTCTTCCAAAAGAAGTTATTTGAGGATAATGGTTATAATTATTATATTTCTTTGAATACAGCTACCCTCTTGCTCTGGAATTCCAACAACGAGTTATTGATGCATGGAGAAATCATGGTCCCAGTGCTGAAGAGGAGCTTAGGGAAGCTACCCGGCTCTTTGAGCAGTTGAAGAAAAAAGCTTTTGGATCAGCAACTGGTGTAGTTGCTCAAGACTTTCCATTGTCTCAAGAAAATGATACCACTCTTACCAGAACCACGCAACGTTAGGGGCAAAGGTGAGTCAACAATAGTTTGCGTACATGCAAATTGCAAATTTATGTTCTCCATGCATTAGCCCTGTTCTATAGAGTTTCAACATGTGTATTTGAATGATGCAATTTGTGTTGCTCGGTATTTTATTCTACAATAATTTAGATTGATGGCTTGTTATACTGTAATCTTATGAAAATTTCATATAATTTAGGAAGTAAATCTTTCTATTCTCGTTGATTTAGATCGATGGCCTGTAAAACTTCATGTAATTATAGGCATTTAGGTGTGTCCCTAGCTTCACTGGTGGAAACTGTCTTTTTAAATATTCTTATATATCATATAGGTATCAAGTTCATAAAATTATAGGCATTTTGAAGAATTCACTCACTGGTTGTGGTAGTTTACAAAACGAGAGATTATATGAGAGGACTATCTTTTTTTCTGTTTTTCTAGTCAATGACTCTCTTTGTATAAGAATACTCACACTCATTGTTCTTACTGCTATTTTTCTTCCAATTGCTCCCTCGTTGCGGCAGGTAGTTTGTGTATATTTCAATTTTGTTTCACCATCATCTGTGGTCTTATGTCTATCATCCACATTGATCCACCATTTGCAGAATACCTTTACCAAATTGACCAGTGAACAACTTCCGCAGGTGGACATTATATTCACTTTGCATAACAGCTACTCTGGATGTTTTAACTATTTATATCCCCTTCGCTCTAATTTTTACTTTTCTTTTACGAAGTGTTTGAACAAAGGAGATATTTTGCAATTGACATGAGACCCAGGACCTAACTTAATAAGTATCTTATCGAAACTTTAAAAAAAAAGAAATTTTGTAATTCTCAAATTCAATAAATAGATTTAATCTACTCCCATTAAAACCGAAATTAAGAAAAGAAATCGATAAAATGAAGCCCCATTTGGCAAAGGGTTAAGAAAGAGGGATTAAGAAGAATGATTAACTTAGTTAGCCCATCCGATAACGAATGACTAAATTATTAACCCGTTAAATAAGTTTTATTTTAGCCCTTGTGATCATTTTAGTGATCGGAATAACGAGGATTTTGACTATTTTCTTTATAAATAGAGGGTTAACTATTAATCCTTCTAAATGGGAGTATTAGTAAACCCCCATTTTGAGGGGTTAATTCATTTTAATCTCTCTAGAAGGGTTAGCTTAACCCTTCGCATTTTGTGTTTGGCAAACAACGGAGGGTTAACTCACTTTAACCATTGTATAGATTTTTTGTGCTTGGTAAGTTAAGAAAGAGTTAAGTCTTCTTAACCCCTCACTTAACCCGTTGCGAAACGGCACCTTAGGAAATTGCAAAGCAGGCACAAATCACAATATGTTATAATCAATCAATGGACCGAGTAGTCTGATTGTTTGAATCATTGATTCTGCCGGCGAAGTAACTCCGTGGATTTGACTATTAATAAACTGTTAGAGGAATCAAAATTTTTGTAGTAAACTATTAATAAACTCCTTATTCCCTCTTTCATGGACTTTGAGCAAATTCTTCCACAACGGCTGTTGCTTTTGCTTGACATCGACTGGTGACTTCTCTTAGACCCTCTTCTTTTTTAAGGGAGGTTATACGGTCTCTGTTGCTGGCTCCACTCTCCTCAGTTAATTGATTTATTTTCTTCATAATCGCTTTTTGTGATACCGCATGCCGTCCACGTAGTGTTCTATTGATTATTTTTTTCCCTGCAGTGCCATCGTTTTTAGGCTCTGTTCTTGTTCCTTTCTAGAAGTAGGAACGCTAGCATTGATTTTATTTTCTTATCATCGAATTTCCTGATACTGAAGATCATCCAAAGAAAGGTCCACTGATATTTTCTTTTCCCTTAGTGCCGTCTTCTTTTGGTTCTGTGATTCTTGTTCCTCTCTAGAAGTAGAGGAAAATTAGCTTATAGGGAATCTAGGAAGAATTCGCTTTTGCATGTAAGCAAAGCCAGGATTCTCTTATCATATTCATGGGCGTCAGAAGAAAAAGCTTTTGGATCAGCAACTGGTGTAGTTGCTCAAGACTTTCCATTGTCTCAAGAAAATGATACCACTCTTACCAGAACCACGCAACGTTAGGGGCAAAGGTGAGTCAACAATAGTTTGCGTACATGCAAATTGCAAATTTATGTTCTCCATGCATTAGCCCTGTTCTATAGAGTTTCAACATGTGTATTTGAATGATGCAATTTGTGTTGCTCGGTATTTTATTCTACAATAATTTAGATTGATGGCTTGTTATACTGTAATCTTATGAAAATTTCATATAATTTAGGAAGTAAATCTTTCTATTCTACGTTGATTTAGATCGATGGCCTGTAAAACTTCATGTAATTATAGGCATTTAGGTGTGTCCCTAGCTTCACTGGTGGAAACTGTCTTTTTAAATATTCTTATATATCATATAGGTATCAAGTTCATAAAATTATAGGCATTTTGAAGAATTCACTCACTGGTTGTGGTAGTTTACAAAACGAGAGATTATATGAGAGGACTATCTTTTTTTCTGTTTTTCTAGTCAATGACTCTCTTTGTATAAGAATACTCACACTCATTGTTCTTACTGCTATTTTTCTTCCAATTGCTCCCTCGTTGCGGCAGGTAGTTTGTGTATATTTCAATTTTGTTTCACCATCATCTGTGGTCTTATGTCTATCATCCACATTGATCCACCATTTGCAGAATACCTTTACCAAATTGACCAGTGAACAACTTCCGCAGGTGGACATTATATTCACTTTGCATAACAGCTACTCTGGATGTTTTAACTATTTATATCCCTTCGCTCTAATTTTTACTTTTCTTTTACGAAGTGTTTGAACAAAGGAGATATTTTGCAATTGACATGAGACCCAGGACCTAACTTAATAAGTATCTTATCGGAAACTTTAAAAAAAAAAAAAAGAAATTTTGTAATTCTCAAATTCAATAAATAGATTTAATCTACTCCCATTAAAAACCGGAAATTAAGAAAAAGAAATCGATAAAATGAAGCCCCATTTGGCAAAGGGTTAAGAAAGAGGGATTAAGAAGAATGATTAACTTAGTTAGCCCATCCGATAACCCGAATGACTAAATTATTAACCCGTTAAATAAGTTTTATTTTAGCCCTTGTGATCATTTTTAGTGATCGGGAATAACGAGGATTTTGACTATTTTCTTTATAAATAGAGGGGTTAACTATTAATCCTTCTAAATGGGAGTATTAGTAAACCCCCCATTTTGAGGGGTTAATTCATTTTAATCTCTCTAGAAGGGTTAGCTTAACCCTTCTGCATTTTTTGTGTTTGGCAAACAACGGAGGGTTAACTCACTTTAACCATTGTATAGATTTTTTGTGCTTGGTAAGTTAAGAAAGAGTTAAGTCTTCTTAACCCCTCACTTAACCCGTTGCGAAACGGCACCTTAGGAAATTGCAAAGCAGGCACAAATCACAATATGTTATAATCAATCAATGGACCGAGTAGTCTGATTGTTTGAATCATTGATTCTGCCGGCGAAGTAACTCCGTGGTTTTGACTATTAATAAACTGTTAGAGGAATCAAAATTTTTGTAGTAAACTATTAATAAACTCCTTATTCCCTCTTTCATGGACTTTGAGCAAATTCTTCGAGAACGGCTGTTGCTTTTGCTTGACATCGACTGGTGACTTCTCTTAGACCCTCTTCTTTTTTAAGGGAGGTTATCCGGTCTCTGTTGCTGGCTCCACTCTCCTCAGTTAATTGATTTATTTTCTTCATAATCGCTTTTTGTGATACCGCATACCGTCCACGTAGTGTTCTATTGATTCTTTTTTTCCCTGCAGTGCCATCGTTTTTAGGCTCTGTTCTTGTTCCTTTCTAGAAGTAGGAACGCTAGCATTGATTTTTTTTTCTTATCATCGAATTTCCTGATACTGAAGATCATCCAAAGAAAGGTCCACTGATATTTTCTTTTCCCTTAGTGCCGTCTTCTTTTGGTTCTGTGATTCTTGTTCCTCTCTAGAAGTAGAGGAAAATTAGCTTATAGGGAATCTAGGAAGAATTCGCTTTTGCATGTAAGCAAAGCCCGGATTCTCTTATCATATTCATGGGCGTCAGAATAAAAATAAGGGGTTTTTGTCTTTTGCCCCAAAGTTTTACTCTAACATATTTTTAAACACATGTACTTATAAAATGCCTCTTAAACCCAAAAATACAAAGATCACTTTTTTTTAAACCCAAGTCTTCATAATACGTATAAGTATACATTATATACATACTAGTACTCCGGGGCACGCGATGCCTGCATAACCAAAAAAATGTGAGGGCATTTTGGAATAATTTTTGCGAGAGTAGAACCATTTATGTTGATTCTCAAGTGTTAGTCATTTTAGTTATCTTTTGCAAGTGTGAATACGTTTCTTTTGATTTTTTGAAGTGTGAGGGTATTTTTGGTATTTCTAAAAAAATTGACACACAAACAAAAAAGGTGGCTTTTCTTAAATATATAGTATAGATTAAAAACTCAATATCCCATATTACCCTCTTCTTCATTCTCTCTTCTACTCTCTACTCCCTTCCAAACAACTTTTCACCATCCCATTAATCACCGGACTCCTCCTCTACTCCCCAACTTACCCTTTGAATCCCTTTCCTCCTCTTAATTGAGCTTTATGTTCTTCCTCCTACCACTTCCTCCACAAAAGACTTCACCATGAAGCTCGCACGCGACATCAAGTCCACCAGCTTCCCTTCACTCTTTGGCCAACAAGCTCAAACACTCCAAGCTCGTCCTCCACTGCCGACTGCTCCGACCAACTCTCTCCCATCCTCTGTCTTGACTTCAACCGTTCAACGAGGTCCTCGCTTAAAGATTAGCTCCACCACATTTGCCTACAGTCACAAGATTACTTTTATGTTGGATTGAATTAGACTTTGGATTTAAGGCTTGGAATGCGAAAATATATGGACAAAGTTTTTTATATATTGTGTGTTTGATAAAATGCTTCAAAAAGATTTTTAGTTGATTTGTAATATGTAACAGGATTATGTGTATTAAATAGAATTTATTTGATGCATATTACATGTTTGACTAAATGCTTTAAAAAGTTTTTTGATCGGTTTGTATCTTTTGAAAAGATTATAGCAATTCGTCAATCACCAATGGAGTTTATGAATGATATAGAACTCATAACGAGTTATATGTTGTTCTGAAAGGGCTATAACTCTTTATGATATATTGTAGCTCCTTGTATGAGAAGTATAGCTCTTTAATGAAAAATGTAGCTCTTTATGGACAAAATATAGCTTTTTATGAGAAATGTATAGCTGTTTATGTGAAAAATAAAGAGCTATATTTTTCCAAAAACTGGAAAATTGAGAGTGAGCCTCTCGTCAACACGAATAATTGATCGAACAATACATTGTATACATCATCACACGTTTACATTGCTTAGAAAAAAACTGATTTGATTTATTCCACTAAGTTTCAGAATTTCTAGAGACCATAAAGAGCTATACTTTATCAGTAAAGAGCTATACTATGGTCATAAAGAGCTATACTTTGGCATAAAGAGCTATACTTTCATGATAAGATGCTACACTTTACTATAAAGAGCTATAGTTTTCCAAAAAACTGGAAAATTGAGAGTGGACCTCTCGTCGATATGAATAATTAATCAAACAACACATTGTATACATCATCACACGTTTATATTGCTCAGAAAACACCGATTTGATTTATTCCACTAAGTTTCAGAATTTTCAGAGATCATAAAGAGCTATACTTTATCAGTAAAGAGCTATACTTTATCAGTAAAGAGCTATACTATGGTCATAAAGAGCTATACTTTAGCATAAAGAGCTATACTTTCATGATAATGTGCTACATTTTACTATAAAGAGCTATACTGAAAAATTGAGAGTGGACCTCTCGTCGACATGAATAATTGATCAAACAACACATTGTCTAAGTCATCACATGTTTACATTGCTCAGGAAAAAACTGATTTGATTTTCCACTAAGTTTCAGAATTTTCAGAGATCATAAAGAGTTATACTTTATCAGTAAGGAGCTATACTATGGTCATAAAGAGCTATACTTTGGCATAAAGAGCTATACTTCCATGATAAAGTGCTAAGCTATACTATAAAGAGCTATACTTTTCCAAAAACTGAAAAATTGAGAGTGAACCTCTCGTCGACATGAATAATTGATCAAACAACACATTGTATACATCATTACACGATTATATTGCTCAGAAAAAAACTGATTTGATTTATTCCACTAAGTTTCAGAATTTCTAGAGACCATAAAAAGCTATACTGTATCAGTAAAGAATTATACTATGGTCATAAAGAGCTATATTTTGGCGAAGAGGCGGTCGAAGATGGTGGTTCGCCGGAGCATTTGGGGCTCGGTGAGAGAAAAGACGCCACTGTCTCCAAGTCTCCAGCTTGAATAGCTCTGAAGAATTTGTGCTCGTCACTTGACCGAGCGCATGTTAGAGACTAGCCCATTCCCACACACCCCCCTTCCGCCGCCACCGCCGGAGCTCCACCTCGACAAACGATAAGGGCGAAGAGTATTTTGTGCCGGGAGAGAGTCTTGGAAGTGGGGGAGATGAGAGAGTCTAAAAGAATTCATGCTGGTCGCTTAGATTTTGATTTTGTGAAACGAAGGAAGGAAAAAAAGAGAGAGATAGGTTTATCTGGGGATGAAGGTTAATTTTAGAATTTTATATTTATTGGGGAAATACAGTATAAAGATTGAGGGTATTATACAGATTGGGTTTAAAAATAAGTAGTTTGGGGTACATTGGGTTTATAAGTGTTCATGAAAGTTGGTGGGTTTTTAAATAAATTGGGGTAAAACTTTGGGTTAAAAGACAAAAACCCCTGAAAATAAATGATACACATACAATTAACTGACCTATATATTAACTAAGACTTGCCAAAACATCAGGGAGTTGCCTTGTAATCATGGTCTCAGGGTAGCTGAATAAGATGAACTAATATCAAGATTACCGTAAACTCACCCTATATACCTATCTTTTTTTGCCAGTAGCCCTATATATATTAATAATTGAATGAAAACGAAAGAAAAGTATAATGGATATTTGAGGGGGCTCCGATAATGGGATTGGGGATTTTTCTGTGATGTGTATTCTCAAAGAGAAGACTGTCCTTTATATAGAGGTTGCCCCATTATCTCCACCCCCTCAAAATACTGCCTCAATATCTGAGATTCTCTCAAACAACCCACTACCCATTATCCTCTTAACAAAGTATCATCTTGTTGAGCGATTAGTGGTTGAATTGGTCACTAATTGAATGGGTCAAATAACATCTCCCACTTGACCAATTAAACCAAGTGATATGCCTCCCACTATCCGGTGAGATGGATATTTGATTATCACATTTTAATTACATTTTTATACCCTTATTACCTATGTTATATAAATAACGATATTACTAATAATCATTTTATCTTATTTTTATGCTAATAAAGAAATAATGAATAAAGCCCAAATGACTCAAATTCTAGAATTTCTACAATATTTAAAGCCCAAATGAGATAAACAAGGCCCAAGATACCAAATTGATCGAGAAATTCGTGAGAAAAAATTAAGAAAAATGACCGGTTGGGAACGATCGGTTGACCAACCGGTTGGCAAACGGTTAGCTATAGGTCGGCAACCGTCGGTTTTGCAACAAATTAATGGTGGATTTCTCTTCCTTTTTGGCTAGGTTTGATCCAATGGTTCACATCAACTCCGTGGGCTATAAATAGGTGAAGGGCGAGAATTTTGAGTGTGAAATATTTTGTAAAACTCCATTTGGAGAGGAGGTCACTCTAATGAGAAGACCTTCCAAAATTGTAACTTTGTTACACAATAAATGAAATGTTTCACCTTCAATTTCCTTTCTCTTCTTCTAATCCAGGACGGGAGGATTAGATTAAGATCAGAGTTGTTGGTTTATTTTATTTCTTTTTTTTTTTCTTTATTTTCTTGTTTGTAGAATAGATTTACTTTCATGCAATTTACTTTCATGCAATTTACTTTCATGCAATTTACTTTCATGCAATTTACTTTCATGCAATGTATTTAATTCTTGTATTTACTTTCTAGAATAGATTTTTCTTTTCTTTAATTCACCTTGAGGCTAGAACATCAGGGAATTACCCTTTTAAGTGTGTAATATTAAGTGGGATCCTAGAGATTGTTTGAAACTAGCTAACAAATCCAACTCATTTTCATGAGATTGAGATAAGCTAAGTGGATCTACTCTAGATTCCTCATATCTTTAATTAATCCTCCATACTTTACCTTCTTTATCTTCCTCTTATCCTTGTTTTCATTTGTTTGTTATTTTCCTTTATTTTTGATTTCATTGATTTTACTTCTCTCTCAATCTCATATTCCCTCCATGTGCATATAATCTCAAACCTAGTTTTGTTATTATGTGCATATAATCACAACCACATTCTCAACTCTATTTTCTCCTCTTTTGCACATAATCCACAATCCATTCTCTTTTATCTCTCCACATCCACTTTCACCATTTCCTTACTTTCATTTTATTTTAATAAACTCCTAATTGTCAGCATAATTTGAGAACCAAACTTGAGCAAAACTCTTCCTCTTCCGTTCCTCGTGGGATCGATAATCTTTTATACTATAACTTGATAAAGGTTGTATACTTGCAATCTAGGAGGTAATCATTTATTTCCATCAATATTTCTTTTTACCATTACTCCCATTTTAGTAGAGTAACTCTTATTTCATTATTCATGAAATTTTATTTGGACTTATTTATTTCTAAGTCCCATCAAACTTACATGTTTGATAAAGGATTCAGCTAGTATTCCTTTTGTCAAAGGATCGTGATCATATCGTAGTAGGGATATAAGTCACTCTTACTTCTCTTTTTACAATATCTCAATATAGTAATACTAGATCTCAATGTGTTTTCCTTTGGATCTATTATACCACTATTGATCAAGCTAATCGCTGCTTGATTATCACAATAAATATCAACAGTCCTTCTAACAAATTGAGATCTAAATCAATTAAAATCGCCTTATCCAGAGAGCATGTGTAGTTGCCATCTTCAAGCTATATATTCAGCTTCTTGTGTGTATCTAGCAACACACCCTTATTTCTTACTACTCCAATAAACAACTCCTCCTCCAAAGATGAATAAGTGTCACGAAGTGGACTTTTCATCATCTTTATCACCTCAAATCGACATCGAGTAACCAAGGAGATCAGCGGTGGCATAAACTAATCGTGAGTCAATGTACCTCTGATATACTTCATAATTCTTTTACAGCTTCTCAATGTGCTAGTCCCGGATTACTTTGATATCGGCTAACTAGACTTACAACATAAGCTAAATCAGGTTTGGTGCACAACATTGCATACATCAAGCTTCCAATTGCAGCATAAGGAACATCTAACGATTTTGCCCCTTTCGGACTTTGCACTTTACACAATCTCTTTCCCATGGCCAAAGGAGTTGGTGCTGGTTGGAATTCTCCATTCCAAACCTTTTAAAAACTGATCTTAAATATTTTTCTTGGTTTAAACTTAGCATCCTAGACTTTCTATCTCGAATTATTTGAATTCCAAGAATATATGATGCATCTCCCATGTCTTTCATCTCAAACTTTTATTTGAGATCTTGCCTTGATTTTATTCAACATTTCCATGTCATTTCCGAAGCAATATATCATCCACATATAAGCATAATCCAGTATTCTCTTTTATCTCTCCACATCCACTTTCACCATTTCCTTACTTTCATTTTATTTTAATAAACTCCTAATTGTCAGCATAATTTGAGAACCAAACTTGAGCAAAACTCTTCCTACTTCCCGTTCCTCGTGGGATCGATAATCTTTTATACTATAACTTGATAAAGGTTGTATACTTGCAATCTAGGAGGTAATCATTTATTTCCATCAATATTTCTTTTTACCATTACTCCCATTTTTCGTAGAGAGTAACTCTTATTTCATTATTCATGAAATTTTATTTGGACTTATTTATTTCTAAGTCCCATCAAACTTACATGTTTGATAAAGGATTCCGCTAGTATTCCTTTTGTCAAAGGATCAGCAGTCATATCTGTAGTAGGGATATAAGTCACTCTTACTTCTCTTTTTTTTACAATATCTCGAATATAGTAATACTAGATCTCAATGTGTTTTCCTTTGGATCTATTCGCACCACTATTGATCAAGCTAATCGTTGCTTGATTATCACAATAAATATCAACAGGTCCTTCTAACAAATTGAGATCTAAATCAATTAAAATCGTCTTATCCAGAGAGCATGTGTAGTTGCCATACTGCAAGCTATATATTCAGCTTCTTGTGTGTATCTAGCAACACACCCTTATTTCTTACTACTCCAATAAACAACTCCTCCTCCAAAGATGAATAAGTGTCCTGAAGTGGACTTTTCATCATCTTTATCACCTTCGAAATCAGCATCGGAGTAACCAAGGAGATCAAGCGAATTGGCTTGATAAACTAATCTGTGAGTCAATGTACCTCTGATATACTTCATAATTCTTTTTACAGCTTCTCAATGTGCTAGTCCCGGATTACTTTGATATCGGCTAACTAGACTTACAACATAAGCTAAATCAGGTTTGGTGCACAACATTGCATACATCAAGCTTCCAATTGCTTGAGCATAAGGAACATCTAACGATTTTTGCCCTTTCAGGACTTTGCTCTTTACACAATCTCTTTCCCATGGCCAAAGGAGTTGGTGCTGGTTGGAATTCTCCATTCCAAACCTTTTAAAAACTGATCTTAAATATTTTTCTTGGTTTAAACTTAGCATCCTAGACTTTCTATCTCGAATTATTTGAATTCCAAGAATATATGATGCATCTCCCATGTCTTTCATCTCAAACTTTTCGCTGAGATCTGCCTTGATTTTATTCAACATTTCCATGTCATTTCCGGCGAGCAATATATCATCCACATATAAGGATAATATAGTAAATTTGCTCTCACTTTTCAAGACATATACACAATTATCTAATTTGTTTTGAATAAAACCAAGTTTGGTGACTGCATCATGAAATTTGAGATACCATTGTCTAAAAGATTGTTTTAAACCGTATAGAGATTTTATTAATTTGTAAACTTTATGTTCTTGTCCTTTCACCTGAAAACTTTCAGGTTGTTGCATATATATCGCTTCCTTCAACTCTCCGTTAAGGAATGCAGTTTTAACATCCATTTAGAATAACTCCAAATCAAGATATGCAATGATAGCCAAAATGATTCTAATGGATGCAAATTTAGCTACAGGAGAATACATCTCCTGAAAATCTATTCCTGCTTTCTGGTTATAACCCTTAGCAACTAACCATGCTTTAAATTTATCAATAGATCCATCAACACGGTATTTCTTTTCAAGCACCCATTTGCATCCTATGTCTTTTCTATTTTCCGGTAGATCACATAACTCCCATACCTTATTCTTTTCTATAAAACCAAGTTATTCTGTCATGGCTTCTAGCCATAAAGCTGATTCATGCGATTTCATCGCATCAAAGAAGATTAAGGAATCTTGTTCTTCTATATTTGTATCTATCGAGAAACAAGATGGCTCACATGAATACAAATAGTAATTGTCCATCCATGATGGTTATGTTCTTGGCCTTTTGTTGCCTACAACCTGTTGATGAGCTACATCATTTTTCATAAGTATTTCATCATTTTCAAGGTTAGGTTCATTCACAATATCTGGATCATTGGTGGGAACAACACTGTAATGATCATCATCTATTATAGTTAGAGGTTATGTTTCCTCTTGAACTTGTTCCTCTTCCTCTAGATTCTCTAGAAATGTAGCATCTCTGCTTTCAATGACCCCTTTTTCTTTATTGTAGAACTTATAACCTTTTGACTTTTTGAATACCCTATGAATCTACACTTCACTGTTTTAAAATTCAACTTATCTCTAAGTTGGTATGGAATGAAAACATGGGCTATAGTTCTTCACTTCCTGAGATGATTCAGATTAGGTTTCCTCCCATTCCATAACTCATAAGGTGTAGATACAACTGACTTGGTGGGAATTCTATTTAAAATATAGTTTGCAGTTAACAATGCTTCTCTCCAAGCATTTTTGGAGAGACCAGAACGAGACAACATGCATCTAACTACATTCAACAATGTTCTGTTCTTTCTTTCAGCAACATCATTTTGTTATGGTGTATAGGGCATTGTTGTATGTCTTTTAATTCTATGCTGAATACAATAACTCTCAAATTCTTTAGAGTTATATTCCTCACCTCTATCAGTTCTCAAAATTTTGATTTTCATTTCAAGTTGGTTTTCAACTTCTGTCTTATATCTCTTAAAGCATTCAAAAGCTTCCAATTTTTTAGAGATAAGATAGACGTGTGCAAATTTGGAATAAGCATCTATAAAAGTAATAAAATATTTTTTTATTACTATGAGTTTTGATACTTAGGGGACCACAAATATCTGAGTGTATCAACCCTAAAAGTTCATTGGCTCTTTGTCCGCCCCAATAAAAAATTTCCTGATCATTTTACCAGTTAAATAATATTCACATGGTGGCAATTGAACATTAGATAGTGCAGGCAGTAAGTTCATTCTAATAGTTTCTTTTATTTTTAAAATATTAGCATGTTCTAGTCTAGAATGTCACAATTCAGACTCAGAAATATAACAGGACAAGTAGTTCAAATTGAAAATTTTATTATCAGAATTATTACAAACTATTGGAAGAATACATAATTCATGCTCGGGTACATATTTTCCCATAACATACATTTTATTATTTTTGCCCATAGAAACCCGGTTATTATATAACCTAATTTCCAGTCATTTCTTCATCAAGCTGAGAACAGAGATCAGATTGCGCCGAATTTCTGGTGCATAGAATATATCTTTGAGGACAAGTACACTGTCCCCAAGATCCAATCTATACGAACCAATACTTTCTACATCGAGATAGGTATTGTTTCCCATATAGATCCTCTGTTCTCCTTTCTTCAGGTCGGTGAATTCTGTGACTCCATTCTTGTCCTTTGCGATATGTCTAGCCGCACCGGAGTCGATCCACCAACCGCTGATGTCCGTCATCACAGCATTGCACTCTGTCACACCGATAAATTCTCTCTTGCTGGTGCTTCCTAGCTTATAGCCTCCCTTATTCTCCTACTTTTCTTCTTGTGGACAGTTAGATCTGAAATGCCCAAACTTTTCACAGGTGTAGCATGCTCCACGGGGTACCTCCTCCTTAAATTGCTGTGATTTTGAACCTCTAAGTTGTGGTTTATTAGGGCCAGGGTTTCTATATCTTTCAGTTTGTTGCCTCTGGTGCACATAGTTCATTTCCTGTTGCACCATGTTTAGTTCTGACTCTTTCATGCTGGCTATTAAGTCCTGTTCTATTGCTAGGTGCATAGGAAGATCAGTGACAGATTTAATGACAGGGTTTATTCTCAATGTAGTGGCAACCACAGCAAAGAAAGAGGGAAGACGATTCAAAATGGTTGTCACTTGCATTTTTTCTGGGATTTCGGTCCCAGGAGTGGATAAGTTCTTAGCCATGACAATCATCTTATTTATATGCTCTACGACATTGTCTCCCTCTTGCATACGACAATAATTATATTTATGCAAGAGGAGTTGAATGTTAACTTCAGAGGCAGTGTTGTATTGTTCCTTTATAGCAATCCACATGTCCATGGAAATCTTGTAAGTTTCAAAAACTTTAATCAAGTTATCTTCCATAAACATGAGCATTAGGCTTTTTGCCTTTTTATCTTAGGACTTTCACTGTTCAAACCCTTTCTTTTCTTCAGGTGTAGATTTATCAGTAAGGGTTGGAGCAGTGGTTTCGATTACATCATCGATATTGTCATGAATAAGAGCATATCCCATTTTTCTGTGTCACATGTCATAATTACTGCCATTAAATTTATTAATTTTTTCTAGTTTTGATAGAACGAGTTTACTAGCCATCTGGTAGAGAACTAAAACTAAAGTTCCAATTTAAAAATTTGTATAAGGTTGATGTATAGACAAATATACTAAAAAAATAGAATAAGGTTAGATATAAAAAAATGAATATAAATTATAAGAATCTGACTATTCCGAGTTGAGAAAGGAAACTCCTATTTGTGCGAGATCGTCACTTAGTGGTGTTGACCGGAGAAGCACTTGTCAAAGTCGATTTTGACTGGATTTGGAGATGATCTACTGCTGTTGTCGAATTGCGCCGGACAGGATTTGCGAAGAATTGTTCGGACAGCTGCAGCTGGTTGAAAACGGAGGCTAAATTGTGTAAGGCGCCGAAGTAAATTTTCCTTCAAGCTTGAAATGGCCCTGCTGAACTTAAAAAATAATGGAGGGGTAATGGAGGGGCCAAAAATAATTTTCCCTTATAAATATATATATTAATCTATGATAGATTGAGTCACGGGTGAAAAAAAAATGGCAGTTGGCTTTTCTTGCTTGGAGACAGCTTTATGAAATGGCAGTCTATTACCGAAAGGACTTATAGACTAAAAGTAGGTGGAAAAATAACTAGTACAAAAAATTGAATCCTTTGGACTTCGAGACATGGGTTTGTTAGATCCTCTGGATAATAAAGAAGAAGACTTCTTATCTGCTGTATCTTTTGATCACAAAGCTCAAAGTAGGAGGTGAATTCTTTTGTATGGGAGACAAAGTTGTCAGAGAGCACGAGGTAGTCTCTGTGCTTCTGTAAAAAATTGAAAAATTAGGAACTGGTTTTTTCTTATCTGATGTATCTTTTGATCACAAAGCTCAAAGTAGGAGGTGAATTCTTTTGTATGGGAGACAAAGTTGTCAGAGAGCACGAGGTAGTCTCTGTGCTTCGGTAAAAAATTGAAAAATTGGGAACTAGCTTTTTCTTGGCAGATGAAAGATCGAAGGCACGGATCTTAAAATCTGCTCTGATACCAATGAATGAAAATGAAAGAAAAGTATAATGGATATTTGAGGGGGCTCCGATAATGGGATTGGAGATTTTTCTGTGTTGTGTATTCTCAAAGAGAAGACTATTCTTTATATAGAGGCTACCCCATCATCTCCACCCCCTCAAAATACTGCCTCAATATCTGAGAGATTCTCTCAAACAACCCACTACCCATTATCCTCTCAACAAAGTATCATCTTGTTGCGCAATTAGTGGTTGAATTGGTCACTAATTGAATGGGTCAAATAACAATAATTGTGTGATATCGATAGTATTCATGAGCATCAAATTTAAAATATTTGCATCAACCACCCATGTTCTCTGTCCGATCAAGATTAGATTGCATGAACAGAAAACAACTTATGCTAGTAAGTAATATTCACTGCAAAGTGGCATAGGTTTGTAGCCACAAGAATCGATAGGGTCAATATGGAAGACATGACAGCCAGGCAGCATCTTATCTCCTCTTCCTGGAACTCATTTAGACAAACAGAGAACTCGTGAAATGAGTACCGGCTCTCTCCTGTTCTGAATCGAAGGGTTGGGATTGCCCTGAATGGCTCATCGATCGAGGCCTCGACGGATGATATTTGACGTGAGTCATGTTTGCACGTTCATCGTCGTGTTTTCCATCGTCGAAGGAATCTGGTGGTAATGCAAATTCAACCTGCAGGGAAATTAAGGGGAGTTGTTTGAACTTTTACGCCGTCAGCTTCCCTAGTATTTTGGTTGCTGTTCCCTCTCTTCGGCCGCCTGACTTTTATTTTTCTCGTGATTCGTCTTCCCCTCTCGTTATCACAGCGTCGATTGGGTGAGTTCAGATTCCATCAACCATTCACGAGGGGTGCGGGGTAGTTTGGGGATTCCGTCTTCCCATTTAGTGGCTCAGAGCTCTTCCTCGCATGCGGAAATTTCTGAAGAGGATATTTGTGTTCGTTTTAGGTGGCCACCTCTGCTTGGCTCCTGGACTCCCAGTGGCGGAGCCACATACAAAGTTTGGGGGACCTTGGCCCCCCCCCCCCCCAACAATTTTGTTATTTGCATATTAGGTCCTTGTTCATATTAGTCCTTCAAGGCCTTAAATCTTTACAATTTTGAAACTAGTCCTTTAGTCATTGATATTGCTATTAGCTCCCTCAAAATTCTTTATGCTATTTTAAAGTTAGTCCATCAAATCAATGAAATTGATATTAAGTCCTCCATTAATTCTTTCTCTAAAAACAAGTCCTCCAATTCTTATGAATTGTTTCAAGTTAATCATGAGAACCAGAGATTTAATGTCAATGATCTGAGGGACTAATTTTCAAATGCTTTAAGAATTGGAAAGCCTAACAGCAATTTTGAGATTTGAGGACCCATTTCAAAATATTTTAAAATTTGAGGAACTAATATCGAAAAAAAACTTTTTTATGAAATACATAAGAAGCAATTATGTATCATGGATTCTTGGCCCCCCCAAGATAAAATTTCTAGCTCCGCCACTGTGGACTCCCTCCGGTCCCCTTCATTCCTCTTTCTATTGGACTGAATCAGATTAATGCTAGTCTAATTATACTTCGCCTCAATAACTGGTTTTTATAGAACTAGTTTAAAGTCAAACTCAAGTTGAATATTTTTCAATTAAACCTGGTTTAGCACTAATATTTGACTATTTTTTTTATTTGATTCAATTTTAAGTTAAATTCAAATTGTTTTCCCCCCCTTTCTCGTCATATTTTTCAAACCAGCACACCTAGGCTGTGTTTGGCAACTTGACACTAATCCGGTTAAGGTCTTAACCGGGCTAGGATTGAACCAAGTTAGGATTAGTCCAAAGATAACCTAGATAAGGGTCCTTTCTTTGAACTAAAAAGAACTAGTCCAATCTTGTACAAGTTTTTACCAAATATATTCTGGTTCAGTGTGATTGGCGAAGTGATATTTAAGTTAGCAACGACGATCTTTTTTTTTTAAATAGCATACTCGAGCTAATTATGGGCTTGTTAAGGAATGCCTTAGCAGTTGCTGATGATTGACCAGGTCCCGATCATACCAGGACCAGTTCAACATAAACATAATCCCTCCTTTATATATAATGAGAAATTGGTGGAACTTCTAAAGGCATAAAAAATTGACATGTATCATTTATAAGCATGACATATTGACACCTAATTCTATTAGAAATTAACATGTAGACACCTCCTCCTATCATCACCAGAGATCCTCATCAAAATAAAAGCATTTATAATTTAAACATTTTAAAATAAAAATTTATTAATCCTAATCAAATTATAACTATCCATAATTAAACAAAATTATTCTAATAAGTTTAAGGAAAAACAAATTACGATGGAAATTTACAAACAACACCTTACGTAAAATAAACAAACCCGAAATTAGAAATTGCAAAAGAAAAAAAACATTGGAAAATTTGAAAATTGTAAACATATCCTAAAAATTTAAAATGATAAACAACCTATCGAAAATTTTCAAAAAATTTGAAACAAGCCCTCAAAGTATGAAAACGACAAATAACCCCTTTAAAAATCTAAAGATTACAAACAACCCCCCTGACAAATCCATAAATTACAAACAAACCCATGATATTGAAACTACAAACAACCCCTGAAAAATCTACAAATTACAAATGGCCCCTAAAAGTATGAAATTACAAACAACCCCATGAAAAATCTAAAATTTGAAAACGTATCCTTAAAAATTAAAAAAGTACAAAGAACTCCTGAAACATTGAAAAACTATAAACAACGCCCCTAAAAAAATCTATAAATTACAAAGACCCCTTTAAAATCAAAACTACAAACACCTCCTAAAAATCTAACTATTACAAACAACCCCAAAAAATTTAAAATGATAAACAATGTCATTGGGGTTTTCTGTCATTTAATAAAACAAGTTTTAGAAATTGGTGGTTTGCTATTGAACCCTCCCATCTCAAAAATTGTCACTTAATCCTATATTCACCTCTGATCCTTAAAATTTTAATAATTACAAAGAACCCTTGAAAAAAAATAAAAACTACAAACAACCCCCGAAAAATCTACAAATTACAAATGGCCCCTAAAAGTATGAAATTACAAACAACCCCATGAAAATCTAAAATTTGAAAACGATCCTTAAAAATTAAAAAGTACAAAGAACTCCTGAAACATTGAAAAACTATAAACAACGCCCCTAAAAAAATCTATAAATTACAAAGACCCCTTTAAAATCTGAAAACTACAAACACCTCCTAAAAATCTAACTATTACAAACAACCCCAAAAAATTTAAAATGATAAACAATGTCATTGGGGTTTTCTGTCATTTAATAAAACAAGTTTTAGAAATTGGTGGTTTGCTATTGAACCCTCCCATCTCAAAAATTGTCACTTAATCCTATATTCACCTACGATCCTTAAAATTTTAATAATTACAAAGAACCCTTGAAAAAAAATAAAAACTACAAACAACCCCCTAATAAATCTAATAATTACAAATTACCCTCTATAAAATCTGAAAACTACATACACCTTCTAATAATCTAAAATTATAAACAAACCCCGAATATTTTTCAATTAAACCTGGTTTAGCACTAATATTTGACTATTTTTTTTATTTGATTCAATTTTAAGTTAAATTCAAATTGTTTTCCCCCCCTTTCTCGTCATATTTTTCAAACCAGCACACCTAGGCTGTGTTTGGCAACTTGACACTAATCCGGTTAAGGTCTTAACCGGGCTAGGATTGAACCAAGTTAGGATTAGTCCAAAGATAACCTAGATAAGGGTCCTTTCTTTGAACTAAAAAGAACTAGTCCAATCTTGTACAAGTTTTTACCAAATATATTCTGGTTCAGTGTGATTGGCGAAGTGATATTTAAGTTAGCAACGACGATCTTTTTTTTTTAAATAGCATACTCGAGCTAATTATGGGCTTGTTAAGGAATGCCTTAGCAGTTGCTGATGATTGACCGGTCCCATCATACCAGACCAGTTCAACATAAACATAATCCCTCCTTTATATATAATGAGAAATTGGTGGAACTTCTAAAGGCATAAAAATTGACATGTATCATTTATAAGCATGACATATTGACACCTAATTCTATTAGAAATTAACATGTAGACACCTCCTCCTATCATCACCGAGATCCTCATCAAAATAAAAGCATTTATAATTTAAACATTTTAAAAATAAAAATTTATTAATCCTAATCAAATTATAACTATCCATAATTAAACAAAATTATTCTAATAAGTTTAAGGAAAAACAAATTACGATGGAAATTTACAAACAACACCTTACGAAAAATAAACAAACCCCTTAAATTAGAAATTGCAAAAGAAAAAAAACATTGGAAAATTTGAAAATTGTAAACATATCCTAAAAATTTAAAATGATAAACAACCTATCGAAAATTTTCAAAAAATTTGAAACAAGCCCTCTGAAAGTATGAAAACGACAAATAACCCCTTTAAAATCTGAAAATTACAAAGGCCTCCTAAAATCCAAAAGTAAGCAACCCCTTGTTTCTACTATACCAAACCAAGAAAAAAGCCTGAGGAAGTCAGCGGTCAAGGCGTGAACAATATATATGACCATGGTCTTACTTACTAGAACAAGGCCCTGTGATTGGTGTTATTTTAGCACGTGCCTTTAATTCAAATCATAATCTGGTTGATGTTTGTTCTTTCAACAAAATATTGAATAAGAATACGAACCACTGAAAAGCCATCGCTACCGCTGACCGCTCGGATCCAAATACATTGAACCATTTACTCTCCCCTGCGTGCGGAGAATCCCTGGCGGGCCCCACCACCAACACCCGCAACTATTTATATCCAACCTGCACATGATACCGTTACCAGTCACTCAGACCAAAATGGAGGAGGGAGGTAAGGATGGTGGTGAAACCAAATACAGAGGAGTCCGCCGCCGGGAAAATTCGCGGCCGAGATCCGAGACTCCACTCGGCACGGCGCTATTTGGCTCGGCACCTTCAACACCCCGAGGGCGGCTAGAGCTTATGACCAAGCTGCGCATGCCATGCGAGGTTCTCTCGCCGTGCTCAACTTCCCGACCAAATTCATGCTTATGCTGCAGGTGCTTCATCGTCATCAATGTCGTCGTCTGCTTCTTCGCCTCGACTGCTGGGGCGCAAGGGAGGGAGTTGATTGAGCTGGAGTATTTGGATGACAGGGTGTTGGAGGAGATGCTAGGGCCAGGAGAGAAGAATGGGAAGCAGAAATGATCATTTTTTAACTAGTTACTTCGAGTTTTAGTTACTTGTATTTGTTTGTGGGCTCTTTCGGACTATTATTAATTTGAGGTGACTAATCTATTACTATTATTTAAAAGAAGTTTGTCTTTTGATTATAAGCTTTCGGTGTTCTACTCCATACATTAAAACCCAAGAAATGTTCTCACAACTTGTAACGCTTAAAACTCATAGAAGAAGTGAAAGAAGAAAATAACTATGTTTCGAGTTTACCTCAGGTTTGTATTGTGTCATGCACACATTGCGTACACTAAAGGCTATTTTATTATAAGGCGAATTAAGGTGATGATATGGTTATGGTGCATGAGGTCGTTGACAACATAATTAACATGAAAGCTTTTATGTTCACTTAGGACTACTGGGATTGGAGACGAGGTGTTTCGATAATTGGGGCAGCTTTCTACTCATGTGTCTATTTTCCATTTATCCTAGCCTTTTTGACTTCCATGGCAGCTATATATCTGGCAGCTAATTGCTTAACTGCTCATCATTTTCATGATCGTTTTGTACGAACTTTCTGATTCTTTGAATTCTAAGGCCCTGTTTGGTTCGCTTTGATAAAAACATGGAAATTGAAAGTAACATTGAAAACATGTTTTTGCTATTTCCATGGATATACTATAAATTACAAAGACCCCTTTAAAATCTGAAAACTACAAACACCTCCTAAAAATCTAACTATTACAAACAACCCCAAAAATTTAAAAATGATAAACAATGTCATTGGGGGTTTTCTGTCATTTAATAAAACAAGTTTTAGAAATTGGTGGTTTGCTATTGAACCCTCCCATCTCAAAAAATTGTCACTTAATCCTATATTCACCTACAGATCCTTAAAATTTTAATAATTACAAAGAACCCTTGAAAAAAAAATAAAAAACTACAAACAACCCCCCTAATAAATCTAATAATTACAAATTACCCTCTATAAAATCTGAAAACTACATACACCTTCTAATAATCTAAAAATTATAAACAAACCCCTGAAAATTTTTGAAAATTATAAACAATGTCGTTGGGGGTTTTCCTGACCTTTAAAAAAGCAAGTTTCAGAAATTTGTGGTTTGCTATTTAACCATTCCATCTCAAAAAATTGCCACACCTAAGAATCCTCAAAATATTAAAACAATTACCCATAATACTCAAATATTTACTAAGCCTATTCAAATCATAACTACCCATAATTAAAAAGTTTTATTCTAATAAGTTTAAGAAAAAACAGGTTATGATAGAAAACTACAAACAAAAACCATTCAAAACCTGAAAATGGCAACCATTGCCTAAAATTAAAAATCATAAAGAACCCTTGAAAATTTCAAAAAATAAAAAATTAAACCCTTGGAAAATCCGGAAACAACAAACAATCACCTTTAAAATCTAAAAATTATAAATGACCCCTTAAAAAAAATCTATAAATTACAAACAAGCTCCTGATATGAAAATTACAAACAACCCCATAACAAACCTAAAATTACAAATAGCTCCCAAAAATAAATTACAAACAACCCCTTGAAAAATCTAGAAATTACAAATATACCCCTAAGATTCAAAAAATAAATAAAAAGTAAATAACTACAAACAATCCCCTAAAAAATCTAAAAGTTACAAAGAACCCCTTTAAAATCTGAAAATTACAAAGGCCTCCTAAAAATCCAAAAAGTAAGCAACCCCTTGTTTCTACTATACCAAACCAAGAAAAAAAGCCTGAGGAAGTCAGCGGTCAAGGCGTGAACAATATATATGACCATGGTCTTACTTACTAGAACAAGGCCCCTGTGATTGGTGTTATTTTAGCACGTGCCTTTAATTCAAATCATAATCTGGTTGATGTTTGTTCTTTCAACAAAATATTGAATAAGAATACGAACCACTGAAAAGCCATCGCTACCGCTGACCGCTCGGATCCAAATACATTGAACCATTTACTCTCCCCTGCGCGTGCGGAGAATCCCTGGCGGCCCCCACCACCAACACCCGCAACTATTTATATCCAACCTGCACATGATACCGTTACCAGTCACTCAGACCAAAATGGAGGAGGGAGGTAAGGATGGTGGTGAAACCAAATACAGAGGAGTCCGCCGCCGGCCGTGGGGAAAATTCGCGGCCGAGATCCGAGACTCCACTCGGCACGGCGCTAGGGTTTGGCTCGGCACCTTCAACACCGCCGAGGAGGCGGCTAGAGCTTATGACCAAGCTGCGCATGCCATGCGAGGTTCTCTCGCCGTGCTCAACTTCCCCGACCAAATTCATGCTTATGCTGCAGGTGCTTCATCGTCATCAATGTCGTCGTCTGCTTCTTCGTCTTCGACTGCTGGGGCGCAAGGGAGGGAGTTGATTGAGCTGGAGTATTTGGATGACAGGGTGTTGGAGGAGATGCTAGGGCCAGGAGAGAAGAATGGGAAGCAGAAATGATCATTTTTTTTAACTAGTTACTTCGAGTTTTAGTTACTTGTATTTGTTTGTGGGCTCTTTCGGACTATTATTAATTTGAGGTGACTAATCTATTACTATTATTTAAAAGAAGTTTGTCTTTTGATTATAAGCTTTCGGTGTTCTACTCCATACGCTGTTAAAAACCCAAGAAATGTTCTCACATCTTGTAACGCTTAAAACTCATAGAAGGAGTGATCTTGGAAGAAGAAAAATAATTATGTTTCGAGTTTACCTCAGGTTTGTATTGTGTCATGCACACATTGCGTACACTAAAAACTATTTTATTATAAGGCGAATTAAGGTGATGATATGGTTATGGTGCATGAGGTCGTTGACAACATAATTAACATGAAAGCTTTTATGTTCACTTAGGACTACTGGGATTGGAGACGAGGTGTTTCGATAATTGGGGCAGCTTTCTACTCATGCGTCTATTTTCCATTTTTCCTAGCCTTTTTGACTTCCATGGCAGCTATCTGGCAGCTAATTGCTTAACTGCTCATCATTTTCATGATCTTTTTGTACGAACTTTCTGATTCTTTGAATTCTAAGGCCCTGTTTGGTTCGCTTTGATAAAAACATGGAAATTGAAAGTAACATTGAAAACATGTTTTTTGCTATTTCCATGGATATACTGTAAATAGTTATCCTTTGTTTGTTTCGCATGAAAATCGTGGAAATCAAGGCCAGAATAGCTAGCTCATCATGTTGAAGCCAGCTCCAATGTTTGGATCAAAGAAAGAAAAGGTGAAGATATCTGACACAAGATAGATCATTTCCTGCATTTCTTTAGTTTGGTTGGCAACAAAAAATATGGAATGGTCAACTTGGTGAGGTCACCACCCAAAAAAAAAGCACATTGCAAGTCATTGGCCCGTAATTATATCTGTTTCAAATGTTTTCAAAGAGCTTTCCAACGGTCACAAGTTCCCAACGATAATAATTCCAAGCAATGTAATATATAAGTATGAGCAATAAAAACAGATTTGACCATTTGAGATGAATCTTGCTCAAAACAAAGTGATAGCATTGTCCACAATCACATTGAAATATGATTTCATCACAAGAGTCCTAGACAAAGGAGGTTCATTGTTTTTCCAAAATCCCAACACCGTTGAAGTTGTGCAAGAATAGGAAGAACAAAGGCCGTTGAAGCTGTGCAAGAATAGGAAGAACAAAGGCAAATACTTTGGGGGTGTGGCAAATACCCAAACAAGCAATGTAATTATTTTATATTCAGTTTTATTCAGTTTCTGTTCCATTTCAGCGCTTTATGAGAGGATTTGGGATTTCCTGCTTTTCCTGCATTGCAGGGCCATTTCCGAGCTTACTATCCAGAAAACATATTGCGAACCAAACATGGGAGATAGATTTGCTTGGAAAAAAAAATCCAATGTGGCAACGTTGTCAGAGCGTGGAAATTTGATTTTTGGGTTATTTCTGCGAACCAAACTGGCCCTTAATTGTTGGAGATATTGGATGAGACTGTTGGTTGAAAGTTAAGAATTTTTTACTAATAGAAGCCTTAACTTTTTAATGATGAGAATGCTTTCAAAGTCGTTTCTTCTGCACTAAAGCTCCGAAATTATAAAATAAGCAGAGAGAGGGAATTTCTACCTGAGAACTGACAAATGAAATAAATAGTTTTATGTTACCTAAAAGAACAAGAACTTCATTAAAACATTCCTCAAATAATAATTCCATCAATGTAATGAATAAATTACACAGACAATTATCTTCTACATCTCCTGACAAAAGTAAAATAAAACAAAATAAAATGAACCAAATTCAGAGCAAAAACTCAACCAAGCTACTATTATACCCAAAAAACATCCAGGTTTTCTTCAACAAATCAGGGAGGATAACCGCCTTTCCAGTCTTAATGTCATAACTCAACACCTTCTTCCCAAAATCCATATGATATCTCCTCTTCACCATCATTCTGAAATACACCATGTCCCCTCCTTCGAACGGCAACGGCTGCAACCAATACTTCGCCCTCGCATGCTGCACCCAATACTTCTCCGTCGATATCTTCCTCCTCCTTATCATCCTTAACAAATCGCCGTTGCATTTCACCATCATGTCTAAGCTAATCTTGTGTATCTTCTCCCACTTACTTCTCTCCACCATCGTCCACACATCCAGGCTCTTGCCAGAGATTCGAGCAACCGATAGTCTATCCCTGTAAACGCCAATGTCCTCTTGTTCAGGCCTCATCGGCTCTTCTGGCATCAGTAAGTAGCCAAGAGCTCGTTATCACAATCAAACCACAAGAAATATTTTTCGCAGCACCAGTACACGACTCCTCCTGCGAAAACAGGCTTGCGCAGGCTTCCGTACTCTACATCAACCAGCTGATCAGACTCCGTCCACTCTCTGCTACAAGAGGAGAAAACCTTGATCCCGTATACTACTGCTCCGTTCGTGGTGTTGCTTTGTGCCGGATGGATGAGCTTGTAATGTTTTGTAGATATTGATGGGTCGAATGCCAATCCAATTGAGTCACTTCCGAGAAAGCGAGCTCCTGTGGGGATGGGAACGCGCGTTCCCTTCATCGTTGCAGGGTTGCAAACATAGAGAAATTCTCCTGTGAAATTGTAACAGTGAATGCAGAGGAGGCCATTGGTGGAGGACAGAATGTCCATAGCAATGGTGTGGTCGCCTATGAAGCTGAACGTAGGATCAGGGACGGCGACAGAGGGGAGATTGATGAGGTGGTTTTTCTCGTTGTTCAGAGCAATTAGCCACGGCGAAGAGGATTTACTGTGGTGAGATTGTTGCGCTGCGAAGAAAGAGTCGTTGGAGATGATTCGATTCCAGTCTTTGCAGACGCATTTGAACCTGAACAAGGATTTGAGAGGAATTCGAGGGAGAATATTGTAGAAGGTGATGTCTTCGTCTAGCGTTTTTGCTGTTGTCCTCTTGCGTTTCTTCTTCGCTGGCTCTCCTTCCACCATTGTAAGAGGAAGTTTTCAGGTTTGAAGAGGAAGAGAAGAGGTTTCAAAGGAGTCAAAGTTTTAAATGACATGATTTGGGAAATTGCAAGATTTTAATCATAATTCTACTGCACTTTGAATACCAAATCATAATTAGATTCCACTTCTAATTTAGGTTTGTTTTTTAGATTCTAACAACTAAACCACGTTACAATAAACAACCTTACTCTTATCTACCATCTTTATCCTGCTACTGTTAACAGTTTTTATGTTTTTTTTTTACTTGGGCTTTAACTGGGCTTACTTCAAGTCAAATATTTAATCTTGTAGATTTCGTATTGATGATAGCCTCAACTTGATACTTTTGATGAGCCAAATCCCCCTGATATCTTGCTGCTCAAGTAAATGAGCCTTCTAGTTGTGATATAACTCTACCATTCTAACGTAATTATAGAATTTAAAGACACCAAATGCTCATCTCTTAACATAATTGGTGTCTACATCTTAATCACCAACTCAAAATTGTGACTTGACCAAAACCAGCACGCTCTCGGCCAAAGCATGACCGAGCCAAAGACAACCGGTGTCGAAATCGATTCGGGTTCGTGTTTTGAGTCGCGCGCTAGCATGATTCTCATGAACTCGGTCGTTGAAATCATAATTGATATGAAGCTCGTTTGTTCGCTTACGATTAACGATTGAAGAGTATGTTGCTTTGTCAATTCAAAAACAAGCTGATTATAGAGTTCGCTTTGTTTTCAAGTAACTATTTTTCTAGGCTTTTTGACGTCTATGCAGCTAAATGATTAATTGCTCATAATTTTGACCATTTTTTGCGTGAACTTTCTAATTCTCCAAATGCTAATATGTAGAAGTCTAAGGCCTAACTCTTTGATGAATTTAAGTGAGCAACCTAATGAGAATTGTTTCATATTACTTTCCACTGTTACAAAACTCCGAAATTATGAAATCATGATATAAACAGATCATAACCCAGAAAATATCTACATGAAGAACATATCTTGAAAAACACCTCTGTCACTTGAAATAACAAAAACTTTCATTAACAATTTCCTAACTTCATCGGTGCAATGACCATTGATTACAATTTACACGGACAATTCTCTTCTAAATCTCCAGACAAAAAAATAAAATAAATAATAAATAAATAAAATCAATTTCATAACAGAAATTCAATCATGGTATTATTGTCAGAAAACCCGCCCGGGTTATTAGAAAATCCCCTTTAACTTTGAAAATTTATCAGAAAATTCCCCTAACTTAGGGGGGTTCTCGTAAAATCTCAAAGTTAAAGGAGGTTTTTTATGAAATCTAAAAGTTAAAGGGGGGTTTTTGCGATGATCCCTATACTTAAGGGGGATTTTCTGACATTTTAAGGGGTTTTTCGGATAATCGTCCGCGGGGTTTCACCGTTTACCCATTTTATTTTAATATTATGGGCTCTAAATGGGCTTACAAATTGTTGAACCTCAATAAAAGAGTTAAAAGATCCGACCCGACCCGTGCCCGACCTGTTAAAGCTTCCTCTCGTTCCCCAAGTCCAGAAGCTGCTAAAAATAGAATAAAAATCCCAAACTCCCATCAAAACCCTAGGACACTTTTTGAGTTGGATTTCAGTCCAAATTCGATGGCTGCTTCCTCTTCTCGTCGGCTGGCCTCTCTATTATTTCGAAATGGATCCCACCTCCCAATCCCTAGAGGTATTAATCAGTGAATCTTTCAATCTTATTATTTCCGCCAAATTTGTTTTTTTTTTGTCGTACTATTTCTGAATTTAATTTCCAATTGGGTTATTTTGTGCTAGAAATTGATTTATCTATCATCGAATCCAAAACATAATATGAAATTGATGCAATCACTTTGGAAGTAGCTTCATATGAATGTGGAGATTTTCTCAAATGTATTTGGTTTCAGACCCATGAATTTGAAGGGAGAATTCTATGAGATAGATATACCGATCGGAATGTTGGGCAATTTAAAGACAGCATGCGCGAAGAGAAAAAAAAAGAGTATAACGAAAATGATTGTGGATAATGGATATAAACTAGGATGAGAAAACAAATGCATTCGTAGGATGATATTAGAGGGTGCTCCTATTGAGGGCAAAATGAGAGAACGATTGAAATGATGCATAAAGAGGGTGTTTGAGAGAGCTTATTCTTAGGAGCTTATAAGTCATGCTGGTTTTTATGGCTTTTGGCTTGTATAATAAAATTCAGTGTTATCGAGGCGCAAGGCACAATGCGGGGCGCAAAGTCCCCTTACGCTAACATGCGAGAAAGATAACGACAACCTCATTGAAGCGAGGCGCACACCTCAAACAAATCTTTTCCAACATAAGACAAACAAGCATAGAAGCAGCATATTTATAAATTTTCACATAAAAAGATTAAGAAATAGAATTTCACTTACTAAATCATGAAAGAGGTCTTAATTAATACGCAATAACAAAGTGAAGTTCATAAGTTTCCACAAATCAAAAGTCACGGCAACACTATTAGATTCTAACAACTAAACCACGTTACAATAAACAACCTTACTCTTATCTACCATCTTTATCCTGCTACTGTTAACAGTTTTTATGTTTTTTTTTTACTTGGGCTTTAACTGGGCTTACTTCAAGTCAAATATTTAATCTTGTAGATTTCGTATTGATGATAGCCTCAACTTGATACTTTTGATGAGCCAAATCCCCCTGATATCTTGCTGCTCAAGTAAATGAGCCTTCTAGTTGTGATATAACTCTACCATTCTAACGTAATTATAGAATTTAAAGACACCAAATGCTCATCTCTTAACATAATTGGTGTCTACATCTTAATCACCAACTCAAAATTGTGACTTGACCAAAACCAGCACGCTCTCGGCCAAAGCATGACCGAGCCAAAGACAACCGGTGTCGAAATCGATTCGGGTTCATGTTTTGAGCCGCACGATAGCATGATTCTGATGCACTCGGTCGTTGAAATCATAATTAATATGAAGCTCGTTTGTTCGCTTACGATTAACGATTGAAGAGTATGTTGCTTTGTCAATTCAAAAACAAGCTGATTATAGAGTTCGCTTTGTTTTCAAGTAACTATTTTTCTAGGCTTTTTGACGTCTATGCAGCTAAATGATTAATTGCTCATAATTTTGACCATTTTTTGCGTGAACTTTCTAATTCTCCAAATGCTAATATGTAGAAGTCTAAGGCCTAACTCTTTGATGAATTTAAGTGAGCAACCTAATGAGAATTGTTTCATATTACTTTCCACTACTTTCCACTGTTACAAAACTCGAAATTATGAAATAGTGATATAAACAGATCATAACCCAGAAAATATCTACATGAAGAACATATCTTGAAAAACACATCTGTCACTTGAAATAACAAAACTTTCATTAACAATTTCCTAACTTCATCGGTGCAATAAATCATTGATTACAATTTACACGACAATTCTCTTCTAAATCTCATGACAAAAAATAAAATAAAATAAAATAATAAATAAATAAAATCAATTTCATAACAGAAATTCAATCATGGTACTATTGTCAGAAAACCCGCCCGGGTTATTAGAAAATCCCCTTTAACTTTAAAAATTTATCAGAAAATTCCCCTAATTTAGGGGGGTTCTCGTAAAATCTCAAAGTTAAAGGAGGTTTTTTGATGAAATCTAAAAGTTAAAGGGGGTTTTTGCGATGATCCCTATACTTAAGGGGGATTTTCTGACATTTTAAGGGGTTTTTCGGATAATCGTCCGCGGGGGTTCACCGTTTACCCATTTTAATATTATGGGCTCTAAATGGGCTTACATATTGTTGAGCCTCAATAAAAGAGTTAAAAGATCCGACCCGACGCGTGCCCGACCTGTTAAAGCTTCCTCTTGTTCCCAAGTCTAGAAGCTGCTAAAAATAGAATAAAAATCCCAGACTCCCATCAAAACCCTAGGACACTTTTTGAGTTGGATTTCAGTCCAAATTCGATGGCTGCTTCCTCTTCTCGTCGGCTGGCCTCTCTATTATTTCGAAATGGATCCCATCTCCCAATCCCTAGAGGTATTACTCAGTCAATCTTTCAATCTTATTATTTCCACCAAATTTGTTTTTTTTTTGTCGTACTATTTCTGAATTTAATTTCCAATTGGGTTTTATTTTGTGCTAGAAATTGATTTATCTATCATCGCATCCAAAACATAATATGAAATTGATGCAATCACTTTGGAAGTAGCTTCATATGAATATGGAGATTTGCTCAAATGTATTTGGTTTCAGACCCATGAATTTGAAGGGAGAATTCTATGAGATAGATATACCGATCAGAATGTTGGGCAATTTAAAGACAGCATGCGCGAAAAAAAAAAAGAGTATAACGAAAATGATTGTGGATAATGGATATAAACTAGGATGAGAAAACAAATGCATTCGTAGGATGATATTAGAGGGTGCTCCTATTGAGGGCAAAATGAGAGAACGATTGAAATGATGCATAAAGAGGGTGTTTGAGAGAGCTTATTCTTAGGAGCTTATAAGTCATGCTGGTTTTATGGCTTTTGGCTTGTATAATAAAATTCAGTGTTATCGAGGCGCAAGGCACTATGCGGGGCGCAAAGTTCCCTTACGCGCAACATGCGCAAGGCGCACAACGATGCACGCCTCATTGAAGCGAGGCTCACACCTCAAACAAATCTTTTCCAACATAAGACAAACAAGTATAGAAGCAACATATTTATAAATTTTCACATAAAAAGATTAAGAAATAGAATTTCACTTACTAAATCATGAAAGAGGTCTTAATTAATACGCAATAACAAAGTGAAGTTCATAAGTTTCCACAAATCAAAAGTCACGGCAACACTATTAGATCACCTACAACCAAACTTTAAAAAAAAATGTAGTTAGCTTAAATCATCAAATATGCTCACTGTCTTTTTTTTAAGAAGAAAATATGCAACAAATAGCTCTTCTAAACTCTTCTTTTAAAGTTATACAGTTAATTATACTAATTAGTAATTACTAAGTTGTTGACTAGTTGCTCAATGCTCAGTGCCCCTTCTTTTTACAGGCTACACGTGGAGAGATGGAGAACAAAGTAGCAACTAGCAAGAATCAATCAAATATCTCATATTCTTAATTCTCAAACATCTACAAATAAAATAATCAATAGCTCATTAAGCATGTATAAATGTCTAATGTATTCGGTATTCCTATCTCCTAATCATGCATAATAAATTGTGAATAAATCTATTAAATGCATAGAACATAAAAAAAGAAGCAGCAGCAATAGATTATCAATAATAATAATAATAATAAAACTAGAAACTCACCTGCTGCTGCTGCCTCTGTTGCTGCCTGGTGCTGCTGCCTCACTGGAGATGGGAGAGATGGACCGAGGGAGGTGAGGAGATTGGGGTTTTTTGGTGGGGCGGGGAAGAGGCGAACAGATGGGGGTAGAGAGCGAGAGATTGGGGACAGAAAAAAATCCTTGCGATGAAATCAGCTCTCTGGGGTCGGGTAAAAGGGTTTGGGTTTTGATTTTAAAAGCGGGTCTAAGAAAAAGTCGGGTTTCAAACCCAAAACCTGAGTCATAAGTGATAAAATCAGCACTCTTTGTGGCGCACGCATTTGTGCGCCCCGCCTTATGCACCATGCGCTCACGACGCGCTGTGCAGGCACGCGCCTGGGGAGTGTGCAGCGTCCCGCCTTTGCTGCAGGGCACTATTCCTCCAGGACGAAGCGCCCCGCGCCTCGGGCGCGCCCCATGCGCACACCTCGATAACACTGATAAAATTCTTATGAAAGTTGTATGGGTAGAATGACCAGTTAGTTGGTCAAACCTAGCTTATTTATATGAGCTTATAAACTAGTTTTTCAAAAGTTTGGGAATCCCAACTTTTATGAATCAGACTTATAAGCCAGCTTGTTCCTAATTTAGCATACCGTTAGATATGAAAAAGAAGTGATAAAATTATAGCCTTATAGGTAACGGGGCAAAGAGGACTAGAGGTATACATCAAAGAACTTTGTTGGAAAAATATAATAATATTTAACTTAACAGAGGAGATGGTCCATAATAGAAATGAATGAAAAAATATGATTCATGCAGCGCCTTAAAAATTGGGATAAAGGCTTCGTTGTCATTGTTGTTTATATGGTTTCAAACCTTTTCTGATTGAATTGTGTCATTGCAGGATATCCCTTGCCCTTCCAGTCAACCAAATTTCTCAGAGGAATCCAAACACAAAACAGTCCACTCTGCAACACTAACGAAAACGCTGAGGATTCAAAACCTGCACCTAATTCTCCAGAGTCCAATCCCAATGTGAAAAACTCCATCAAGTTCTCAGCAAGCTCGAGCCTGAAAACATCAGAGAGGCACGACCTCGCGATGATTTTCACGTGCAGGGTGTGTGAGACAAGATCAGTGAAGACAGTTTGTCGTGAATCGTATGAGAAGGGTGTGGTTCTCGCTCGATGTGGAGGATGCAACAATGTACATTTGATTGCGGATAGGCTTGGGTGGTTTGGGCAGCCAGGGAGTGTTGAGGATTTCTTGGCCGCGAGAGGAGAGGAGGTCACTAAAGGATCATCAGAGACACTCAATCTTACTCTAGAGGATTTAGTAGGTAAACAGTCTTCTTGAAATTGTTATATTTGTGTAATAGGAAGATAATTGATCGAAAATGAACATTTGTATGTCGAGTTATGAGCTTATCGAAGATCCTTCTCCATATTGAGTTGTTCCTGCTCTGTAGATTTGTTAAGGTAACCTGCTTGTATATGATTTATCGACACACTTGTACAGGGTAATCTAGCTATAGAGGATCACGCAAACGTGTGAAGCTCGCAGTTAGCAAACAGAAATTGGATGTAAATGCATTTCATAGTATTGTGGGAAAGTGGAGAATATAAACACACTTTTGCAGTGTAACCCAATCACAAGGGATCAAACAAATTTATAATTGCACATCCCTATTCAAAAGAGAAATGGCAAATATCTATATCATAGGTAGGAGGAAGGAATATGTAAGGGGAAAGGAACATAAACACGAGCGTGTAATTTAATTCAAATGCCAATGAATGATTACAGATGGATAAAGCTCACACAAGAATTATACAGACATAACGCAGAAGTATAAAGTTCAAATAATTCAATATTGGCTGCAATATTATTCTGCAAATTGGATTGGATATCGCAAGAAAGAATTCCATTGCCGCTCTTGTTTATACCTCTAGCACAAAATAAAGAATAGAAAGAAAGAAAGAAAAAAATACTAACATAGTATCATGTTTGAGCTCATTTATATTTGTTGTTCATTTTGGTAACACTAAAACATAAACAATAACATATTAACCTAAAGAACTAATTTTAGTCCACTAGTTAGGTATAGAGGATTTTATCATAAATCATATGATTTAAAGAAATTTTCTAATTTAAAATTAGTATAACAAACCACATAAAAATACATATTAGACCAGTAACTAGTTTAATTGAGATTCTTTGCCTATACGTAAATAGTTAAATATAAGTCTTTCTTTTCCATAATTATAGTTCTAACCAAGATCTCATAACTTAAAGAGTTCAAATCAAAAGTAATTGTCAACAGTAAGTGCTCTCCAAGGCGTCGTGTACGCTACCAAGTGTAAGATTGAACATTAATGTAACCAATTTATCAACAAAGTGCAATAATTATGCCTCAAATATTGATGACATAGAATGAAAACACTCCATCCAAACCAATTCACCTTCAAATTGACTTGAAATGTGTGTGTTCTTGTCTCGAAATTAAGGTTTACTTTCCTACAAAGAAGCAAATAAAATTTCAAAATATAACGATATGAACTCCTCGTCCTTGATTCATTCATTCTATTAAAAGTTTAAACATAAAAAGTTCCTTCTCCATCAAAAGGGAATTGTCCTCGCCCAATGCGCATGCAAGTGATCTCAAACCAGGCAAGCAAATCTTTCTTCACTTCAATCTATAAAATCCATGAACAAACTAAACTAATCCTAGTACCAATCAAATTAAACAAAATTTTATTTTACCAAGGAAGTATTCCATGTGACTTGAAATTAGTTTAAATTTTACACAAAGAGAAGCAAGTACAAGCAAAGTTTACCCTCAAACTATACACACATACATATTAATGATTGCTAGAACTTAAGCCTTTTGCATTAAAGCATCTGGCCTATATTCTATCTTGAAACAACATAGGGACTCAAATTAGCCCCAAAAACTGGAAAAGGATGAATAATTAAGCGACCAGGGAAATTCCAGTGGCATAATTAACTAATAGAAATCCCATGATACATTATCTTTACATGGTTTAATGAAAACCAAAAGTACAAAAAGTTTAAAATTTTTTAAGTAGTATATCTTTCCTTTTCACATTGCATACAATGTCAAGCCTGAAATGAAGTTTATCAGAAACAATACACGATTGAAACTTGTACTGAGACTGAGAAAAGAAAGATATGTTGTTGTTTCAACGCATACTGCATTCTGCAGCAAAGAGAGAACCATCCACTTGAAATGATCGAAGTGCCAATTGAAACCGAGACTTCAAAAATTCTTATATCAGGAAACAGTCATCCCAACTGGGCTAAAGTATTTACACTTGTTACAAGTTTGTCGTCTCGCTTCTCTATCAGTCCCCTGAATTTTTTTAGGTATATCCCAGTGGTTCAGCCCCAAGTCCCTTGAGTCAGTCGGGATTGTAGGTCTGGAGATCGAGGCATGGTGGCCTCCAATATTACTCCTAACCAAACCCCAACTGAACCAAACAACCCAGTTAGCCTACAGTGGAGCCTACATCCACTGTCGCACCGTAGAGGGTATGGCATGGGTGCTAGCCCGCAAGAATTTGTAGGCAAGGGGACTCGAACATGGGTTCCCCGCCTTATCCCTACCCTACAACACACCCCCTTAACCAGGTGTGCCACCCTTGCGGGTTATCAGTCCCCTGAATTTGTCACCATATAATTAACCCAGCAAAAAGTTTCCGATCGAAAACCAGAACTCCATGAATTCTAGCTTTCAAGAACTTTTCGGACAAAATATCCTCCCGAGGACTCGAATTCACTGGGATATGAGCAAGAACCACAAGAACTCCAATTCACTGGGAGAAAAATAGTTCAGTGCAAAGGAGAAGATGTCACGTTCTTTTTTTTCATTAGTCATATAAAAAAAGCCGAACACAAGTTTGCGGAACAGGCAAGTTTGTGGAACACATGTCGGGCCCATCAAGCAACTGGCTGATACATTTTTTTTTTTTGGCGAAACCAGCCTTTTTTTAAGTAATAGCTATTGGGACCCATGAATACTATGCGTAACTAACCTCATGATTTTGCTTGAGGTTGAGCAATAAATAATAAGGGTTTTTCTGATAACCCAAAGTTTGACCCATTTACTTTGAATCCCACATAGTTCCATACATTTTCATACACCTAAAATATAATGATGATTTTACATACAACAAAGTGAATACCTACGTAGTACAAAGTGTATAGCTGCATGCTAGGATGTATAGTTATATACGGTGTATAGGTAATTGTTTGTAGCTATACGCGTAAATGGGAGTAGAACTTTGGGTTTTATTACAAAAATTCCTAAGCAATAAATTAAAGTTTAGATAAATAACAAAAAAGCAAGATTTTCAAGGCCCTCGGTATGTCAGGTTATTTGCACTTTCATACCTTAAAGTTACATCTTTTCTAACTTTACGTCACATTTTTTATTTGACACCTGGACACTCTAAAGCTTACACTTTTTAAACTTTGATACCTCAAGAGTTTTTTTCCCGACACTCGATGCCCCAAAGTTTACACAATTTTCTTTGATGCACCAAATTGTATGACACCTTAGAATTTAAGGGACTTATGACTAATTTCAAAGATTTGAATGGCTAATATAGAATCATTGAAGATTTGAGGGACTAATACAAAATAACTCAAAGACTTATGTGAATATTTGGATTTGTATAGATAAACTATCTACAAATCTTCAGAATTATGTATTGAAGTTTATAAATGTTTTAAATGAACTTTAGGTTGTAGAGTAATATAATTTTTAATTTGAAATTTATACCCTTTTATCAATAGATAAACAATGAATATACATATATCAAAACTCTGAATGAGGATGCATGTTGGCTACACCTATTAAAGAAGAATTTATCTTGACACTCTAACAGAGATTTACTATTAAATTGGTTTCTCGCTTTATCCAACAAGATACTAGTTCATGTCAAAAGAAATACTCGAAGGCTTCAAAGTGAAAAGGTAGATAACTTGGGTGTACCAAAATGAAAATAAGCCACTAAATAACCAAAAGAATTTTTTTATATTAATCTCTTAAATCTTTTATATATTGAAATTAGTCCTTCAAATCATTTAAAGTGCTATTAGGTCCCCCTTTTCTTAAGCTACGTCCCTCAAATCAGTGAAATTGCTGCTATGTCCTTCTTTACTTAAGTTATTCTGAAATTAGTTCTTTAAATAATTAAAGAGTAAAATTAGTAATTAGAGTGATCTATTTCAAACAACTTATAGAATTGAGGATCTAATAGGAATTTAGATGTACAACAACTCCATAGAGCAGTCACGTGCAACGCATGGACACAAAGATTGTGATTAAAATGACATTTTGACTGATGAAAAGATCAGGATAATACAGGCAAATCAAAGATGATGACTGTGAAATATTGAAATGCAAGGATTACAGGACCCAGTTATTCTGTTTCCAATTAAACTGCGCAAAAAAAAAGGTAAGGGGAAGAAAGCATGATCAAAATATCAACATTACAGCTGAAAAGAGCTTGATTATGTCATATTAAGTTGACTTGAATGCACACAATGTTTAAACTTTATTTGCACTTTAATACCCCAAAGTTTCACTTTTTTTTAAAAAAAAACTTTGACATCCTGAGCAATTTGATATCTCAAAGTGCAAAAAGTTTGAAGTTCACTTGCTCCAAAATATCTGCATAGAGAAGTGAGTGGGAAACAAATTTTCGTACCAAAGCCTTTTGAGTTTGGTGAAAATGAGGGGGTATGAGAACGAAAGTTTAGGCTTTGGGTATCAAATTATCAAATTACTGTAAAAAATCTCCGGAATTTTTGATATAAGACAAGATTTATCGGCTCTGTTGGCTTTAAAGCAAAAGATACGTGCAAAATCTCTCCACCTAGACGTTCTCTCTGATAATAAATGTCACGCCCCGAACCAACAAAAATACGATAAGATGCTAACTACTCTAATCCAGAATTACCTCAGTCACACATCTTACAACAATATTGCGTCGTGATACTCCATTCAAAATCAAGCAACTTCCATGAAAATATTGGACCTAGGCTTCGCAAGCTCTCTCGTTAGATGGATTTGTGGCTGGCTGTCACGTGTCTTAATTTTATAATTGAATATCATTTAATATTTTGTGTTGGTTCCTGGCGTGACACTATAAGAAAGAATGGTGAATCGAAATGGAACTAGAGAGCTTGAAAAAAGTTTTGACGCAGCTTATTTTTTTGCGCTCGAAAACTCAAACTGAACTTATTACCCCATACACCTTCTGAAAAAGTTATATTGTTGCAAATAGACCCCCTGAGTGGAAATCTATTGTAACATATAAACCCCTGAATTGTTGCAGATAGACCTCCTGCATTAAAATCTCTCTGGCTACGTTATTGTGGACCTGCGGTCATAAAAATCTCCGTCTTATGAGACATTTGAGGCTTAGATTTGCCTGCTATCGGGTCGGGTCCACTCAGCCACAGATCCATTGATAAATGTTGGAGTCCACTTGCATAATAAATTTGAGTTTTGTTTCTGTACTCTTTTGAATAAGTCTCTGTCTGCTTCGCTTTTAGTCTCTCTCTCTCTACTTTAGTGGGTGAAGCTGCCCTGACTTGACTTACAACGGAGTCTTTCTTTTGATTTCATCATGAAATTCCCATTCTAACTCCCTCTTTTGATCCCCAGTTCGTTTTTTATTTTGCCTGCAAATTCTATTCTCAGGGTTAGTTCTGATTCTGCCAAAAAGTATTTTTTTTAAATTTTTTTTCCATTCAACCGTGATTGAAAGTTTATAGCCTAGTAATTGATATGGGTTTTCTTGCAAATTGACAAATAAGTTCGTTGGTGATGTGAATTTTCTCTTTTGTGAGAGGATTGTGTGTTTCATTCAGAAAGGTGGGTTTTTTTTTTATCACACTGCGATTTTATGGGTTTATGTTTGAGATTTTGAGGAAATTTTCAGTCTTTTCTTCAAATTGATTGGAAAGTATTTGTGGGTTCTGCGGGAAATAGCATCATAGTTAGATCCAAGCCTGAATTTCTTCAAAGACCGAGCTTTTGTATTACTTCATCTTCTGTAAATTGAAATTTTCTCGTGATGCTATTTCATGAGTGTTGATTTCTATATTGTAGTATACTGAGAATTATATTAGATCAAAGCTAGGAACTGAGCTTTTCCTGTACTTTTGCTTCATCTAAATTGAATTGTTCTCATGATGTTATTTCATGCCTGGTGCTTTTTATATTGTAGATTTGTAGTATACGAAGTCATTAAATTTCATTATGGAATAAAATTTACTTGAATGATTCAACTGGGTCATTTCCCTCCTAAAAAATAAGTGCAAAACTTCCTTTGAAGGTAATTGACGAGGACTGGGCCTAAGATTCAATAAATAATGTTTGTTTGCAAAATAGCATCACCTTTCTCTCTATTCATTTTTTTTTTCACTTGAATAATAGACTTTATGTTTATTACGTGTAGAAGCTACTTTATTTATGGAAGTCATGGATTTTCTAGAAGCAACCTAACAGCTCACCTATTTTGGTTTTCCAATATAATAGGAATTTTGAGGGAGACAAATTCAATTTGTTAGCTATTGGAAGGTAATTTGAGTCATTTAGAAATTGCAACTTTGAAAATTTTGATGGTCTCTATTCTTTCCATAGCCTCATCCACTATAGATTTATTTCAGAGAGGAGCAATGAGGTGCTTTCAGTTTTCAAATGGTGAGAAGAAAGAAGAACCCCATAGTATGAAATCAGGGTCTGCGAGGTCTAATAGTACAGCGTCGACCGATCGTGATATGAGGAGATCAGGGTCAGAATTCAACTCTCAGAATGTTTCCGATTTGAGCGCTGAATCTATTGGGAAGTGTCAGTATCCTAGCTTCTCTCAGAGGCCTAGCAATCTCCGGGTCTTTACCTTTTCAGAGTTGAGGGCTGCTACGAAGAATTTCGGTCGTTCGTTGATGGTTGGCGAGGGTGGATTTGGTTGTGTCTATAGGGGTACAATCAGGAGTGACGAAGATCCAAATACAAAGATTGAGATTGCCGTTAAGCAATTGAACCGCAAAGGACTTCAGGCAAGTTTGCCTTTTACCAATAGTAGTTTGCTTCAATTTCTCGTGTCTATTTCTACTAATGGTTTATATGATTTTTCAATACTTCTTGCTGATTAAAGGAAGATCTTGTAGAACCATGTAAACCAAAACTTGAGATTTCTTCCTTTATGGAACCAAACTGCGGATAGACCGTGTAATATCACCCCATTGCGGATAAATCCCTTGTAGTTCCATTGTCGCAGATAGACCCCTGAGTGAAATTGTTAGACTCTTTTACTCTTAGAAAAAGCGGAAATGGTTTTTTGACAAATAAACCTCCTGAGCGGTAAAGAAGCGAAAATATTTTCACTCAGGGGTTTTATCCGCAATTGGGCGATTGTACTGGGGTTCCATCCACAACAATAGAACTGCAGGGGGACAATTGGGCGGTAGTAGAGAATAGAGATTAAGGGTAGTGACTAGTGAGTCAGAGCCTTTTAATATTCATGAAGATAAGTTACTTCTTTGAAGATGATTTGGTAGTATCTCTTCTTGGCACAAGAAAGCTTCAGCAATGGAAAATAGAAAAAAAAATTCAAATATTGTGAATAAATGATAGAACAAATTATGCACTATGGGGTTTTTGCTCGTATATGATAATGTAGTTTTACTAGTCTTTCCAACAATTAGTATCCCTAATTGGTTTATATTATCGTATGTTCTTTCAGGGACATAAAGAATGGTTAACAGAAGTGAATGTTCTTGGGATTGTTGATCATCCAAATCTTGTCAAATTAGTAGGTTATTGCGCTGAAGATGATGAAAGAGGAATTCAGAGACTTCTTGTATATGAATACATGCCTAATAGAAGTGTACTGGATCATTTATCGCGTAGATCGACTACAACCCTTTCATGGCCGATGAGGTTAAGAGTAGCTCTTGATGCTGCTCGGGGCTTGACCTACTTGCACGAAGAGATGGAGTTTCAAGTAAGTTTCTTCTTTTTATTTAATAGTTCTATTTTTAAAACTAGGTACCCTCTGCATCTTTCTTATTAGGGTTAATTACGGGGAGACCCCCTGTACTATTGCCCAATTCCGAATGGACTCCCTGTAGTTCTGTTGTTGCAGATAGACCCCTGAGTGAATTTTTGGTACTCTTTTACCCTCATAGAAAGAGAAATTTGATTTTTGACAAATAAGTCTCCCGAGGAGAAAAGAGTCAAAAAGAATTTCATTCAGGGAGTCTCTGCAACAATAGAACTGCAGGGGGTCTACCCGCAATTGGACGATAGTGCAGGGGGTCTCTCCCCAATTAACTGCCATTATAATTATTAACTTTTTTTTTATTGAGGGAAAAGACTCTCCTTATCATTCAAACGGATGCTTTAGTTTTTAAGCTATTACTCATCAGTAAAAAGTTGCTGCCTGGCAAGTTAATTCTGATGAAACAACATGAGCTTTCATTACCTATGATTAACTTTTGTGTAATTTTTTTCATTAGCTTTATGGAGTAGAGAAAGAATCTTGCAAAAGAGGTAGCATAGGATTTAACTACCCATCTATGTTAACAAAGAGGTAGTACTATTATGATTTTTCGATTAGACATGTCCCTATCAAGACTACGATTGTTTCAAAAAGCTTCTGCGATGACTTATAACTTTTAATAGTGACCTTTAAATATGTTCTCAGATTATCTTTCGAGATTTCAAGACGTCCAACATTCTGTTGGATGAGCAGTGGAACGCAAAACTATCAGACTTTGGTTTGGCCAGGCAAGGACCAGAGGAAGGATTATCTCACGTCTCAACAGCAGTATGTCCCCTAAATTGATTATAGATAACATCTTTACATTTCGACATTTCATTTACTTACAGTCAAGTATTTGGATTAAAACCATTCCATGTTTTTGGAAGAAATGCCAGAATCAAACAAATTTATGTTCCTTGGCTAAAGATTAGTGTAGGGCTAGAGTGTATAACTATCTTACCTATTTCCTCATTAATCTATTTGGAAACATCACCTAAGGAAATAAATGTCATGCAAATACAGTTTGTTGGTAATTAAACATTCCAAAGTCATTTTTAATTGGAAGTTTTGTATTAATTCTTAACAATAGTATATTTTAAAGCAAAATGGCAGTTTCTCGTGTCAGGATATTTAGTTTGGTATGGAAAGCATAATTTTGCTTGGAAGTTACTATGACTCAACTTGGTATCATAATTTAATTGCATACAGACCCCTTTGGAACTTTTTATTTCTAAATTTGATTTGACGGATAGACCTCATAGATGAATTTTCTTGACTCTTTTTGCCCTCAGATAGATTCTTTACGCAGGGTACAAGAATCCAACAAAAAAAAAATCACCTAGGGGGTCTATCAGCCAAAATTAAACTATAGAGGTAATAAATTCAAAGCATGACACTACACAGGGTCTTAAGTGCAATTAAGCCTATTTTCAAAGAGATGAGATGAATACAATAAGATTTTATAATTCGATAAAAAAAAACAGAACAAACGAGTAGAAATGATGACGATTTTGGATCTATGTTTTGTTAATAAAGATGACTTTACACTTAACATAATTCTGGTGGGTGCTAATTCAAACAGGTAGTGGGGACTATTGGATATGCTGCACCCGAATACATGCAAACAGGCCACCTCACTGCCAAGAGCGATATATGGAGCTACGGCGTAGTCCTCTACGAGCTCATCACAGGACGTGCTCCAATAGATAGAAACCGACCAAGAGGTGAACAAAAGCTCTTAGAATGGGTGAAACCCTACATATCCGACATCAAAAAGTTTCGTATGATCTTAGATCCGAGGCTAGATGCACGCCAAGCTTTAAAATCCGCGTCAAAACTTTCTACTATAGCAAATAGATGTTTAGTAGGACGACCAAGGTCTAGGCCTAAGATGAGTGAAGTGTTGGCAATGGTTCATAAGCTTGTTGAGAGTGCAGAGCTTGGGACTCCTCAGCCGCCATTGATGAATCCTGATCAAACTCAAGAAGCGAATAATGAAGAAGGAAAGAAGAAGGGATTGGATTTGAAGCGAAGAATTGGGGATTTGAAAATTGATGGAAGAAAGTTGGTTTGGCGAGGTTGGACTCCAAAGCTCATAAAGACTTGCAGCTAGCAGAGATGAAGGAATGTTTCGGTTAGATAAGTTCTTTTTTGTGTATTGACAATCAGAAATATGAAATTACTTGTACTGAAAAGAAAGAAATGATTGTGCTCACTTATGTTGTATATTCATTTTGTTCGTATGAGTGATAATAACTAAGTGTAAAGCTGTTCTTTTGAATTGCAGTTGCATATGAATTTTGTTTGTTTCAAAGAGAGAGGAAGCAGATTCATTTGTTACTTTTTTCGGGTTTTTACAGGGATTTGAGAAGGAATTTGTGACAATAATGGTAAAGATTGAGAGTAAGTTCAATGACCTCTATTTCATAGGCCATTTTAAGTGAACTGACAGTAAATTCAAGTATCTCCTTTGAGTTACAGAACAAGTCATGGAGAAAACTAGACAAGTGAAATTCTCTCGAAAGAAAAAGAGTTAGCTTAGCCTGTCTTTGATTTGTGAATTTGTTTAACAAGCACAGCTTTGTTTTTGGCATTCTCCACAACATTGCATGTGATGTTGCATTATTTCTTTGGATGTGTTGTTCATTAGAGGCAAAATTTCTAAACTTTGGCTTCTTAAATTTTTCCCCCTTGAACTGCAAAGTACAAGTTGGATAGAAATCTAGTGAAGGAGCCGAGAGTGACACACCGACCAGCATTAAAGTGCACCAACTTTTTTTCATAATTGCACATAAACCCCTTTCGTACACGGTTTTGGACATATTATCCTTGTAGTTTTATTTTGACATATTGAACTGAGTGATACGTTCAAAAACGCTATAATACAATGTGTCTGTGTGCAATTAAACTTATGTTTTTGTAACGAGGAATCTTGGTTAGGGGAGTTACAACCAGAGTGGCAATCCGCGTTCGAATCCCTCACAACACCACATGAATACGGGTCTGGAAATCAAACTCAGACAAAATCATATAGCCGAACCACCTGGGCCACCCGTTGATGGTGTAATTAAACCTTTTTTTTCGAGTCGAAAGTGCATCATCTTTTTATTGCCTATAACAGACAACGCTATCTTATTATGTTATTTTGAATTTACTATTTTGGATCCAGTCCTATTTCCTATCCATACTCCTCGAGGAAGAAAGTACTTGTGTATCAAAATAATACCAGTTCTTGACTAACTTGGACACAGAAATGGATTCGCTACTTAAGAGTTAATATTCTTTAGCTCATCACTAATGATATGAATTAGATGCAATCGAACATTGTCGGGGCACTCGTGGTTCGAAAAGAGAAAGAATCCAGAATCACTATATTAATCTTTAAAAAAAATTTACTTTTTACACTGATTTAAGAGCTCTCCTCTTTTATTTTACAACATTGGTTGATCCGCCTCCCAAAGCATCTTGCTGTACGCAGTACGGCTGTGCATCTAAAAGGACGGCCCTGATTCAACCATTCAGCGGTAATCAAGGCCGACGGCCCGCTGCCGAGAGGACAGAGCCGGAGATCTGAAGACCCACACCCAATAGGGATCGTGGGACCCACTTGTCAGTGAGCGGGTGAACGAGTGGGGGTGTCAGAAATCTATTTACCCCGTGACGTCCGCGAGATTTCCTCGATCTCTTCTCGTCTCTCTCTGTGTGTGGCGGCTTGTAGCCGCTCTCTCTTTTTCTATCGCAGAAAGCAATAATTTCTGGAAATTCCAACTGATTTTTTTTTTTTCCTCTCGATTGCTTCAAACTCAAGTAAGTTCTCAAATACTTTAATTAGAGATTGACCTAGTTTAGAGGATTCAAGTGTGACACTGTTTCATCTTGTTCTCGAGTTTCAGACGGTAAACTTTTGCTAGCAAGCTTTTAATTACAATTAGCTGCTTCTTGATTACTTTGTAAACCTTTATTTCTTGATCAATTTCTATTTATGATTCCATGAAATCTGAATCTGCAGATTGCAGATCATCTGTACACTACGGAAAACATTGTGGCATTTTTTTTTACTGGAGATTTGTTTGGATTAACATCTTTGTGATCACAAATCTGCTAAACAATTTTATTCTCTGAACAGTCACTCAATTTCTGATTCTATATTAGTATAGGGGTGACTTGCAATCACGGTCTTTAATTGCGAATTTTCCGTTTCGATATAGAATATTCATCCTGTTTGAAAAAAAAAGATTAATATAATATATTAGGGTTTTTTTCCCCCATGGAAACCACCTTATATTTAGGATCAACTTATGTAAATCACCTTAGAGCCTGTTTGGCAATATGTTAAAACTGGATCAGGACTGAAACTGGCCCAGTTTTAGATGCTTTTTTGTTTGGCAAAATCTTGGGCCAATGCTGTCTAAGTTTTGGGACCATGGGGGGCTGGTCCAAACTAAAACCAGTTTATAATAAAACTGGGCAGGATTGATCCTGACCCAGTTTTTAACAGATTGCCAAACACACCCAAATTACTTCCAATTTATACCTAAACCACCTACAAAGTTAGTTTTCCTTCCAATCAACCACTTGATTTCACTTTGCTGTTAAAATTTTCCTGAAATTCCAACAATACCCTCATTTAATCTGACAAGGAAAGCTTGCGGAGCATCAACAAGAGATGTCATGTTCTTTACACGCGAGATTAAGTGAGGGTATTGTTAGGATTTCAGGAAAATTTTAGTAGCAACGTGGGGAGCTGGTTGGTTGGAAGAAAAACTAACTTTGTGGGTGGTTTGGTTATAAATTGAAAATATAATATGGTTTACGTAAATTGACCCTAAATATAAGGTGGATTCTAAGAAAAAACTCAAAATATTATGTATAATTTAGAACTAAATGTTGAACCTGTCGGTAACAAATGTGTCGAAGTGACCTCTTTTATCACAATTAAGTGCTTCCTATGCTCCTCTTCTTATTTTCGATGATGTTAGTTGCTCTGAAGAAGAGAGGTGCAGAATTTGAATCTATCCCACACCCCGAATACTAAATTTTCCTTGGGTTGATTATCTGAGTACTAGCATGTTTGTTAGCACTTTCAAGGATGCATTTTTTGGCTTCTTTAACCTTGTTAAGAAATAATTAGGTGGTCATAAAATTTCTGAGCTAAATTGATGTATATGTTCTAGTCTTTAAAATTTACAACAGCCTCATTAGTTAAGTATGTGGCAGCTGTTTCAGGTACTATTGTTTTGCTGGGACATTTTTCTAGAAGGCTTACCATAAGCTGATGATTATGTACTATCAAGATCCTGAGATGCTTCGCTGGGGTCTCGACATTCTTAATGTCGAGCCATTTTCTGATTCTTCCTACTGTGGCTCGACTACTCAAAATGATCCCCTCTTTTATGGCGTGGGCTATACAGGAGAAGGTAATTTTGGCACAGACCGTATTTTTGAAGAGAATGATGAGATTATAGCACATTCTCTTCAGGAAGAATTCTCGCAAGTTGCTGTTGCAGAAGCTACCAATCCTTCAAGTGAAGGTGAAGAACATACTCAAGAATCTGTTCTTACACAAGAGTGGTTCATTCCAACAATGAGAGATTTCTATTCAGGTACTTCTAGATAATTGGACATACCTAATTCCTGCTACTGCTCCTTTACTGATATCATACGATTGTTCCTTTTTCAAGTGAATGAGGATATTCAGGAAGTAGTGGATGATGTGGAGTCTTTAAGTTCGTGTTCAACTCCAGGTGAAATATTATATGACTGGGAGGAGTTAGAGCTTTATGATGATTCTTTTACACTGGATGATGAAGTGGGCAACAAATTTCATCAGATGGTCCCCGTTCCTGTGAGTCAAAGTATTATTTTTCTGAAAGTGCTTTGATTATTTACAGTAAATTTAAGCTTTCAATTAGTATTTCCTCTTTTTCTGTCATTCCTCTGTCTATTTTCTTCAGTAGTTTCTATCATGAAATATGAATGACCTCCCTCCCTAACTTTGTAAGTGTCGGTTTCTTAACTGTCAATAAGCTAATGTTCATGCCTTTTCTCAAAATACGAATGGTTAGAATGATTTCAGAGCCATGTGGATAAAGAAACTTCTAGTCTTCAGTACACCATCTATAGTTACCACCAACATGTGGTTACATGTATCTCATCCTTTGTGCATTCTTCAAGTACTTTTGTATTTATTAAAAAAAATTCAGGTTTTCTTTCATATTTTCTGTATTTGAGTTGACTAATTTGATTTCATGGTTATTATATTTAGTATTGAACATTTGAATTTGTTAACTTCTCTGATCATGTTGTTTTGATTTTACTTCTGCTGGAAATATTTTTATTTATAGCTCTGCATATTATGCATACTTATCATATTGGATATCGTCATAACCTATTTACTCTTTTTGGAGAGAAATATCTGATATATTTAATATATGTTATCTTTACACAAAATTCTCCTGCTGTTATCTTGTTGCTATTAATGTTGCACATTACTATTATTATTAATTTGTTTCTTGTGCTTTGAAAGAATTTCCTTTCAAGTTAGTGTGTCATTTACTAACTGTCGCATGGTCTCTGCAGCATGTTCCAAGAATTAATGGAGAAATTCCTTCTGTAGATGAAGCCACATCAGATCATCAGAGGCTTCTTGACAGGTATTATTACTTCATGGATTCATCTTTAACTATTAATTTGAGATATTCATATTAAGCAGAAGAAGCAAATATTTTGTATAACATCTAAACACCTTTAACATGATTTTGGAAGATTCCTTGTATAGGATATTCAGTAGGAATTTGAAGGGTGGTTAAGCTTCATAAGCTTAACCTGCAAGATTAGGAAAAGGCAGATGTATCTATCATCTACTGATCAATTATTTTTGTGGCGGGGCTTTCATCTTGTATTTGGGCTAATTTTGTGTGGTTTTAAACTTAAAATCCATAGAGGCCACCTTTATAATCCCACATCTTCTGATGAAGTTTTAGTATGATGAGGATGCCATACCCTTGAAGAATGGGGAAGTTTGTAACACCCAAGTGATTGAATAGTCTGATATGAGATATACTATAAAGGGAGCTCTAGTATGTATTATTTTCTTCAGGATGTGAATAAAATGCATCTATGACGCTTCATTTTAAGATGATATGATTAATGAATTAAACATTACAAATTAACATGCATGTCTGCACCCACACATGTACTATGTTGCCACGTCTGAAACTTTGGTTTGCTCTAGCTTAGAACAATTATGTCTTATGTCTATAAATTACGATTATATAACTCTTTATGTCAATCATGACAGTGATGCATGATCTTTTACGGGACAGCTTACTTAATGTGAAGTTATTACTCTTTTTTATAAATTCTATGTTTTGCTACTGAAATTGTTACTTGCCTGTAGATTGCAGTTGTACGATCTGGTCGAGCATAAGGTTCAAGGAGATGGTAATTGTCAGGTTTGTTGCACTGGTTTTTGTTTAGTTAAAGTTTAAACAGATCCTTTTAGTACTGCTTTGACAATGAGGTGTTGTAATTAATTGGTTGCAAAGCCGAATACTTTGTTCTTGAAATGTGGGTTGAGAATATTATTATCATATCATTCTTATAGTGGTTCAGAACATATAGACATTCCTAACCATTTTAATACACCTACATGTGAAAAGCATAAAAGAAAACCTTGCCACCACCCCCAAATCCCCGGTTTTTTTTGGTGGGGGCTGTGCATTTTAGATTTCTAAATGCTGCTTGAGGATATTATTATCACATCAGTTTATTCCAAACACTGGGCTCATGTTAAAACTCCTTGGCTTGAGCTAACATGTCCAACTCAATTGCCTTGTGCTTTACTTCTTGATCCTACATCAAAGATGTACTATCTGAAGTGCTCCAGAATCTTCCTCTTTTGTGTTGACTATTTTGACGTTTCCCGCTTGTTAATTGATCTTGTTTCTTACATATTGGTTCAGTTTCGAGCTCTATCTGATCAATTTTACCGCACTCCTGAACACCACAAGTTTGTACGACAACAAGTCATCACTCAGGTCTGTCCATCATTGCCAACAGCTACATTAACTTGTTTCATTTCGATTTTGTTTGATGTTCATAATTCTTTTGAGACTAAGTTTCTTTTGCGTTCTCCCAGCTTAAATCTCACCCAGAAAACTATGAGGGATATGTCCCGATGGCGTATACTGACTATTTGAAAAAGCTGTCTAAGTATGGTCTCTTTTCTCTTGCACTTCATACATAATGGAGCTGTGAGGATTTGTGCTAATTTGTTTCTGCCTTTTATATGTTTATCACTATAAAACAGGAGTGGAGAATGGGGTGACCATGTTACACTACAGGCTGCTGCTGACTCTGTATGTTAAGATACCAGTTATTATTTAGAGTAAACCCCCACAGAAGTTGGGCCTATTTTAAGTAACCCCCAATAAGTTTTGAAATGTCATTAAGCCCCAAAACTTTTACATTTTTCTGAATCTATTTTCAGATTAACCTCTAGGTTTTTTGGGGTAATCTTGAAATGGTTTGAGGGTTAAGTAACATTTCCAAACTTTTTGGGGGTTATCTCAGAAATGGGCCAAACTTATTGGGGGGTTTTGTGAAATTTACCCCTATTATTATGTATCTTACTCCCTTTCTTGGTGGGATGTTTGACACAAAAACTATGATGATGTCGTGCGAAGTAATCCCAATCTCAAATATGTGAAACAAACATTAGAATTTTTTTTTATAGAAGAAACAAACATTAGAATTGTTTCACTTATTTTCTCTGACATGATTTTATCGTGGGGGACTTGTTTTCCAGCATGTTAGAATTAATATAAAACTATAATCCTCGACCCTCACCATAACTTCGGAGTTTTGGTGTAATCGTTAGAGGGACTAAATTTAAGATGGTATCAGAGCAACCCAGGTTTAAATTCCACCGGCCACGAATTTTAAGCGGATTTTCTAAAATTGACACCGCTGCGTGAGTCCAGGTTTCAGCCCATAAAAATAGGCATTCAACCTGCGGGAGAATGTTAGAATTAATATAAAACTATAATCCTCGACCCTCACCATAACTTCAGAGTTTTGGTGTAATGGTTAGAGGGACTAAATTTAAGATGGTATCAGAGCAACCCAGGTTCAAATCCCACTGGCCACGAATTATAAGCGGATTTTCTAAAAAAAATTGACACCGCTGCTTGAGTCCATGTTTCAGCCCATAAAAAAGGGCGTTCAACCTGCGGGGGCATGTTAGAATTAATATAAAACTATAATATAAAACTATAATTCTCGACCCTCACCATCACTTCGGAGTTTTGGTCTAATGGTTAAAGGAACTAAATTTAAGACAGCATAATTTGTGAGGATTCCATGAAAATGCTGGCAAACAAACAGCCCCTAACTGTAACAACTATAGAGTTTCTGATGCTTTTCATCTTTGATCTTGTGCAGTATGGTGTCAAAATATTTGTCATTACATCTTTCAAGGATACTTGTTACATTGAGATTCTGCCTAGTGATCAGAGGTCCAAGCGAGGTAATTTTTTAATTGCTTCTAACCATTTATTTCAGGATTTTTGGATACATCCTTAAATGGTTTCTTACTGCATAAATGCAGTTATTTTCTTGAGCTTTTGGGCTGAGGTGCACTACAACTCAATTTACCCTGAAGGAGGCAAGTCCGGTTAATCTCATGTCTCATCTATTCTTCCCTTTTAACTCCAATTTTAGGATGTTTTCGTTATAAGCCTTTTTTTTTTGGCCCCCTCTTCCCCTTCAGATATGCCAACCTCGGAATCTAAGAAGAAAAGCTGGTGGCAGTTTGGAAACAACTATTAGATTAGTTTATCTATCTCTATACATTCTGCAGTTGTTTATGCAACTTTCTTTGGTTTCTGGGGGAGGATTTCATCATAACAGCAATAATCCTATTTTCAGTGATAAAATGAGGGGAAACCGCCCTCTTCTACATTCAAAGTGTTGTTATAATTTATATGTTAATACAGCAAAAACATGATTCTGCAAATGAAAATAAATTCATGTAGTGAATCACTGCTTGGCCTTTTGGTTTGTCCATATACCATCCAGAACTTAGCAGTTCATGGATCAACATACGCTGCAAATTTATGAACTATTTCCTTTTGAATTGTTCAAATATGAAAAGAAAACCCTCAATCCTCACCATAACTTCGAAGTTTCGGTGTAATGGTTAGAGAGACTTAATTTAAGATGGTATCAAAGCAACCAAGGTTCAAATCTCACCGGCCACGAATTTAAAACAAATTTTCTAAAAATTGATACATTTGCTTGAGTATCATTGCTTGAGTCCATGTTTCAGCCTGTTAAAAGGACACTCAACCTGTGAATGAAGCAAAATAAGTGCTACAAGTCTGTTGTTTGCTTGCAGATTTAGATTGTGAGACCCAACAAAATAGCACTACAATTCTGCAATCTGAGCTAGTGAAACATTTATATAGAACCAAATAGTAGGGCCTGAATGCCATCCAAACTTGAGGGACTAATAGCAAGCTCAAACATTTATCTGCATTATAATTTTGTTCATGAATTTGGATCCTTTCCACTACAAAAAAAGTAACAGAGAGACCACTATATTGATTAGCCTTTGATTTATCTTGTGGTTGGTTATGATTATTCAAAATCTGGTAGTCACTACAACCCCGTGAGTTGTGCTATTTTCCTAATTTATGCTAATAAACAAATCGCAACCATTCACTAAACAAATCAAATATTGTGATATAGTAGTGATCTCTGCACTACTTGTTTTGTTTGACTTCTTGTTTTGTTTGTTCATAAGAATCTTAATTAGTACACCATTCTTCTTAATACAATTCATAAGCCCTTACCGTATGATTCGAAACAGAAACATACTTGTTCATAAGCTCTTCCCATATGATTCGGAACAGAAACATACTTGTTCAGTAGAAGAACATGTAATTTTTTTGGGGTGTGGGGTGGAGGTGGGGGTGGAGGGGTTGTTATTGGTTGGGACAAGTTGGGGCCAAATGGAATAATTGTTCCAATGAGACAATTTTATCCGTTTGGGATATTTTTAGGGTAAAGACTGTAAAATGAGATAAGTTGGGATAATGAGACAATTCAAAGATTTTGTTTGATAATTCATGTGGGATAATTAATGACATGACACCTTCGTAAAATATAATATTTATTTATTAATTAAATTTAAATTAATTTATCAAATTAGTTTACTATATTCCTTAGTATGTTATTGTAATATAATATATTATCATAGAGTAAAATATAATATGGTATACTATAACTACTAATTAATTATAACTATGTTTAACATTATTAGTTAATATAATATATTATATTATAATAGTGTGCTATATTATATAATTATTGATATAATATACGAACAATATATTTAATATAATATTTCTTTAACATAATATTTAATTTAATATAATATTATAGATTATAATGTATTGTATAAAATATTATAATATTTTGCTTATTTATATATAATATTTAAAATAATATATTATAATTATAATATAATAATATTTTTATATTATACTATATTATTATATTGTGTCATAATACATTATAATTATTAAATATTAATAATATGTTATATAATATTATACTAAAAATGTTATAGCATATTAAAGTACATTATATCATAATCAATATAACACTATTATATTATAATGTAATATACTATAATATAATATATGACAATAGGGTTTAGTTTAATATAATGGTATAAACATAAAATATTATTTTATAACATGTAGTGTTATAACTTTTATAATATAAGAAAACAATATTAATATTATAGCATAATGTATTGCAATATAATATAATTTAATATTACCCTAGAAAATAGTATATATTATTTTAATTAATATAGCATATAATAATAAGTTTAATATTTATGAATTTTTATATTTTTAACACATATTATTTAATTATTATAAGTATTTAGTATAATTAACATGTATTAGTTAGTTAATATATGAGTGTTCCTAAATTATCCCACTTATCTTATTACACAGCAAAAGTGAAAGTTCCAAATCTAATATTCCAATAAATAACACTAAATGTCCCAAAATTATCACCTTTATCCGAAAATATACCAGTGCCCCCTCGTTTGGGTTGACAAGCCCCTCCGTCCGTCTTTTGGGTTGACAAGAAATAGTGGCGATGCATCAAATGTTACAGTAAGCTTCCTATTTCATGTATCTAAGTAGCAATAAGTTAATTGGAAATGGTAAATACAAAGCAACAGCATACGTTAATCCTTTTATTGACTAAAAGGTTAAAATTAATGTCACATTATTAAATTAGTTGACACAAATCAGAAAATGTAGATAACTTTACAAACACTTGATAAGCAATGAAAAAATAATTTTTGCGACAAACATTCAAATCAAAATGCTTTCTCTACTAACCAAAAGCCGGCTTTTGATTTGAGAAACAATTTCCTACAATAAAATTCACATATTCAAATGACGAAGTTAAGAATAATTACCAATACAAAATGTTGCATACAACATTTTCTCCTTTCCAAGTTTATTGCAAGGAGTTTTTTTTTTTAAAACAAACCACTTTTGCTAAATAATTAGCAAAACCGACCGTTTTGCTAATTATTTAGCAAAACCGACCCACAAAGAGGTCGGTTTTGCTGAAAATGGCATTTGAAACAAACACACAAAACCCACAAGACTACTAGTCCCGTGGGTTTTCTAGTGCTTTTAAACAAATGATATCCTTTTAGAGAAAAATCTCCGAAGTTGTCTTTGCTTTTCTAAAAGTCACCAGAAAAAACAAAGACAACGCTATGCTTTTAGAATGCTGACACAAAAAAGATGCAAAGCAAACAGACATGTGTCTCATCTCATAGCCAACTTTGAGCAATAAACTATCTCGCACGTATATGCATTTACATCTCTAATTTATTGCTGTGAGATGAGACATATGTGAATTTACATCTCTAATTTGAGCTGTTACATGATGGAAAAACAAAGACAACTTGGACCCACAAGTATAGGAATCTCATCTAACGAGCATAGAATACCATTTGTCTAAAAGTCACCAGAAAACCCACGGGACTTATAGTCCCGTGGGTTTTTGTGTGTTTGGTTTAGTGGCTGATTAAACGCACGGGACTAATAGTCCCGTGCGTTTCAAATGCTATTTTTAGCGAAACCGACATCTTTTTTGCCAAAAAGAGGTCGGTTTTGCTAAATAATTAGCAAAACGATCGGTTTTGCTAATTATTTAGCAAAAGCGGTCTGTTTAAAAAAAAACTCCTTATTGCAATTACAATTGAAGAGAGCATTGACTCAGAGCATGTTTGGTAAGTGATCAATGTGGCTTATAAATCACTTTAATATGTTTGACAAATTACTTATTTTGGCTTATAAATCACCAAAAAAAAGTAGGGGTACCCTAGCTTATTTTTTGGTGGCTTATAAGCCACAAGAGATGACCAAGCAAAATACCAATATACCTCTTATTATTTTAGAAAATTACAAGCCCCATTTATCTCTCTCCAACTCCATTTAATGTTTCGTGGACATTTTTGACAACAATGATTACTTATAAGCCATCCAATTGCCAAACATTGTATTATTAAAAATGGATTATAATTAGCTAAATTTACCAAACATTTTTAACTTATAATCTGCTTTAACTTATAATTTATTTATAGATTATAAGCTAAGCAGATTATAATTCAAAGTTACTAAACATGCTCTCAAATTGAGTGAGTTACTTAACCCTCACCTAAGGCCCAACCCTAATTTCCACCCCTCTCTCTAATCACTAACCAATGATGATATAAAAAAGAGAGAAGCGTGGAGAAGGTGGAATCATCTAGAAACTCCCCCCTCACTCTCACCTCGTTACAAAAACCCTACTAATACCCTAACCTCCTCTCTGCTCCCTTGTCCTCGAACTAAAAACCTCTCCTTTCTCAAAATCTCTCTCTCGCGTCCCATTTCTTTTCTCAAAATAAATATCTCATCTTTCCGAAGAAATGGCGGCCGCCAACGCAATCTCCACCGCCTCCATCCTCTCCTCCCCTCGCCAGGTCTCTCTCTTCTCTCCATCTCCGTCTCTAAACCCCTTTCAAAGATTTCTTTTATACAGTAAATTCAGTAATTTTGTGTAATTTTGTATTTGGGCAGGGGGTTTTGAGGAAGAACCCAGGCCAGAGGCCTAAAAATCCTAATTTTAGGAGAATGACGGTTAGGGCAGCGGCCAAAGATGTGGCTTTCGATCAGAGATCCAGGTCTGCTCTCCAGGCTGGCGCCGATAAGCTCGCCGATGCCGTCGGGGTCACTCTCGGACCCAGAGGTATATAAATCTTTTGCATAATTTTATTTTATCTCAATTTGGGGTAAATGTGGTTGTTTGTGAAAGATTGAATGTATATTGTATGGTTATATTTCATTTGAAAGGGGTTCTCTCTACTAAATGGGAGGCTTTGGAGGAATGTTGTGGATTAAAGTTGAAATCTTTACCAATCTTGCTACTCGTTTTTTGTAAAATTTTGTGTTACTTTGATGGTCAATGACATGCAAATGGCATCAAGAAGCAGTTCATAGAGAAGTTTATATCATTTTCTTGATTTCAGATGTCGAAGTAAAAATAGTTATACAGGATTGTTATGCATCATGTTGCACCTGTTATCAGAGTTTTCAGATGTTCTCTACATTGTCCTTCACATCGTAATGAATGGTTTTGAATATATGAATGTTTATCTCCATGATTAGATATTCTTTTTGGATGTAAAGATGCATCTTACTTTTACTAGAGCAATTATCAATACATTTTTTTTAAGGAATTAGTATGGCATGTTGTTTCATGGCTTATTAGTTGATGCTTATGTGGCATTTATCAATTTGAAGGGAGGAATGTTGTCTTGGATGAGTATGGGAATCCCAAAGTTGTGAATGATGGGGTCACTATTGCTCGGGCCATTGAGCTTTCTGATCCTATGGAGAATGCTGGTGCAGCTTTGATAAGAGAGGTGAGTGGTCACTCTGAACCATTTTCCTTTGTAATGCCCCTTAGTTTATTTGGGTTGAATATAATACTTCTTGGTGGCTTTTTGATGTCATACTTTTTCCCCACAAAAGGTTGCAAGTAAGACCAATGATTCTGCTGGTGATGGCACCACTACTGCATCTGTTCTTGCCCGAGAAATCATCCAACTGGGTTTGCTAAATGTTACTTCTGGTGCTAATCCTGTTAACATTAAGAAGGGCATTGACAAAACTGTTCAGGGGTTAGTAGAAGAGCTTGAAAAGAAAGCACGGCCTGTAAAGGGTCGTGGTGATATCAAAGGTGATATCTTGTTTCACCACTGATTCTGTAATTGTGATCATAGTTTGCAAGTTGCTTTGCCTTGAACTGTGTTCATCGTTGCAGACTGTGATCTTTTTCTCTTCTAAAATAAAATAATACACGCACACACACGCACAAACACATTAGGAGTTTATCACAATATAACATACTAAAACTAAAATTAGTTCTGTTTCGCTCTTTCTGTAGCCATTGCTTCTATCTCAGCTGGTAATGATGAGTTGGTGGGTGAGATGATTGCTGATGCTATTGATAAAGTCGGTCCTGATGGTGTTCTATCTATTGAATCTTCATCATCATTCGAGACAACTGTTGATGTCGAGGAGGGAATGGAGGTTTGTCTCATTTAAATCATTGATTTGCTCACCTAAATTCTCCATAGTTCATATTATGATAAGTCCTTTTTGGAATTTACTTGCAGATTGATCGAGGTTATATCTCCCCACAATTTGTCACTAACCCTGAAAAGTTGATTGTGGAATTTGAGAATGCCAAGGTTCTAGTAACTGATCAGAAGATTTCCTCGATAAAGGAAATAATACCGTTGTTGGAGAAGACCACTCAATTACGAGTTCCACTTCTAATCATTGCTGAGGATGTGACTGGTGAGGCATTGGCCACCCTCGTTGTCAACAAATTAAGAGGTATTCTTAATGTTGCTGCAATTAAAGCACCTGGTTTTGGTGAGAGACGGAAGGCTCTTCTTCAAGATATCGCTATTGTGACAGGTAAGTTTTTATTAGTGTGGTTATACAAGCCCTTGCTTGCTCTTCAAGTGTCTATGTTACCATCAAGTGTCAACCTGCAATTTGCATTTAGTATAAGTCTTCTGTTAGCCTAGTTGTTCGTTTGAATTTCTTTCATCTATGTTTCTGAAAATGTAAAACTTTTTTTTTTCCTCTGAACTGCTCCTTGTTTACTTATCTTTCTCTTGATTCTCGGTACTTCTAAATCTGCTCATCTGCATTTAAGGTTCAATTTACTTTATGTTGATTTTTTTCCTAGGTGTGCTTTCTATCTTGGACCTTTAATATAGATCAATCATGAGCGTAAAATAATTGATTGTAGAGAGTTCTTTCTTGATTATAACAACTGTCTTGTTGAAGAAATTGCGCTACTTTGAAATTGAGATAAATTTTTAGACCCGTGTGAAAAAGTGATCAGTCTGTAAATTGATTCAAGTATTTGCTAACCTTTTCTACTTTTGCGGTGGAGTCAAATGAAAAGGTGGAATTGTTAGAACTTGGGTGAGTGGACTTAGACACAATGTTTCAACACCTGAATCAATGGACTTGATTTCCCTCTGTCTTTAAGACAATATATGCCCCAATATCTGCAAGGGTGCCTCCCAAGATAATTCAGGTCCAGGTTACCTGTAATGATCACTGGTTGCAGGCTAAAAGATCATTCTGAAACTTCACCAACAGAGAGATACCAGAAAGTAGATTTACAAGAGATTGTCTCTTTATGGAGATAGAAATCTTGTCTCTTTATGGAGATAGAAATCAAAGAGAGCATTCTTTCTTTTTCTCTTTTCTTTTGTGTTCCCCCAATATGCCTTGTTTCCCCCTTTTTATAGAGCCTTCAAACTGCAGTTTTTCTGCAGTTTTCTAAAGACAGTCTGCAGTTTTTCAAACTGCAGAATGCAGTTTCTTCAACTGCAGAAATGCAGTTTTCTACTTGCAGAATTCAAAACTGAAACTCTGCATATTATTTTGTTCAAATAATATTGAAAATTCCAATAGAAATTACCTTTGTAAATGTTTTGATTAGGATCACTTAGGAGAGTGTGAAAGGCAGCAACAAATGACTCAATTCATGGTTGGAAATATTGTAGAAAAATGGATGCATAATGCAGTTTCTTGAACTGCAGAAATGCAGTTTTCTACTTGCAGAATTCAAAACTGAAACTATGCATATTATTTTGTTCAAATAATATTGAAAATTCCAACAGGAATTACCTTTGTAAATGTTTTGATTAGGATCACTTAGGAGAGTGTGAAAGGCAGCAACAAATGACTCAATTCATTGTTGGAGATATTGTAGAAAAATGGATATCCAGATATATACCCTGTTCATCTAATTTAATTTAGATGCCTTTCTGATATAATGTCTAATCATCATTGATATGATCGTATCCTATAGTATCTCCAATACTATAGTAACTTCATATTATGGTAGTATCTCCATATCTAAAAACATTTTATCTATATCCATATCTGCTAGATGATACAGAATATGGATATGTATATGCACATACCAATCTGTTCTCATCCTGAGGCCGGTGTTATTCCTCAATGAACATAGATGGATCATGGATGTGGCTAAAAAGGTATGATAGTAGTCAATTTAACATAGGAAATGACCCTTGCAAACCCGCTACTGCTGCTGCAACATGTTAATTTCTTCAATCTTCACTTGAGCATCAGAACTTTTTGAACCGTGGTTGGAGAATATATTTTTCCCTATAATGTCATTACTTATGAAATCTGATTATTATACTTTCAGGGTTATTTTAAAATGCACTGGTGATCCACAACTGTTCAATTGGTTCAGAAGTTGAACATTTCAAATGAAAGCTTTTTATTAGCAAATTATTTTTCTGGTCAAATTCCTGACTGATTAATTTATCTTCTTTTTCCTTTGTAGGAGCTGAGTTCCAAGCTAAAGATCTAGGTTTGCTGATAGAGAACACACAAGTGGAGCATCTTGGCACAGCAAGAAAAATCACAATCTCTCAGAGCTCCACGACCATCATTGCAGATGCAGCAACCAAAGATGAGATTCAGTCCAGAATCGCCCAAATAAAGAAAGAGCTTGCAGAGACTGATTCTGTTTATGATTCTGAGAAGCTTGCAGAGAGAATTGCTAAGCTATCTGGTGGTGTTGCAGTCATTAAGGTTGGTGCTGCTACAGAGACAGAGCTTGAAGACCGCAAGCTCCGGATAGAGGATGCTAAAAATGCCACTTTTGCTGCTATAGAGGAAGGCATTGTACCTGGTGGAGGTGCTGCTTATGTACACCTCGCTACTTGTGTTCCTTCTATAAAGGATAAGTTAGAAGATGCTGATGAGCGTCTTGGTGCTGACATTATTCAAAAGGTTAGTAAGTTCATTCGTTTGATAATCAGTAATTTATGCTTACTTGCTCATACAAAAGCCACAGATTAGGTCAAAGTTCCTTCTTTTTTATAGGATTATTTACATCGCGGTACCTTGTTGTATGATGTAATTACACAAACAATTTTGAGGTATGTGTATCTACATGGGTAACCCTATGTGTATCTACATGGACAACCCTGAGGTTGCTGCTGAGATAATATGGGTAACCTTAATAAAACAAATATTAGGGTTGCTCAGGGTTACCCGTGCAATCTCAGTAATCTCTGGTTATCCATGTATTGTCACCAGTGTAATTACACTAAACCACAGGGTACCGGGATAAATTATCCTTTTATATATTATGCCTGGTATATTTAGTAGCTGATTTACTGGTGCAAGCTGAAGTAGGCTGCGTAGACTATGAATTAGTATTTGGTGGAATCTAGTAAAATTCGTTATCAAGGTTATTTATTTTCTTTGTTGATATCTCAATCTGCCTTAATTTCAACATGTTGCAACTTGCAATGCAACCATTTGTACCACATTGAAATTTCTAGCTGAGGTTGAATGCTCAAGTATTCACTGTCAATGCGGACAAGTATCAGTGCAAGCTTGTTATATTGAAATGTGAGCAGCATAGAGTAGGATTATTTCATGATAATGACTTAGAACATATAGGTATATTACAAAAGCAAGCGTATAGGGTTCAATGTATTTTTGTTTTCAGAAACCAGAGATTTTGTTTGAACTGCTTCCTTTCCATTATATTACAAACAGAAACAATAACAACAGGGCCTTCTCCTCGAAAAGTTTGACGTTGGATACATCTACCCTTGGGCTACAATCAGCTCTTTATTTAAGGATTGTTTGTTAAGATAGCAACCAGCATTTTTAATTGCTTATATTCGTTCTATATGTGGTCTGCCCTAAGTCCTCATTTCTCCATCAACTTCTATGATATTGGTATGTGGCTATGTGCATTTCCCCTCTTCCTTTCAGCACATGCAACTCTCTCTCATGCGGTCCTCCCTTATTCATTGTTAGTTGAGCTATCTGAATTTCCTGTAGGTGGGTTAATTTCTTATTCATCTTTACTTCGTGATATAACTTCTTTGTAAAGTATCGAGGTGTACAATGAAGATTTTCATCTTGTCAGGCCTGTATTTATAGTGTGGAGTTAATTGCAGGATAGACCCCCCTGTAGTATCAACGTATTAAACTTATTACCCCTCTAGTTTTATAGCTGTAGATAGACCCTCGAGTGAGACTCTTTTTATCCAAAAGAGAATTGTTTTCTGAGAAATAGACCACCCCTCCCAACCCCCGCCCCCACCCCAAAACCCCCCTCCCACCCCCACCCCCACAAAAAAACCCAAAAAAAACCCCCCAAAAAAACACAATGAAACACACGCACACAGCAGGGTAAAAGAGTCAAAAAAAATCCCACTCAATCTGCAAGAATAAAACTAAAGGGGTAGTAAGTTCAAAACAACTATACTATAGGGGGTAACCCTATGTTATAGGAAACAGTTATTCAGTGAGACAAGAGGACGTACTCGTCTTATTTGAGAAGTAAGTAAGTCTAATGAGCCCCCGACTTCCCCCTCTCTATTCTAAGAAGCCCCTAAGTTTTTCTTTTTGATAAACAAGCCCCCACTTTCTATTCCGTTTTCTCGTTAGCCCCTAGCCATGTTTAGCCGTTTAAAATATGGGTATTTTGGTCCTTATTTTAATTTTTTGGAGGAAACTTTCTCTTATTTTCCTTCAGAATGTAATCTTTCCCTCCCTTATCTATAATTATCATTTCTTCTCTATTTTCTTTCTTTAATTGGTTTCTTCTATATTAACCCCCAATCTGTCCTCCAATCCAAAAACCTATATATCGTTGAGTTAAAACTAAAATGGAAAAAAGATCATTGAAATCGATGAAATTTTCTGAACTGGCTTTCAAGCACTGCTTCAAGATCAAATAAAATATTTCATGAGGAATCAAGGAGAAGGCAAGGCAAAGAACTATGACCTATCTTCCATAAAGAATCACCTGTTTAAACGGAAGAAGAAAGTTAATTAAGGTTTCCAGCAATGTATTCTACACAAACAAATAAGGAAGTGGTAAAGAAAAGATATACTGACGTCAGTAGTTGCTACCTCAAGCTCAAAATCTAGGAGAAGGGAGTGCCAAGACCCACAAGAGCCAAAAATATAAAGAGCAGTAGACGAATTCATGATGATGAGAATAGCTTGAGGGGATAACTCCACATGGGAATGATTGTGATTTTCTTTAAGATGAAATGGGTTAATTGTCAATTCAACATTGAAAATCAAAGCTTGCAATACAACATCCCTGTCCCAACTTTGACCTCGTCCGCATCGTCATCGCCATCGCCTTCTTCCGACACCGGCCTTGATGGTGGTGATCAGGCGAACGGGGTTCCCTCAGCCCTAATTTGGAGAGGAAAAATCCCCAATTTTTCGTTTTAAAACTCTTTGACATGTTTACCCATAGCTCTGTCAAAGATAATGGCTTAAATTTAAATGGGGGGCTAATTAGGAAACGGAATCAAAATATGGGGCTTCTTTGTTAAAAATTTAAGCTGAGGGGCTTCTTAGAATAGATGTGGAAATGTTGGGTGCTCATTAGACTTGGTTCTCTACCTTATTTCTTCTGATGTGTGGTTCTTAAATGTTCATACGTTAATCATTTTTTTGGACTTGACAGGCACTGGTGGCACCTGCGTCTCTGATAGCTCGCAATGCTGGAGTCGAGGGAGAAGTGGTGGTCGAGAAAGTAAAGGACAGCGAGTGGGAAGTTGGATACAATGCAATGAGCGACAAGTATGAGAATCTTGTTGAATCTGGTGTAATCGATCCGGCCAAAGTGACGAGATGTGCACTTCAGAATGCTGCGTCGGTCGCTGGAATGGTTCTCACTACCCAGGCCATAGTTGTGGAGAAGCCCAAACCTAAGGCTCCTGCAGCTGCACCTGCACCGGGCCAACTTGCTATTTAAGTGTTGGGGCCTTTTCTGCTTGCGATCAAAGTTTTTAGATTGATGAGGAGTTACGGTGAGCGTGCCATTTTGAGGTGAGATAACTAAAGGCGGCTACCTTTCAGATTCTTGTTTAAAGGTCTAGTTATAACATTTCTGCGGTTAATTTACTTGGAATTCACTATTTTGAATGTAATCATGTATGAGAACTGGGTGCTATAATTGGTTCTTTGTAATATCTGCAGCAAAAATTTTTGATTCTAGTATGTGATTCCAAGTGAAAGTGATATGCTTTCTATTTGAGTTGTACGAATTTTCTGATCATGGTTGTGTACTGTGTGTACTGGAATAGTTAAGCGGTCACTTTATTGCAAGTTTATCTCCCTACCTGTTTATTAATGGATGCTTATTTTGAACTGAAACTCAACTGTCTGAAAGAAAACTATTAAGAGAGTGTTTCATTGCAAGTGTAAAAAATGCATTGAGTCTTATAATAGTTTGTTTGGCTGCAAGTTCAGTTGTAAATTGAGGTCTAATTGCTAGGGGTGCATTCGCTCGGATATGATACTTACCATATTCATATCCGCTTACCCATCTCGGATGCGGATTTGAATACGGATATATTTTGGTAAGGAAAATTCATATCCATATCCGCTAAAATTAGATACAGATACGGATATACATGCGGATATATAAACGGATATGCATGCGGATACAAAAGAAGATGAGAAAACTAGATAGTATTGAAAAAAATATAGTTCATGTAAGTTATTAATATGTTCATTATATCTCAAAAGCTAAAATTAGACATCTTGATCATCAAAATTAACCTCAAATCCATAATCTAAAGATTAAAACTATCATAAAAATATGACTAATATGTTTTCGGATATTTCGGATACGGATCCGGATATTTCGGTACAGTACCATATCGGTAACCATATCCATGAATTTCACCCTCTACTTTGCAAGGTAGGGGGTTGTCTGCAATTGCAAGGAGAGGTGTTATTTGCAATTTTACCGTTCCCACCATGTGACTTTCGGGGGTTGCCTGCCAAACCCCTTCCCTAATCTCCTTCTCCATCCTCTGTGCATCTCCTAACACCAAACACTCCATCCACCAAACCATTTCCCTCCACGTGTAAAGCAAAACCTCTTAGCTCCAGCTGTCAGTAAAAGACCTGTCAACGTGGTCACAACAGAGAACGCTCCAAAATCCGACGCTTTAGAGCTTTTATTAATATAGAGGAGAGAGAAAGTAGAGAGAGAGAGAGAGAGAGAGAGCTTAAGTTGACAGGTGGAGCTCGAGCAGAGCTGATGCGTGGAAACGGTGACAGGAGAATGGGGACGTCGTGTTCGAGGCTCAAGCGGCACAAAAACCCTAACGCCATCCATCTCCGCTTCTCCTCGTTCGGTTTCGAGATCAGCAGCAGGTTCTGTTCTTCGACCTGCATTGCTGCATTCCCCTCTGGATTAACCTAGGGTTTGGTTTTGGCGAGGAGCGATGAAGGCGGCGGAGGCCTCGAAGCTTCTCTACGTCGTCGTGGTTGACGATGGCGATGACCGTGGCGAGAAGAGAGAGCGTGGTTCGTTGCGGTACACGCGCTCGGTGCTCCAGAGCACGCTCCAGCTCATGGGCTGCAAGGCTCGCCACGCCTTCAAGGTCTCTCTCTCTCTCTAGAGCCTTGCGTCAAAAGTTACCATCTTTTTTGTTCTAGGGTTACTTGCATAGTCTCCATGTGCTACCATCTTTTTTGTTCTAGGGTTACTTGCATAGTCTCCATGTGCTACGCTTTACTAGGACGGTCCAAGGCATTAAATATGCATCCAAAGAATATAATCATTGGATTATTAAACTTTGAGATTTGTGCACTGATCCAAGGGTTTCGTGATTTGTGCACTGATCCGATGGTTGATATTACATGGAAATACATTTAATGTCGTGGACCGTCCCAAACAGATTGAAACTCGGACATAGTATGATATTTATTGTAGTTGTATCCGTTTACTAATTATGATTAATACATCTATGACTTTGATAGAATTTGATAGGGTTTGTTAAGTGGAACTCATAGTCCATGTCCGCCAAAATCGAATACGCCAAAGTTGAATATAGACCAGAGAATCTATGGGTCGGATAAGCAGAAATATTTACGGATATAAAATGATTATAAGGAGAACTTATGAGATTACTAAGTAGGTTGTGTGATAGAAAAGATGCTCAAAATAATAAATCTCTTTAATGAGAGTTGACATGGATCATCAAAATTAACCTCAAATTCATTAATCAAAAGGTAAAAATAGTTTCGACTGTCTGCTCGACCGATACATATGTTTGAATAATTGGATATGGGCCAGATATAGATATTTAATAGCCCCATTCTTTCCTATTGAATATGACTAGGGATATATCCACAGATATCTGTTTTCATCTATGGTTGTGATACATACAAAAATGTATAAAATTGCCTTGGCTTTAGCAATGGATTTTATCAAGTTGATGAAATTGTTTTAATAGATGTTTTTTATTTAAAAAATAACTAAATTTCCAATTCCCCCCTTCTCAGATGAGCAGGAGGGTATTTGAAGTGATAAAGACTGAAATGTCTGGGGGTGATGCTTTACCTGACAACAAGTCAAGGTCAGGAGATTTGGAAAGGCCTCTTCATGGTAAGATAGATGAATGGAGCCGAGACGGGGAGGATTCCCATATTGGTCTGAATAAAGAGAATGTGGAGGAAAGCGACACAATACCATTTGAGTTGTATAAGAGGCAGACAACCGTAGTTGTTCCAAGAGAGGTCTTCTTGAAGGTTACTTGTGATGCTCTTTCATTGTATAAGTATGTTGGGCCCAATCAAAGGGCTGACCTCATTTTGGCTTGCAGGTATAATTTATCTTTACTACCTTCTTATTGATTTAGGCCATGATTTAACCTGGGAATGTTAATTGCTCCTGTTGATTCATCACTACCATGCTGAATGTTCTTGTATGCAATCAAATTTCTTGTTTATCCATGTGTACTTCATATCTTTGTTCAATGAATTCTTGATTTTTTTTCTGATTTTGGAATTGGAAGTGGTTTGGGATGGATGCTGACATTCATGACCAACGCAGCTGTTATAGCTTCTTAACAAGGTTACTGTTGATTCCAGTAGGATCGCATGATGCTCTTGTTACTATATATGCAAAGTAATTTGAATGGTATCTGTAAAAATTGAAACGTATAGAAATACCAATATAAGTTTTGTTTGTCTACTTTGTATTGTGTTTCTGTTTCTGTAGTTCTGTTTTAGTTTATTTGGTGCATGTTATTAACAATGTGATTCTGTTTCTTCCCTTAGATCCTAATATTGTGCCAACATACTGATAAAGAATTATTTTTATTGATATAGAGGCTACTTCAAGCCTTCGTGATTGTGCTCTGCTGTTTCGAGTGAACCAATTTTCCATTGCGCCTTCAGCCACAAAATTAGTCATGCATACAACCATATGCCTATTATGGAAAGAATTAGAGAACAACGATTTTTTCATTCAATAGCCTGACTAATTTAGTATTGGTGGATGAATACTCGTAGCGTGATAAGCATTTTCTACAGAGGATAAAGAAAAACTATGCACTACGCCTAAGAACTTTACCATGTGTTTTGCATGTATTCAGTTGTCTATGATCCACTGGATTATATTAGACTATATGTATTCTCGCATGCCCGCCACTAAATACATCCGCAGAAAGTATTTGCACCTCTCCTTTGAGATAATTTCTAATGCAGAGGATTAAGCAATATCGATGTATTCCTTGGTCGAGTCATTTTGATTCTGACTCAAATGTAGGTATCACAATTTCTTTAATTGCATCTTTAGTAGGTAAATCTTTATGTAACTATGTTGGTGTTGGTTTAAAACTTTATTTCGGCTACTCAACTTTTAACTAGTCACCATGCAAGTAACTTGATTGATGTTGTATTTGGATGCTAAAAGAACTGATATTTCTATTAGTTTAGAATTGTATTTTGACCCAATAGAGTCCAACTGAGTTGGTAAGTTGTCTATGATTAGTACACCAAGGTCTCAGGTTCGACTCTCTTAGGGAGCACCCACAAGAAATTAATTTCCTAGAATACTTGAGGCCATGCATCAGGGGTGCCCCTTAACCACACCAAGGGGTTTGATACCCATGGTCCAAAGGGTGATGGAGAAGTTCCCTCGTCAAACCAAAAAACAGAATTATATTTTGGTGTTGCTGTTATGTTACCTTAAAATTTCTAATTATTCTTCTTCAATATTCCAGAATTCGAGAAAGGAAGGAATCTGTGACAGTTCTTTTATGTGGTACCAGCGGGTGTGGAAAATCTACTTTGTCCTCTCTGTTGGTAAGTTATTCCAGTGGTTCTCCTTCGTAAACCTGTGCTATATATTTTTCTCAAAAATAAAATAAAATAAAATAAAACTATGCTATAATTTTGTATATAAGAATGTTTCATAAGTAACATGGTTTGTTGGATTTCCCCTTCAAAATCCAAGGTACACACTTTGTCATCATCACATACTTACATGTACTTAAAAAGCATTTTTAGGAAGTATTTTGCATGCAGTGTATACGTGGTATTAAAGCATATACTAAATGATTTTATCCTTTTTGGTTGAATATATCCAAACAGGGAAGTAGATTAGGGGTGACAACTGTGATATCAACCGATTCAATACGCCACATGATGAGAAGTTTCGCAGATGAAAAACAAAACCCTCTCCTTTGGGCTTCAACATACCATGCAGGAGAATGCTTAGATCTTGTGGCAGTAGCAGAAGCAAAGGCTAAACGACAAGCAAAGAAACTTGCCGGTGTTTCTCATCCTATCGTCACGGAAGATCTTTCTGCTGGATCTTTGAATGAAAAATCAGGTGTCCAAGCCCTAGAACAAGTCCCAGCAACCGAGTTGATTAGCAAAAAGCAGATGACTATCGAGGGATTTAAAGCACAGAGTGAGATGGTTATTGACAGCCTTGACCGGTTAATTACTGCATGGGAAGATAGAAATGAATCCGTTGTTGTCGAGGGTGTCCACCTAAGCCTTAATTTTGTGGTGGGTAACTGATTAATATTCATTGTGATATTAAATTCTCATATATATATTTACTGCATGTCTGGTTAAATATTTCAGTTCTTTTTTAAGAAGCGATAAATGAGTCAAGATTTTGGCATAAAAATTTCTTTGTTTCTGCTCTAGCCAATTTCGAGGAATTTGTATGCACATTGCTGATTTCTTCTCTTGCATTTTCCTAGATGGGTCTCATGAAGAAGCATCCTTCAATAATACCATTTATGATTTACATCACAAACGAGGAGAAACACATGGAAAGATTCGCAGTACGCGCAAAATACATGACACTAGACCCATCAAAAAATAAATATGTCAAATTCATCCGAAACATCAGAACAATTCAAGAGTACCTATCAAACAGAGCCGACAAGCATCTAGTGCCCAAAATCAACAACACAAATGTTGATCGAAGCGTGGCAGCTATTCACGCCACAGTATTCAGCTGCCTAAGGAGACGAGAGGCAGGTGAACAGTTGTATGATTCAGCCACAAATACAGTATCCATCGTACATGAAGAGTATAGAAACCAGTGCACTGCAAATTCTCTGAGCTCGAAGGGGATGTTTCAGTTGATTCAGAGGAAAGGGTCTTTGAGGCATCTTATGGCTCTTCTTAATACAGATGGGTCTGTTGCTAAAGCTTGGCCTGTTGAGTCTAATGATGGTAACAGTAAGTCAATATCTCAAGGACCAGTGTATGGCCCATTACAAATTGCGAAGGCAGAACCAGTAAACCTTCAGTTTGGTAATTTTGGGATCAGTGCTTGGCCCGATGATGCATGTGGTACTAGTCATGCTGGAAGCCATGCTGAAAGTGTTGATGAATCGAGGGTTGACGGTATGGATTCCGGAAGTAGATATTTTTCCTCTTGTTGCAGTTCTCCGAGGTTTTCGGATGTACCTGCCAAGGAAGTAAGTCTCACTGTCTTTATCAAAATTATTGTTATCTTGGACATTGATGCTCACTATCCAAAACTAGAGCTTGCAGATCTTTGGGTTAATTGTGGATAGACCTCCACTCAATTGCAGATAGGCCCCCTGTAGTTCTATTGTTGCGGTTAGACCTGTTGTACTACCTGATTGCGGATAGACCTGCTGCCTGAAATTTGCTTAGACTCATTTACCCTCATGAGGTCTATTTGTCAAAAAATATGTTTTTAGAGGGTAAAAGAGTCGAAAAATTTTACTCCAGAAGCCTATCTGCAAAATAGAACTACAAGGGTCTATCCACAATTGGGTGATGGACTCATAGTACAGGGGATCTATTAGCAATTAACCCTTTATTTTTTGGTGACATGCCCACATTGTTTGCTCGACAGACTTCCTCTTATGTGTATATGTGTGCACGAATTGTAGTTTATTCCATCTACTTCTTTGAGTGTGCATTTAGTTTGAAATAAATATTGTTTTATTTTCCCAATGGGATTAATTCCTCTTTTATTTGTATGATAATGGATTGAGGAGCCGAGTATGAATATGCTGGTTCTCATGTCTGACACGAGCCTAACGGTCATTATTTTCTGTGTCAACGCTCATTTTATGTGACCTCTTGATTTGGATTTGTTGTTTAGAAAAGCTGTGTTTGTTTTCTCAACCATTCTTTTGATTTGGCTTTTGCAGCTTCTGGTACATCTTTATAACTAAAGTTTCAGATTTTCTTCCATGACTACTTCCTCCTTGCTGCTAGTATAATAAACTACTTATGATGAATATTTAGTGCTCTTGTTCCATGCATGTTAATTTATTTATTCATTTTTATTTTTATTTTTCCTGATATCAGCTTGTGAGACATCTCCTTCTGTTAATTTCTTTCCTTGGGAACTTTTACATATGATTTAGGCTTATCTGCATCTAGCTTGGGATACGTATCTCGAGTCTCAAGGTTTTGTTGAGTCAGAGAAATCATAATATGAACAATAGCCTACAGGAATAGAAATATCTTGCAAGTAAATATGCTTAGCTTGACAATGAAGAGGCGTTCCCTTGTTTCTTATATTTCCATCCTTGTCGCTTGATTTGTTTGATTTTATCCATATTCCTTGTTGAACTAGGGAAAACAGTTAGTTTCCAGATTCATGATTGTTTCTGCAATTTGTAACATTGGATGTCACCTTTTCATGATGTAAATATTTTCTAGATGACAGAAAATTCCAAGGTAAAATATTAAAATTTTACTTTGTTTGTGGTAGGATTGCAAATTTTCCCTGGTTTACTGTTTACCTTCTGATTGTTGTATTTGTTATTTTATGGCTTATTTTTTGTTGACCTTCTCTCTTTTTTCCAGCTTAAGGAAGATTTATCAGTGTCAGGCAGCGAAGAAGAAGAAGATGATGACCCAGTTGATATAGATAGTGATGACGATGATTTAAGCAACGGAGATAAGAAAGAAATTATACTTGAAGAGGTATGAATTCAAGACCCTTTTCGATACCTGATAAGATGTTCAGTGTAATATTCCTAGGTATAGTGACAGCAAGCTATTTGTAGAATGAAAGACAGTAATTTATAGTAGTTGCTCTTTATGTAGTAATTTCTTTAAATGATAGTAAAATAAAATAAAATAAAAACTAGCCCACTTCCTGATAGTTTGATAAAAAACTTTAAGGATAGTAGCCCCTGTTATTTGCCAAAAAGTGTTTTTGAATGAGAATAATGGAATTACTGCCTAATATATGTTGGTTTGATTGCTTTTTTTTTTTCACAGATGGAGATGGAGGGCTCCGTTGATGAAGACTCAACCAAGTCTGATGAAGAGTACGAAGACCTAGCCATGCGAGATAGCCAAGACAGCGGTTACTGGTCCGATGACGAAGAAGACAAACTAAAATTTGAGAAGGGGTCTTCAGAAAATGATTCAATGGCGAGTGCTGAAGACACCGAGAAATACCAGCAGAATCTAGATCTTTTCCTAAAATTAAGTAATCGGTTTTCTGAACCTTCGCGTACTTGCTCACTTCTTTCTGAAACAAAAGGAAGGAATGCAGGAGCAAGGGTAAGAACTCGCAGCCAGTCACAGAGTATTTTGAGCTCATTAAACTACTGTATAGAGTTATAAGGCTCTGATTGCCAATAGCAGTTATAAAGATGTCTCTTGTTTGTCACTGTAATGGCTAATTAAACTATTATGCAGGATGTTTTGTTGGATGTGCTCTCATTTACTTTCGTTACCTTTTCTCATGAGGTTTTATGTGCAAATCAAATATACATGGAAGTTGATTGCCTGTCCCCTATCATCTTGTCCAAGCAATTGATCTCTGCAGATTATAAGTAACAAGAATACCATATATATATATATATATATATATATATATATATATATATATATATAGAGGCTCGGTCTCCACTTGCCCCATAGACTTTCAAATTTATTCCTTCTTATTTGGTGAACTATTTTCTATCTGATATATATATATATATATATATATATATATATATATATATATATATATATATATATATATATATATATATATATATATATATATATAGGCTCGGTCTCCACTTGCCCCCATAAACTTTCAAATTTATTCCTTCTTATTTGGTGAACTATTTTCTATCTGATCCTTTCCCTTTAAGCTATTAATTTTGGCCTTACCTCCTGAACTATTTTTCGTCTCACCTCATCCTCTGGAGCCATCACTAAATCCATTAAAACACCCATAAAGTAATAACTGAAAAGTGGTAATTAGATATTTCTAAATAATAGTTTAGGCGGTAAGCAGAGGCGAATTTAATAGTGTAGGTTGGAATGAAGAGGCGAATTTAATAGTGTAGGTTGGAATGAAAATGATTCAGGGGTGAACGAAAAGTTACAAGGTGGCAACATGCGCGATCTCCATTACAAATAGGAACTTCATCAACGAGTGTAACAATTTTTCTGTAAGATCGTACACAACGAGGCTGATAAAATTTACTTTGATCAACCAGAATCAGTCTCCAATCATGACCTTATAAAATAACAGATTATTCCGCAGGACTACACCCACCAACATGGAGGAGAGAAAAAAAATTCACACACAAACTGAAGGTAGCTTTTAAGGCACATTCCAAAGCGATGAAAGGGTTCAATCTGAGGGGGAAAAATGAAATAGAAGTGCTTATTCGATCAAATTTATGATAAAATCCACTGCATGATGTGTTACATAGTAAATCCTTTAGCAAAATTTTCACAAAATACAGCCTTATGAGCCTTTTTTTTTTGGTGGCATTTGACTGCACTTGTTTTTCAATTATTTACATCAGTAAAACAGTAATTTATACTCTTTCAGGCATAACTCAAAAAGCACCATTATAGAATATATGGAACTGAGCATTAACTAATCCTCATTATCAATCATCCTTCGAACATCGTTAACTACCAACCATGCTTTATGTCCTCCAATCACTTCATTTTGTTTCTGAGAGTCCCTCCAAAGCTGCAGCATGTAGGATAATACCGTCAGATAATGATGCAGAGTTTGGTCATTCGAGAGCAAAATAACGGAAATAAATAATATAATCACACCTGTATGGTTGGCATCTTCTGCTCATGTTCCAACGTTTCATGTTAAGATCAACAGAAGCACACAAGATCAGTCTCAAGACTTTCAACTGTATGATCTTTAAGATTCAAATAAAACAATACTTGAAAAACAATAATAACTTTCTTGTATTACACTGGTGTTTATTTTCAAATAGTTTTGACAAAAATGACTGCTAGTGTTGCCTGGAAGTTAAGGAGGTATATATCCTGCTACCGTATAGTAAGCTAAAGAGCATGAGGTATTGAGCTGATAAACGAGTACAAATTTCAAGATTACAAGAATACCAGGTTGGTATTTATACGGTACAACACAAGTGATTGCAATCAATTAGCATAAAAATTCCAAATTCCAATGTTTCACACTCTTGAAACAAGAATGAATGCATGGTCATCATCAAAATCACCATCAAGTTATTTCACCTCAGCACTACATGAAATAGGAGAACAAATGTGTGTTTGTCCGTGAAACAACCCACTGACGTGCATGTAGCATCACCGTCATCAACCATTTCACATACACACAACATTAATCATCATGAAGATCCATTTCCAATCAGAATGGACACCAATGGACAAACATAAAACCATCATCAAGAGCCATTCTACACATAAATAGCATTCATCATCTCTTCATCAAGATGGAGTATGCTATGTGGCACAAAGGTGAAAGTCAATGAAGATAAAGACACCTATGTGAATGAACAAAAACAAAAGTGTAACACATGCGAAGGACAAAAGTTTGTTTATACTGATAAGAAGCTTTCTATAAGAGATTTGAGTTTAGCACCCAATATTCTGTTCATGCTAATGAAGTATATCCACGACATGACACAGGTTTACCTTTGCTGAAATTCTTTTTTTTCGCCCTTGAAGAATGGAGCCATAAGCATCCTTTTTTTTTCTTCCTTCTTTTTTTTTTTTTTTTTTTTTGTGGGGCAATTACTAAATCAACTAGTGGTTTCAAGGAAGCCTAGTGGTTTTTCACGAATGTATGCTTTGTGCATTTGACTATAGATCAAATTGTCTAATTTAAATGGTTATTACTTATAAACCATCACATTAATTAATATTCATTAAGTACCAAGCACATTAAGTAATTGTTTCTTAGGCATCCAAGGTTTCCAAGAATGCTCGTGCTCTCTACAGGCATGTTTCCTTGTTTTTACATTATCATTCTCGGAAGCCAACCTATTGCTACTTAATACTACTTTTCTAGACAAAAAAATGTGTAAACAAACGATTGCTAGGTGAGTATTTCCAATCTGCCATCTTTTCATAAAGAACAAAAGAAAACCAAGCTAAATCACTCGAGTGACAAGGCAAAAATAAAATACTGAAACTAATAAAATCACATAAAACATAAAATCAACATAACTATGAAAAATATAAGAACGAGTGAATTAGTGAGGGTGTGAATCTTACAGTTATTCCTGCACGAGTAACGAGCTTTTGTGGCACAGTGTTGACATCGACACAATAGAACCGGATTCTGCAGCATCACACATACAGAACATCAGAATCTTTCAAAGAAAAAAGGGAAGAAATTAAAAAAGAAACTTTGAAGGAACTTTAGCCCATTATGAAAGCACATAAGCAGCAAATCAGTTGGTGCTGCTAACTGAAGCATCAAAAATTTGTACAATTGTACATCCAATGCAAAGTTTTCAACAGAAGTTGGTCCATTTATAAAGCTACCATTTTTATTTTTATTTTTATTTTTGAGATAAAGCTAACAAATACTGCTATGAACAGTTATTAAATTTGCAAGGAAAAGTGAAGTCATTCATCTCTAACCTTGGATAGTAATCAGCAGCCAGTTTTTCCAATTTGGGTTTCAAATATATGCACTTTCTACACCAATTCGCCATCCTGCACATCAAAAAACAACTAAAAATATTAGAATAACAAAAAAGAAAACATCTTTCGCCTTAAATAGAGAAAAAGAGCAAAGAATTGAACCATAGAACAACTACAGAATCCTCGAGCTGCTGAGCCTCGGCGATGATTCGATCGAACTGCGCTTCGCTGGTAATGGGTTCAAGATCGATCGATGTAGGAGAATCGTTTTCGTCGTTGATGATCGAAGCGGTGGTCAAAGAGGTAGCTTTTTGGCGGCGGCGATGAAAAGGGGAGATCTTGATCGAGATCGACGAGGTTGGAGATGGAACTGGGATTGGGTTTGATTGAAAGTGAAGGCATCGATGACGATGATGATGATGAGAGGATCGAGGAAAGAGGAGGGAAGAGAGATCAGAGGAGGAGAGGAGGGAGTCCGATAGGGACATTGACATGGTTTCGGGTCGAGCAGAAGAATTCAAAGAGTTGGGAGATTTGCAAGAGGTATATATTAGTTAAACAGTTCAAAGATTCAACTTGTATCTATTAAGTCCCCAAATATATTCAAAAACCAATTTTTAGAACTTATACATTTTGGATTTAAGAGAAAATTATTCCATAGATTGAGGTGTACGAATAAATCAAAAGGTTAGAATGTATATTTTGATCTCCATTTGACTGGGAAAAAATAACCTAAGTTGATCACTAAAATTAAAAGGTACAGACTTAAGTGCACATTGATCCCTGGTTGAATTTTTTTTAAAAACTCATTTACCCTCAGATAGACTCGCGATTTCTTTGCTTTTCTTAGGCTGCTTTTTATTTATTTTTTAACCGTTTATGCTTTTAAAGGGTTGCTTTCAAAAGAAATATAAAAATGCTTTTAAAAGTAGCTTCTCTTTGTAAATTTTACACCAAATTTACCATTTACTTTTTACGGAATTAAAGTATTTGTCCCAAAATTATCTTGTCTATTTTGATAACTAAATCTATCTCTATGTTGGTCATTTTCACTTATAATTAACTTGAGGAAGTTTTATCAAATACTTTAACTGCTTTAAGAAACAATTTATGAAATAGATTACTATTTTCAGCAACTATATAACTTATTCATAAATTAAGCTCCAACAATATTAAACCGGCTGCCCCACACTAGTTCACTCCACAGTAATATTTGTCAAAATTCCCCCAGGATAAAGTAGTCAAAAAAAATTTAATCCGAAGGTCTATCTGCCAAAATGACACTATGGGGGTAGAAAGTCCAAAACAGTGATACTACGAGGGCTCTTTGTGTAATTAACCTGAGAAAAATATGAGATATAAGTGTCGTAGTTTATCTGCAACTGATCCTACAAATTGTTATTCCACAGATAGAGAACAAAATTTGGAACTGAAAACAGTACAAAGGCTTTTGAAAACTACTGGGTTTTTAGTAAACTCAAATAATGAAAGAAATCTGCATGCCAGCTTTTTTGGTTACAAATTAAAACCAGTCCTCAAAATACAGGTGATGAGGATTCAAAATGCCAGATTCCTGAAGCTCCTGCTGTCAAGATCTCAGCACAAGACCTTCACAAAATTCCATCAACAGTGTGTACAAGATGCTTACATCATTAGGGTCCAATAAGAAAGAGTGAAATATTAGGAAACACTAACCATTATTAGTCTTGAAATTGCATCATGAGTAGTTTCTCAACATATACGCCGCGCTGTCAATATACATATGTGGGTGCAATAGAGGACGCTATTGCTTACAGTCTCTGAAATTGTATGATACATCACCACAAACCAAGGCAAAGAACAATCACATTACCAGGTAAACTGCCGAAGAATAAAATTGCGAAAACAAGTGCTTTTTCTTTTCATCTTTAGGCTCAATCAAAGAATGCGTGAATCAGGAATAGAAACACTACTGCTGTAACTGTCAGAGCTAGTTGCATAGTGAATCCTCTTTCAATGAATAAATCTCCTCTTTCTGATACTTGACTAGCATCTGGTAAAAGGAATGCAACCTTAAACGCCACCAAAGCGTGCAGAAGGAAGAAGAACAAAATGAGTCATTTGGCTATTTGAAACTGCGTGCCATCACTGAGATGGTCCAGTGCCGAGGGACAAAACCACTTCAAAATGTTCGGACCTAGAATCTGCAAAGCACATGATATTTAAATAGTTTCAGCTCGCCATGAACAAATTAACACAATCAAGTAGAACCAAGATGTAACTATAAAACTAATAAGACGGGGGCCATACCAAAAGAAGATTATTATATACACCAAGGTCATAAGGATGGCGGAACTTCTGACCACTTTTTCTAGCCAGCCACATTGCTCTTACTGCCTCCCGATACTGTTATATCGAGCCAGGATACACATAATATAAGCAATAAGGATATTGTACAGTTATTTATCCATAATCTTATTTTGAAGGAAAGGGATTACCTCTATGGTTGACATATTATGAGTTAGGAGGTAGATGTGCCAACCCAATAAAGTGGTCGTGCTCAAGCTTACAACAACAATGATTGAACCGCATATGACCTGAAATTAATTTGGTTTAGCTGTAAGCGGAGTCCATTACTTATGAGAGAGGTAGAGCAACAAACTTAGAATAAGATGGTAAAATGAATCAAAGTAATTTTAGCTTTCTGCAAAGTATTACTCATTAAAAAGAATATGCCCAGGCTTTGAGGGTGGAAACGTAATTTGAGTTGTTCACAGCTCCTACTCAACATGTAAAATATATTTAGATTCCAAAATCTTTACTGCATCTCCTTATAGCACTAAGCACACAAAGTGGACCCAATTCACTACCATCTTAATTATCAAATAATGCACACCATCCTATGTGAGTAAAGGGTGCATTTGCAAAAGTATCACAGATTTTTTTTCCCCAAACAATATAACCTAGTTACCTGATCTTATGATTTACTTACATAAAAGAGTTTAGGATGTCGTATGCTGAGGTCTTGATCTTTCTGAATGATAAAACTCGTAAATATCACCTGAAGAAAGAACATGGAAACAACTCAGTATTTGTAGCAGTTAAATGATAACTATAAACATAAGTGCTAACATAGGGTCACAATCTAAATTTGTTATTCAGGAAAAAACTGTACAGACCAGAGAATAGATGGATCCGATGGCTACATGCAGAATGAAAATTATGAAGGGCTTATAGTTCATATAGCCCACACAATTGTTTATCCAAACACAATGATGGTCCTGCAGCAAACAAAGAATGGAAACTCCACCCGTTGTTAGATGTACAACACAATACATTGTGTGCATACTAAAAAACATGCTTATTATGTACGAAACACATACCTACCATTTTTAGCACACATCTTTTGCAAGCCCGGCAGTGGTGCGTTCGAGGAGGCTTATAAGCGCTGCACTTATCACAATATCTTGATTTCACACCTTGCTAAAATTGTAGAAAATTTTCACATTAGTATTTTACTCAAAATTTTGAGGTCTCATGATGCTATATATTCACACTCCAGTTCTTAACAAGATACCTCACTAGAAAACAAAGAAAAAAAAGGGTAAATTACACTACGCTCGCCCAAAAAAAGAACTTCCAGAAAACCCCCAATAAGGTTCTTCGGTTTGCAAAAAAACGCCCATGACGGATTTTAGATCCTAAGTGTGGTTTAACGCCGTCATGGGTAGGGGTGCAAAACGGTCCGGATATATCCAGACCGACTGCAACCGTATCCGTTTAGAAAGCGGATATGGTAGGGAAAAATTGAAACCGGCCGGATATGGTTTCAGATACGGTTTTGGTTTTGGTTTTTCATCCGGATATGGTTTCGGATACGGTTTTCGGGTCGGAATTGCGTATACGGTTCGGATATCCGGATACGGTTACTGCACTTTTTCTAGATACGGTTTCTACACTTTTTTGTAGTTTGATTTTCATCCGGATATGGTTTCGGATACGGTTTTCGGGTCGAAAAATGCGGATACGGTTCGGATATCCGGATACGGTTTCTGCACTTTTTTGTTGTTTGGATTAGACTTGAGAATTACATGAGGACTAGTATTTATGTCTATGAGGTGACAATTTCTATATGCTTGAATAAACTTATCTTGATTATGTTTAATAGATGAATGTTTTTCTAGTTATATTTAGTGTGCGAAATATTATAATCATATGTATTTTTTTGTCATATCCGATTCATATCCATTTCCCAAATATCCGATTAGTATCCGTATTGTATCCGTATCCGCTTATCTAATATCTGAACCGTATCCGTTTCCATTTAGTGCGGATGTGGTTATGTTTTTTTCTTACCGATGAATATCCGTATCCGTATCCGTATCCGTTTTTAGAAAGCGGATATGGATATGGTAAGTGTCATATCCGAACCGTCTCCGAACCGAATGCACCCCTCATGGGGGTTTTCTGCAAAACGCGAAAACTTATAGGGGGTTCTCTTCAATTCCAATACATATTCGGGGTTTAGTGCTATTTTGGAAGTTTTTGAGGGTTTACTGCAAAATGCTGAAAGTTCTTGGGGGTTTAGCGCAATTTACCCAAAAAAACAGAACAGTCATTGCCAAAGGTAATCTCCCTGCTTCCTTCTCCAAGACAATACGGAAGATGCTAAGACAAAGTATGGTCATAATCTTGATGACTTCTCTTTTTCTTTTTCTTTTTCTTTTTTCCCCCTTCTTTTTTCGGTGACTAACATAGTGATAACTAGATAAATTAGATATTAATTCGGTAAAAAAAATTCAATAACATCTATCCTCATAAGTACTGCACTGTCTCCAATACTGAAATAATTCTCAACAGAGCAAACTCCAAATTCCTCCATGAACAACATCAAGATCCAAAATTTGACCAAGAATCACATACAAGAACACAGAAAATGAGACAAATTCATGAATTCAAGAGAGCCGAAGCTTACATTTTGTTGGGGATCTTCAGAATCCGGAGCAAACGACGAGGGGACCCCACCTGGATCCGTGAGCATCGAAACGAAGAAAGAAACCAAACCCATGAAAGCGAAGAAGCTGAAGATGACGGCGTTGAGGAATCCGGGAGAGGAATCGAGACCCAGCCATTGATCCAAGAACACGAACACTGTCGTGTAGTAGACGTAGCCGATTAGAGAGATCACAGTAAGAACTGGAATCGAGAGGATCCCGCCCTTTTTAATCCCCATCTTCGATCGAATTCTAGATACGGTTTCTACACTTTTTGTAGTTTGATTTTCATCCGGATCTGATTCTTGCACTTTTCTAGATACGGTTTCTACACTTTTTGTAGTTTGATTTTCATCCGGATCTGATTCTTGCACTTTTCTAGATACGGTTTCTACACTTTTTGTAGTTTGATTTTCATCCGGATACGGTTCGGATATCCGGATCTGATTCTTGCACTTTTCTAGATACGGTTTCTACACTTTTTGTAGTTTGATTTTCATCCGGATCTGATTCTTGCACTTTTCTAGATACGGTTTCTACACTTTTTGTAGTTTGATTTTCATCCGGATCTGATTCTTGCACTTTTCTAGATACGGTTTCTACACTTTTTGTAGTTTGATTTTCATCCGGATCTGATTCTTGCACTTTTCTAGATACGGTTTCTACACTTTTTGTAGTTTGATTTTCATCCGGATCTGATTCTTGCACTTTTCTAGATACGGTTTCTACACTTTTTGTAGTTTGATTTTCATCCGGATCTGATTCTTGCACTTTTCTAGATACGGTTTCTACACTTTTTGTAGTTTGATTTTCATCCGGATCTGATTCTTGCACTTTTCTAGATACGGTTTCTACACTTTTTGTAGTTTGATTTTCATCCGGATCTGATTCTTGCACTTTTCTAGATACGGTTTCTACACTTTTTGTAGTTTGATTTTCATCCGGATCTGATTCTTGCACTTTTCTAGATACGGTTTCTACACTTTTTGTAGTTTGATTTTCATCCGGATCTGATTCTTGCACTTTTCTAGATACGGTTTCTACACTTTTTGTAGTTTGATTTTCATCCGGATCTGATTCTTGCACTTTTCTAGATACGGTTTCTACACTTTTTGTAGTTTGATTTTCATCCGGATCTGATTCTTGCACTTTTCTAGATACGGTTTCTACACTTTTTGTAGTTTGATTTTCATCCGGATCTGATTCTTGCACTTTTCTAGATACGGTTTCTACACTTTTTGTAGTTTGATTTTCATCCGGATCTGATTCTTGCACTTTTCTAGATACGGTTTCTACACTTTTTGTAGTTTGATTTTCATCCGGATCTGATTCTTGCACTTTTCTAGATACGGTTTCTACACTTTTTGTAGTTTGATTTTCATCCGGATCTGATTCTTGCACTTTTCTAGATACGGTTTCTACACTTTTTGTAGTTTGATTTTCATCCGGATCTGATTCTTGCACTTTTCTAGATACGGTTTCTACACTTTTGTTGTTTGGATTAGACTTGAGAATTACATGAGGACTAGTATTTATGTCTATGAGGTGACAATTTCTATATGCTTGAATAAACTTATCTTGATTATGTTTAATAGATGAATGTTTTCTAGTTATATTTAGTGTGCGAAATATTATAATCATATGTATTTTTTGTCATATCCGATTCATATCCATTTCCCAAATATCCGATTAGTATCCAGATTGTATCCGTGATCCGCTTATCTAATATCCGAACCGTATCCGCTTATCTAATATCCGAACCGTATCCGCTTCCATTTAGTGCGGATGTGGTTATGTTTTTTCTTACCGATGAATATCCGTATCCGTATCCGTATCCGTATCCGTATCCGTATCCGTATCCGTATCCGTATCCGTATCCGCTTATCTAATATCCGAACCGTATCCGCTTATCTAATATCCGAACCGTATCCGCTTCCATTTAGTGCGGATGTGGTTATGTTTTTTCTTACCGATGAATATCCGTATCCGTTTTAGAAAGCGGATATGGATATGGTAGTGTCATATCCGAACCGTATCCGTTTCCATTTAGTGCGGATGTGGTTATGTTTTTTCTTACCGATGAATATCCGTATCCGTATCCGCTTATCTAATATCCGAACCGTATCCGCTTCCATTTAGTGCGGATGTGGTTATGTTTTTTCTTACCGATGAATATCCGTATCCGTATCCGCTTATCTAATATCCGAACCGTATCCGCTTATCTAATATCCGAACCGTATCCGTTTAAGCGGATATGGATATGGTAGTGTCATATCCGAACCGTATCCGCTTCCATTTAGTGCGGATGTGGTTATGTTTTTTCTTACCGATGAATATCCGTATCCGTATCCGCTTATCTAATATCCGAACCGTATCCGCTTCCATTTAGTGCGGATGTGGTTATGTTTTTTCTTACCGATGAATATCCGTATCCGTATCCGTATCCGTATCCGTATCCGTATCCGTATCCGCTTATCTAATATCCGAACCGTATCCGCTTCCATTTAGTGCGGATGTGGTTATGTTTTTTCTTACCGATGAATATCCGTATCCGTATCCGTATCCGTATCCGTATCCGCTTATCTAATATCCGAACCGTATCCGTTTCCATTTAGTGCGGATGTGGTTATGTTTTTTCTTACCGATGAATATCCGTATCCGTATCCGTATCCGTATCCGTATCCGTATCCGTATCCGTATCCGTATCCGTATCCGTATCCGTATCCGTATCCGTATCCGTATCCGTATCCGTATCCGTATCCGTATCCGTATCCGTATCCGTATCCGTATCCGTATCCGTATCCGTATCCGTATCCGTATCCGTATCCGTATCCGTATCCGTATCCGTATCCGTATCCGTATCCGTATCCGTATCCGTATCCGTATCCGTATCCGTATCCGTATCCGTATCCGTATCCGTATCCGTATCCGTATCCGTATCCGTATCCGTATCCGCTTATCTAATATCGAACCGTCTCGAACCGAATGCACCCCTCATGGGGTTTTCTGCAAAGCGAAAACTTATAGGGGTTCTCTTCAATTCCAATACATATTCGGGTTTAGTGCTATTTTGCAAAACCGAAGCTTCCCTCCCTGTAACATCGCAAAAAAGAGTCGATTTTGATTAAAATTCAAGGCGTCGATTTTGCTAATAAAGTTTAAAAGGTCTTTTTAAAATTTGTCCTACTTTTATATGTTTTTATATTGTACGTCAGTACGATATTCACGGCCCAAATAAAGCCCATTGTAGAAATTTGGACTGGGCTACTAGATGGCCTACCAGAAGTGGACGGTTTAGAAATTTACAATAAATAGCTGAAAATTTTAAAGAATTGTTGTATCCAATGCCTAATAAAACTGTGATTCCCCTGGGAAACCACACAAAATATTGATATGTATCTAAAGCCGAACAAAAACTCTGATAAAGGGGCTTGCATTGTTTGGCTTTAGGGGTGTCCAATTGGGTTCCGGGCTTGGGTCTGGGCTGAGTTGGTGAAGTCCGACCGGCTGCTTCGACCATTATTAATTTTATATATATTATATATATAATGTTTATATTTTTTATATATAATTATAGTATGATATGGTCATTAATATATACTTATATATATTTTAAGTGTATATTGTCATTAATGTATACTTATATATGCTTACATATATATTTCTAATGTATACTATATATAATTATAATATGATATGGTCATTAATGTATACTTATATATACTTACATATAATATATAGCTATATACTAATATGTAAGTATATACAAATATATACTTATATAAATATAATAAGATTAATCTAATTTTAAATAATTTTGGCAAAAAAATTAAATAAAAATACAAATAAAAATCGGCCAACCGGTTTGGCGGACTGACCCGACACCACGGGTCCGGGTCGGGCTAGGCATTTGCGACCCGGACCCGTCGGTAGGCCGTTTGACGACCCTATTTGGCTTCATGGGTTTTTGGGTGCTACTGATAAGCTTGGGAACAACGATGTATGCGAGTTGTATTGGAAATATCCTCACTCTAATATCCTCACCAGAATCTAAGAGTTTCTAAAAAAGTCACGGTAGGCCAGATGTGACATGTTTATGGAGAAGTGGGCAAAGCGGCAGGCTTTCTTGTGAAGTTTGGGATCGACTGGAATTTTGGTCGTGCGGCTTAAAGAGATGCAATATGAAATTTGTCAGTTCATTGATCAAGACATTGCAATCAAGAAATGGTATCGAGAATATTGCTCTTGAAGTTTAGTTTGCTTTTTGTTTAAAGATTTTCCTTTCGTTGGTCTACCAAAAAAGAAAGGCCTAAATATAACTCTATACGGACCCATTTAGAAAGGAGATTCTACACAATTCATATTCTATTTCCTAAAATAATAAAAATTATGAGACTGATAGATGGAATGGAGGAGATAGTCCTAAACATCTAAATGGAAGACAAGCATTCAGAATATTAATAGCTTTGAACCAATTATATTGTCCTAATCGACCGAATTTCGATGGTTGAATTTTACTTTAGCATCTATTAGAATTAATTCGGTTTGAAAAATTTAGATCAGAAATGATTAAACTAACAAGCTTCTCTTCTAGAACCAATCTTCGCTTTCTTTCTGTTGGTTCACAAATTTTGTTTCCTTTTTCCTTCAATTTTTTTTATTGTGCTCAATTGATTTGCATTGTTCTTTTATAGATCCTGGATTTATATATTTCTTTCCCTTGTATTTCAGTCCACATCTACTTCATTTTATTAATCAGGTGGATCCATATCCAAACAAAACGAATCCAGACTTTGTTTGGGTCTATTCCAAATCTAGTACGGTTTAGTTCGGTTTAACTTCTACAAAATTCATCAATGAGCCGAAAATTTTGCTCATCCATAGACCATAGTAGTAATATATGTCAGGTCCGAGGTCTATAAATGATTTTTTTTTTTTTGTATTTTTGCGATTGCTTTTCAAAAAATTCGCATATATTTAATCTGCCACAAATTATTATTATTATCACATGAAAAGTAAAGGAGGGAAATAAAAATAGAAAATTGGAATAGAAATAGATTCCCCCCACATCCCACCTACCACTAAATCCTAGAAAGCAAATACTCCCATGTCTTTTCCGGATTCCCTTCTTTGAATCTTTTTCTTTTCCCGTCAAAAAAAAGGCTAAATTGCATTTAAAGGCCCTATAGTTTCACAAATATTGCACTTAAGTGACCATTATTTTAAAACCGAGCAAATAAATACCCTAAAGTATTTAAATGTTGCAGATCACTACCCTGAAGTTAAAAAATCCCAAATGGTGTTAACATTTCTTTACATGTCCAAGAATATCATATAACACAGAGTACTAAAGTGTAACTTTTAGAAACTTTAGGATATTAAAGTGAGGTTATTTACAAACTGAAGGTATTTACGTGTAATATTGGAAAAACAAGAGGGCACCAACCTCTAACATTAAATAAATAAGAGGGCACCAAAGTGTAATATTCTGAAACTTTGGATGCTTATCTGTAATATTTAAATATTTTAGGTATTTATTTGCTTGGTTTTAAAATAGAGGTCACTTAAGTGCAATATTGGTGAAACTATAGGGCATTTAAATGCAATTTAGCCCCAAAAAAATCCGAATAATTTACTCCCCTCATCATTGGTTTCCTAAGTTTGGCCCTCCTCTTTAATTTTTTTTATTTATTTATTTTAGTTCTTTCTCCCAAAATTGAAACTTCCCCAACAAATTTGTTATCTTCGTCATCATCATCTCAGGTATTTCTCCATTTTCCCTCCACTTTCCCTCTCCATTCTCTTTTTTTTGTTCAATTTCCTCATTCACTGTCGAGAATTAGGGTTTTTGTTGAATTGTTTGTGGATTCCTGATTCCAAAATCAGAGCTTTATGCTTTTTTTCAATTGGATGATGCATTGTCACTACTCCACAATGTAGGATAATTTTGAGTTTTTTTTTCTTGCATGTCAACAATTGATATCAATATAGGTTGAATTTTGATCAACCTTATGAAATTGCAGGTTTTACCCATCATGGGCATTTTTATTGGAGCTTTTTTGGATGTCAAAAACAGTAAATATGCAAATTTATGATCTGCTTGATGACTTTGTATTGCTATAGTAGTAGGAAAACAGTTTCGCATGCATTGCAGGGAATTTTTTGGGCTAATAATTATTCCCAGTTTCAGAAAATATCACAAAAAGAAAATCTTTTTATCACTTGTGGCGCTTTCTTAGCACATATGGAGTCATGTTTTATTTGCGTGGGCACATTTTGATTTAGGCACAAAATTGGAGTTAGGCACCTTCAGTAAACACATCGAACACTTCAGTTCACTACAGTTTTTGAGAAAAACATCCAAGGCATTGTTACCATTTATAAAGGAAAAAAAATTGATACTCAGGTGAAGGTCTCCCCGATTGGGTTTGAGGTGGTAACACCTCTTGATGCCTCCAGAGTGCGCTAGGGCTCGAACTTGGGTCTCCTTTCTTGATATGGGTGCCTCTGATCAAGGTTCCCTTGTATCGAAAAAAAGGAATTTTTTTGATAAACTATTGTTATGTAAAAACATTAGAGAATATTCACCCCAATTTTCGTTTCAGATATTATAGGGGTTTCAAACAGTTTAAATGAGATATAAAGGAAGTTTTATAGTAGTTTTATATAAGTACTGATATGTATATGTAATCTGCATTAAAGATCCATTTGCATTACATATCCAAACCAACATGTGTACACATACAACTTCTTGTATTGCATTCTACCCATATCATTAAGTAAGCGGCATCCACTATCTTGCTTGATAGATCTTTATATATCAGTGGTTGGGTTTGCTTTACAGGCTTTACTACCTGAAGGCTAATGCCATTCTCTTCCTAAAGATTTCTATCTCAAATTAGCCATACCCTTTTTTATTGTTGTGCACCCCTGTATTTCATTAGTTTGTTTATCCATTATGTTCGTTGAAAACTAGTGATAGAATTGGCTGGGAAAAAAAAGAAATGGAAGGATTGGTGAGATACAGGAAGAGGGGAAAAGAGAGAAGAAAATAAAATAAATATTCTGTCATTGTAATCAGTAATCACGAATAACGAGGAGATTTCAATATAGAGAATTTCACACGCTAAAAAACAATATCCTCTGAAATACGAGCTCATGAAAAATTCTTAAAAGATCAACATTATTGAATCTTTTATGTAGTGGTTTCACGTCTATTCAGGTTCCGGTTAGTTGGGTGAACCCATGCTCGGGTCACTTGAATTGTCTATCTTTAACCTGAGTCTTATAGTTTGAGTTTCTACTCTAGCATAAAAGCTGCCCAGATGCAGTGTAATCAGATTGAATTCCAGTCAACTCAAACCATGATGCAGTCTTAGTTTAGAACATTTAGTTTAATTTCATTTATGCAACGCCATCTGTGTTTATGCGAAGCTTTGCTTTTTCCCATGCATGAGGCATCACAATATTTGTGAGGCATCAAACATATTGAATACCCTGTCCAGAATAGTGAAACCATTTAAAATTTGTGACCTGTGTTACCCAGGTAGTTCTATCATGAAGCCGTACCCGTACCTGACACGTACTCGACATGTTCCCGTACCCAAACTTCATGGACATTATTCAGATTTCAGATGTGTACTCAATTATATGAAATATGTTTTAATTTAAAATACTTGTCACGCACACTTCTTGGATGTATATCCTACACTTCATATCCATTCTAAAGCTCATCAGACTGTGGGTCGGGCTTGTTTTAGCCCCCATACCCAAGTTCAAAACTAGGATTTAAAAGGGTCATTTGAGTGTCTAGTTAAAAAATGAGCAACTTCCAATTTATAATAATCAACATAATAAAAGAACCTTAAAAATGAGATGGGAATTTTGATTCTAATAATACACAAATTAAAAATAATAATGATCTCATGTAAAATTATTAATGCGGATACATAGATGTAGCCGTGTCCCCATACCCTACATTTTACAAATTTGCCGTGTTTTGCATTCGTACCCGCACCCGTATTGGATACCCGTATCTGTTTCTATGCAACTTAGATTGTGACAATATTTATAAACAACTAACCATGATTATCATGAAGCAACTAAATATAGTAGTTACTAATTAAAAGTGTTCAAAACAAAGGCTCTAAAATTAAATAGTAGCGATGCTTATGTGCTTCCATGAAAACTCTTTACTCACGTGATCTTGCCTCCTCTGTTGGTTGTTCTTATTAGCTTAGTTGCCGCTTATAAGTTTGCTTTTCCTTTTAGAGTACTCTGTCAGCCTCTGAGAGGGCCCAAATTCCACTTGTACCCATCACGCTGACAGACTCAAAAATAAGTCATATTTGTCATTGATTCTAATATCAAGGGTGCTTTAGTCATTTAGTGTCCAGTTTAGACAAACGAGCTTCGTCGATCTGCATGGCTTTTGTTTCATACCTGCTACAATCTGTTGAACGGCGAGGATGGTATTCTATGAACTTTAGAACTTCTCTACATAGGACCCTTTCCTCTTCTCCTCTATCCTTCCTTTCCTCTTTAACATTTCTCATATGCTCGATCCCTAGATAAAAAAGAAATCAATTGTATTGTGCTAACTCTTGTGGTAAGTTTCCAACCTTTTCACTTTCCCTTTCTGATCCCTTCCCCAATTTCACTTAGCCTGTATTAGGGGTCTCCATCTCAACTTTTTTCCTTTTTCATAAGATAGCATACTTTTTTTTCCCCTTCTTAAATTCTTGCTTCCATGTGTATTTATTTGAAGATTGTTTTTCAGTCTTTTTCCCCTTGTATTCCTTCTTTGTTTGGAAAAAAATGCTTAGTAGATTGTTTTTTTAACGGTAGTCGGTAGAGAATCACGGATTCTAGATCCTAGTGATTTCCTTCCCTTTAATTAGTGTATGTCTTTTTCATGACTTTCTCTTACTTTTTCTTTTCTTTGTGGTTTTCCAAGTGTTTCATTTTTCTTGTGATGTAGATTGGTATTATCTATTGAACTTTTGGTATTGTCTTTGTTGTATGCAATTTAACAATTGTAGATTTTCTTCCAGTGTTCCTTGTATAGAAGATCATACTTCAGATGCATTTCTTGTTATTAATTATCTGTCACGCCCCTGGATCATATGTGCTTTTAGGCTGATCTGGGATCATGACATTACTTTGTGGAAAGGGCTAGCTTATTGGGAATTTTCTTCTTGTTTCTGATGAGGATTTACAACCTATGTATGTTGATCATCGTGTCCTTTACTTGCAAGCCTTTTGTTACTTCAATCTCTTTCACATTGGCCTGATGAGGAAGTGAAAATTTATCTCCATTTTACTTCATTGAAATGAAAAACGAATTTTAAAATGGTTACTTTATCTGAAACTATCTAGAAAATTCATCTTTGTAGCTTGGCTTAGCAACCATTGAATATCATATTCAATCCAAGATTCATCAGCCTTGGACTCAAATTGTAGATTTTTGTACGAAGTTTTTTTACCCAAAAATTTTAGTTCATAATCAAAATGGAGTGTGTTTTTTTAGTTCTTAAATAAGGCAATTTCTGGATGTTAGGGGATCAATTGTGGAAACATTAACATTTCAAATTCTCATAATGATTTTTACCAAAAGGCTCTCCTCTTCTTTCATCAATGATTGTGATCTATTTTGCTCTTTCAACTTAAGTTGTGATAGTATTTATTATGCTTTGATGACATTTTTCGTCAATGATTTTCATCACTCTTTCCTGTTCATTTTATATTTGTCTTAGAAGCACAGAATAAGTCATCTTCAATTCACTTGCTTTCAGGCTATTTCAATCTTTGATTTCCACTTATTGATGGTTGAGCCCTAAAGTGTAGGATAGAATGAGTGGTCCAACTGGAGGAGAACATGTAAGATCTCTTACTGAGAAGTATTAAACTGATCCAGGCTCAATCATGATTTATGTTCTCAGAAAACAAATCCTGATGCAGGAAGAAGTTAGTGTTGCGGGCTTTGAAGTCCCGAGATCTCCCGACTCAAGCTACAACAATCCCCTCCCAACCGTTGAAGAAGAAGCTCGGGACCCGCCACTTGTGCCTCCTCACTTACAGAACACCCTGCTGAGCTTTCCAAATAGCCGAGATGGTTTGAGCAGCCTCCCATTACCTCAGAATGTGACTCTGAATCATCTCTATATAGAGAACAGAGAGACTCCAAGATCAGTCGTAGCTTTGGGGATCACACATCGCTATCGGTCAAAGTATGTTACCGTCGTTCTCTACAAACCGGTTCAGAGAAGGTGAACTTGATCATTGGTCATTGGAAATTAGAAATTTCATGTTGGGCATTTGTAGGTAATCTTTATTCTAGGTTTAGATGTTGGGAGTTGTGTTAGTGCGAAGTTTATGCGCTTAGTGTAATCTTGTGGAACTTTGTAGTGTTATTTATGAAGTGAAGAGCTCACCTTGCATGTTTATCTGCCATGTTTCTGCTTGCAAATTTTAGAGTTTGGTTATGGCATGGATATGTAGCGTGTCATGGTTGCTTGCTTAAGGCTTTTTATAAATTGCTAACAAGACAATTGTGCAATGCATCTCAGAATTGTATATCACAGCACAGATTATCTATCTGTAGAAAAAGAAAATGAATCCTGTCTTAAGTGGATGATATATTACTTGATTCCTGCTGGTAATTATGTTGGCTGTTTTCCTTTATAAAGTCCAGTTCTCGAGTTTTCTTATAAGCGAGGACTTTGACAAGGTATTAAATTGCTCGCATTTGGCTCGTGCTCATGGGAGACATTTTGCTTGTAGCAGTTGATGTTTATGTGATGGTCCCTGGTTGAGACTCAATCCTGAGGTTTTTAACTGAAAACTCCATTTGAAACTAAACATAGAAAACAGAGAAACCCGCATGATCTTCGTTGTGGGCATGTAGTTATGTTCAAATTTCTTCAGATACAACATCATAGTTTCTTCAAATCCACAGAAGCATTTGCTCCAGTGAACTATTGAAAACATATAATGATCATGAAAAGGTGAACTGTGATGATAAGCATGAAGGCTAGTCCATCACGAAATGTAGAACCATGCCTATAATTACAAAAGAGGGTGATTGACAAGCTTAGAGAAAGAAGCTCACAACAATTGCAGGCATATGATGTCAATAACTCTAATCTACATAGGAAGAAGCAGCAGCAGTAGAGACTTCTCGTAATCTAGTTGCCGTACTTTCTACAAATATTTCTTTTGATCTTTAGTGCATGGCCCTGCTACTCCAATGTGAACATTGGAGAAATGAAGAATAGATCATGCTCATTACCAACCTTGACATTTTCCTCCAAGTGAAATTGAAACTTCAGCTTGATCTGTAAACCATTCAACAAAATGCTAAGCTTTGTACTAAAAATGCTGAAAGAAAAAATCATAAAATGCTGAACCGGAGATGAGCGTAGAATGATAACATATGAACGCCAGTAGAATAAATATAATGCAATGCTTGGTGGCTGTGTATCTACTCTTTTAATGAACAAGAAAAACAAGTAAAACATCTAATCTTTAAATGTCATGTTCGAACGTAGAAACAGGTTCAGAGTAACACATACTGGATGTCTATATACTATTACGGCTGCTAATCAAGCTGAATGATCGAGCTTGAGATTGCTCGTGTGCGTTCAATTATTTTAACAAGCTTAAAATTATAGGTTATCAAACACCCTCTAGTGAACTATGGCCTTCAACTTCTCAACTTCATTTGCAATCTGAATCAAACAATATTTTTTTAGGAAATAATTTGAATCAAATAATAATGAGCAAATTTTGAAGAATGCATACAAAGATAATATAAACATCATTGAGCAGTGAGAACTTAGAGATGAGCAATACCACTGAATAATCGTTCTTAGCATATATGTTGAAATTATATGTCGAATTTTTCTTGTGATCTAATGGTAATAAAAACAACTTTAACCTCAAACATGTGTTTCTCCAGTAATAGATCCATCTTCTGTTAAAACTTAGAAGTCTATGGCACAGAAACAAGGAGCTTGAGACATCTAATTCAGTTCTAACTGAACATTTCAACAGTAACTAACTTGTTTTGTACATTTTCTGAGCAATCCATGATAGTAAAATATGAAAGCACAAACATAATCTTAAATCTAAGTAACATCAAAACAACATGAGACAAATATTGAGAAGGTAAACCACTCTGACGCACTGCAGATCCAGCATTTTGTCCGAGCAGTGTCCCAATGTAACTTATCATAATTGTATTTTGAAATCTACATTGACAATTTTACAATTTTATCCTCTTTAACGGTGTCCTACCCAGTAGTATCCCTGTGACACCACTAGACATTATGCAGATCCGCCACTGATTCCGAGCATTGGTTTAGTTGAAAAGATGACAAAAAGATTTGAGGATAGTTAACTCAGACAAAATTTTGCACAAGCAATCAATATACTTAGGATTGTATTAAACATATCCAGATGCTACTTTTGACATATGATTATATCCATGTTGGGCAGTTGGGCTCATTTCTAGCTTTGTACATTGAAGGATAACATTCTCGAAACTATGGTTGTAGTCTTATACAATGTAGTTACTAATGCAAGAATGAAAAAACCTACAAGCTGATTTGGCCAGTCCCTCCGCAAGTACGGCAAGACCGAGCTGAAGAACACTTTGTACAGTAACTCCACTTCTTTGGTAGCCTGTATAGCCCAAACAAAAAATCAAAAACTGATTTGACTTTCAGGAGTTCTCAAAGAAAAATCTAGCATACCCTGCTGTGTATCGAGTTGCCATGTTCTTGGCAAGCATTCTAGCCCTATCAGCACTTTCCTCTGACAATTTCTTAAGCACGAATCCCTCTCCTTTGCATTCTGAACAGATACCAGAACCTCCACAGTCTTCGCAAGGCTTCGTAGGGTTCTGTCTGATAAACAGGAAGTTAGGAGAAAACTGGAAGAGCAAATAAAACTTACAAAACTTCCTACATTGAAATTTGAGGACGCACGTCTAAGTTATCAGAAGCCTTTGTTCTTCTAACAAGAAGTGTTGCTGATGCAGCCACAGCCACGGCAGTGACCACGATTGATGCAGCCGTTTCGGGTAAGGCGGATGAGATGAGTTGAGTCTTTCGCTTGCTTCCATGTAAATGATTATGATCTCTTGCACAGCGCACATTGAAATGAGAAGGTCTAATGGCTTCAAAAATTAAATGTACTGTCAGAAGCATGATAATGAGAAAACACTTAAAGCTCCCGGCCACTACACCAAAACTCCAAAGTAGTTGTGAGGATTGAGGTTTTTTTTTTTTTTAAATTCTAACATACATCTGTAGGTTGAGCACCCTTATTATAGGCTGAAACATGGAAATCGAACCTAGGTAGCTCTGGAACCATCTTAAATATCCCTACCACTACACCAAAACTCCGAAGTTGTGATGAGGACTGATGGTTATATTTCTAAATTCTCACACAACATCCTTATTTGGAGAGTGTTTTCAATTACGCAAATACAAATTACAATGTCTTCGAAAAAGGCATACGCAGTGGAACCTCATAGAAATCCATGATCATTAGACATGAAACTTTTGGGATATCGTTTGTGATTCTTTCTAATTCCATGGGTGATTCTTTCTATTTCCTATTCAAACTATTAATTCATTAAAATAATAACAACAACAACTAGACCTTCAGTCTCCCAATCTACGCATTTCGACAAACACCTCTCGAGCAATTAGTTAGACATAAGTCCATTCAAGCTCTAAGCACACAAGATTGAAAAGAATTTGTTTACGAAATGGATCAAGAATTAGACTGAGAAATTGAATTCAGTAAATTACCCATTTTCGGAAAGCATGGAGTCGATGGGGACGTGAGCAGCGCCCGCTCCATTTTTTTGGGTCGTCCAAAGCTGAGGACGGCCTGTGAATCTCGTCGTTTCACCGCCTCTTCTTATCTTCGCGCCTCCTCCAGATATTTATTTTTCTTGTCCTCTCCTTGTTTTATTATGAAAACGGGTCGGATCGAATACAGTAAATTATGTTTCATATCTGAATCCGAATAAACTATTCGGATCCGCATTCAACCCATTTGCCCAAGGAGTCTGGATTTAATGAAAAAAGGGTTAATTGCACATAAACCCCCTCGTCGGTGCCGTTGTTTGAAAAGCAGCTTAACAGTTTCCTTATTGGCAGATAGACCCCTAGGTGAAACTTTTTTTTGACTCTTTACTCTCAGACAGACTCGTTAACCTCACTTAGGAGCAGTATCTGCGAAAATTTCATCCAGGATAAAAGAGTCAAAAAGTTTTAACCCAAGGGATCTATTTACTAAGACAAAACTACAGGGGTAATAAGTCAAAACAGAAATATTAAAGGGGGTCGTCTATTAGCTATTGATCCTGATTCGGTTACCCGCTTTATAGTATATACATATACGTTATTTGACGATACTAAATGGGCGCAGTGCAAGAAATTTCTATTTTCCAATACTTCAGATCATAAATTAGATGTAGATTATTCCTAGAGATAATGTGCACTAATAACTATACTATAAAACTTATACTATTTTGTACTCCTATAAATAAAAATGTAGGGTTCATGATGGCACACAATTTTTCTTGATAATTTTCAAAAAAGAACCCCACACTTAGTGGCGTAGAATAGTAATATGTAATTTGTAATACAATTATCATTTTCAATATGCAATATCCATCATCAACATCATCGAGAGGACCCACTTGCTATTCATTTCTCTCTGTTTCTTTCATCCCCTAACGAGCACCCATTGGAAAAATAGTTTGGAGAATTATCAAATACGAACTACCCTCCCCTCCTAAAGTAATATATCCAAACCCATTGTTAACAAATAAGCACTGAAAAAAGATATAAAAGGTCCGTAACTTATTAGATTAACTTAACAGTACCGAGTGTCAACACACGCACAAAGAAAGCAATATAAGAAGCAGATTTATTATTACACTGCACACCCGTAACTTCAACCTAACTATACAAGTCATCATCGTCAGCTGCAGCTGCCGATGAGAATGGATCCGACCCAGTGGCTCCTGCAGCGGTTTCAGACCGTTCTGCGAAACGAAACTCAGTACCAAACCCTCTTGATTGCTGCAAGGTTTGCGCAAACGCCTGATACTTTCTGATGTCAGCATCACTCACACTCCTTCGCGCAAACTTCATGGATTCTTCGAAGTGAGCTGCTTTGATCTCTGCAACTTCGTCGTTGTCGTCTTCTTCCATTGCCTCTGGGTTCTCGCTTCTCCTCCTTTCCCTTTCTATGTCCTGCATGTAGAAGATTAAAAGTTATTAAAAACTTTTAAATTTGGGAGGGAAAAAAAGATGCAGGGATCAATTTGTAACTGTTCCATTGTAGTGTCAGAGATACCTCCCAGGAAAGGAGGGAAATGGAATAAAGCAAAAAGGTTCACCTTACAGCTAAAAAAGTTACAAACCTCCATTTACTATTCAATTACAGATCATGCTAACCAGGCCAAGCACAATGATAACAATAAGCAGTCACACTTGGAAAAATTCACAAACAACTAATTACATCTACGAGAGACCAAACATGGTGAAGTCTTTAAGTAACTGTTATTTCCCATAGATGAGGAGACAAGTTTGGAAGTATGAAAAGGTTAAGGTAAGTATTGGGGTACAGAGATAATAACTTCATACCTACTTCTGAAAGTTTTTAACTGATGCAATTTTGGGGGAAAATAGTTCACAAGGATCCAATACCAAGTTGGGAAAGCAACGGTCAAAAGCAAAAGTTGACTTGAAGCTTTCTAAGGATGACTTATAGGGTGCTATAATCTACAAAATTAGTTAGCTGCGGAGATATAAGAACACGAAAATGCAAAAAGACCAGATGCAACTGAACGAAATCATATGTTATGTGATTTTATATGATGTATAGGCTCCTCCACACTACTTCTGGTAAGATGCATATGGATAAAATATTCAAGACCAAATGAAACCCATAATAAATATATCTCTAACTACTAAATTAGAAGAAAGGACTCTTACCTTCTCGATGTTTTCTCTGATTGCATACTTGCAAGCACGTTGGCAAATCTCAGTAATATCTGCACCACTAAAGCCTTGAGTATACTTGGCAAGAGCCTTCAGATCAACATCTTTGGCAACTGGTGATTTCCGCAGGCAAGCTTTGAATATCTGGTGACGAGAGGTTTCATCTGGCAAGGGTATATAAATTAGCTGGTCAAGACGACCAGGCCTGAGCAATGCTGGATCTATAATATCAGGCCTATTTGTTGCCCCAATAATAAAAACAGTTTTCTTGGCAGACATTCCATCCATCTCAGTAAGGAGTTGATTGAGAACTCTATCAGCAGCACCACCTGCATCTCCAACACTACCGCCCCTCTGAAAATAAAGATACCACCACAATAAGCAAAAAAGAGAACAATCTGAAACACAATTAACATTTGAATATAAGGTTTTTGTGTGTATATATCCTTTTAGTACTAGTAGTGAGAACTACTAAAACTAACCCCCAAATCAATAGATCATCAACTTTATTAGACATGGTGAATAAAAGTTTGACTATTTTGTTGATATTTTTTACATTGCAGTTACAAATTAGCCTACTGGGTATTTAATCTTTTCCAAAGTTGATGATTTTGGGGATAATTTTGCAAATATTGAGATTGGGGGTTGGGGGTGGGGGTTGTGGGGAGACGGTAGTTTTGCATGCACATGATTTAAGAGGTATATAAAAAAAACCTGGAATATATAATTTTCAAGACAAACCTGCATTGCAATGGAGTCCAGCTCATCAAAGAAGAGGACACAAGGTGCAGACTGGCGAGCCTTGTCAAAAATTTCGCGTACATTTGCTTCACTTTCACCGAACCACATGGTGAGCAGTTCCGGCCCCTTCACGCTGATAAAGTTTGCTTGGCATTCGTTGGCGATTGCCTTAGCCAACAAAGTCTTGCCACAACCAGGAGGCCCATAAAACAACACACCCTTTGAAGGTGCCATGCCAAACTTCTCAAACTTCTCAGGATGTTCGACTGGATATTGAACAGTCTGCAGTGAAGAACAAGAGATGAACAATATGGCTAGAGGAAAAAAGGAAAATGATGAAAAAATAATCACGAGTAACTAAATCGTTTACCTCTTGCAGTTCCCTCTTCACATTCTCTAGACCACCTATATCATCCCAGCTGACATTAGGCACTTCAACAACCTGTTGATTAGTCATAAAATAATAAGTTATATCAGTAATAGTTCAACAATGGAGAGGGCATAAAAATCTTCGAGAAAATTGGTCGTCGCTTACTGTTTCACGAAGTGCAGACGGATTGCTTGTTCCAAGAGCAGTCTTGAAATGTTCGTTAGTGACAGCCATAGAGTTGAGTATCTCTGCATCTATGGTCTCATCTTCCAAGTCAATGACATCCATCTTTTCTCGTATGCACTGAAGGGCAGCTTCAGTGCATAGTGCAGCGAGATCAGCTCCAACATACCCATGTGTGTCCTTAGCAATTCTTTCCAGATCAACCTGCATTTGTTTATAAGCAAATATAACAGTTCAATCAAACTGAGTCTATGTAAACGAGAAAAAGGGAACACTGGGTGCTCAGTGATTTTAGTCTTACCTCCTCAGCTAGCTTCATGTTCTTTGTATGAATACGAAGAACCTCCAGTCGTCCAACTTCATCAGGAACTCCAATATCAATTTCTCTATCAAACCTCCCGAACCTTCTAAGAGCTGGATCAACACTATTCGGTCTGTTTGTAGCTCCCATGACTATGACATGAGCACGAGATTTCAATCCATCCATCAGTGTCAGCAGTTGTGAGACGATACGCCTCTCGACTTCTCCATGAGTTTTTTCTCGCTTGGGAGCAATTGAATCGATCTCGTCAATAAATATAATTGACGGTGCGTTCTTTTCTGCCTCTTCAAAAGCCTTCCTAAGGTTGCTCTCACTTTCTCCAGCTAGTTTGGACATAATTTCTGGACCATTAATGCAAAAGAAAAAGGCGCCAGTCTCGTTTGCAACTGCTCTTGCAATGAGAGTCTTTCCAGAGCCAGGAGGCCCATATAACAAAATCCCTTTTGGTGGCTTTACACCAATTGACTTGAAAAGTTGAGGGTGTCTTAAAGGAAGCTCAACTAACTCTCTGATTTGAGCCATTTGTTTTCGTACACCACCAACATCATCATAACCTATCTCATCAAGTCTATCCTCATCCTCCCTTTTCACAGGTTCTCCTTCACAAAAGATCTCTGTGTCAGGGGAGACAACACAGTACTCTGGGGGATCGGTTTCAATAATCTTGAACTCAACAGATCTCATGCCTCCTCTAACAAGGAAAAGGTCTCCTTTTCTAACAGGTCGATATGCTTCCAGGAAGTATGCTGCAGAACACGTGAAAATGAAAAAGGTCATGACTAGAAGTTCTAGCACAAACAAAATGGTACATACCCAAGTTGCATCAAACAAGTTACAAGAAATCTCAGAAATAAAGAAACTTCCCAGACTATGGATCTATTGCCAACCAAAAATTAGTCATGTTGCAATTAGAAAGAGGTTGAACATATTACCAGAGCTAAACATAAACAATTAGTGGGTGACATTCACAATCATACTCAAATAGAAAATATTAGTTTATTAAAAAATAAGCGCATAAAAGTTTCTAGATAATCTTCTAAAAACTGACGGCAACAGACCTCTTATGATGGGAATTCCATGATTTATAACTGAAAATCAATATAAATAATAAAACTATATCTAAGAAATTCCAGTTAGACACTTGAAAATATGACAGAGATGATGATTAGTTTATAGTCGACAATAAAATCAAACATAAAAAACCAACAACAAGAGAAGGAAATATAAATAAACAATCTAAGTTCAACACAGTATTGAGCAAACATGGCATATATTAAACAGATCAAGAAGAAAAAAGAAGAGAATACTCACGTTTCAGATATGAGTCGAACAAGTTCCCTGTCAAGCCTTCAATGGTATCATCAATTGGTAGTATGTGCACACGCTTCCCATATTTAACATCCTGGCATTGATGGACTGAAACCACATCACCAAGCCTCACTCTGAGATTCGAACGAACAACCTTGTTGATTCTTATCTTTGGTTCTTCACATGTCTCATCAGCAAGGGCAATGCAAACAGTGTCTTTACGTTTCTTCCCCTGAGATCACAAGATTACAAGTATTAAGAAAGCGGACAACAAGAAATAACACAAGATGACACGAGAATATGATAGGAAAAGAAAAGAAGAAGACTTTCTAAAAACATGCAAATCCCAATATAGTCTACACAACTCTTTTATCTGAAGAAATATAGCCGAATACACCAACTATTTTATCTAGACTTAACACCCCAAAATCATGAGGGGGCAGGGGGTTATATGCAACTTAATCTTCTAAAAATACAAATCCTTGGGTGTAAAGTGATAACTGCTAATATGGAGGTGCGGGTGATAAGTGCTACTGGAGGCATACATGAGGGGGTCAACTCTTATTGAAGACATTAATCTTTATAATAATAGTTCATATCCAAACTGTTATCTCGATTTTGGATTGAATAAGAATTGAAGTAATTATCAACTAAAATCCTATGAATAATCTCCGCTTAGCCCAACAGTCAGATTAGAAGTTCTAAAGGAAGCCTATATTGTAATATTTGATTCTTACTGTCACGCCCCAGCTGTTGGCTCGATGTAAGCCGTAGGACCCACCGAGTGTAGCGCGTTGTTCGGCTCAAACCATTGCCAAAATCGACTAGTCGGTGCTACACTTGGCTCCATAGACTTACTATTTAAACCATCAAATTTCTCTTTGTTTTCCCGATGTGGGACTAGACATTGGGGCTGACCATCAACTTTATTGAGCTTATTAGGAAAAAAAAAAGAGAAGGAAAAAAAAACTTTGAGCTTATTAACATGATCAGGTCATGACAATTGCAATCTCCAATAACATCTATAGTTGCACACAGTCAATTGAATACATCTTACTTCGTCGTAATAAAACTCGGACCCATCCATTGATTAACGACTCTAAAACGTTTACTTAACAGTAAAATATATAAGAATCCAGCTCATCAACAGCTTTCAGTATCATAACTATTTACTATCCACAGTTATCTGAATTATGACATACAAAGTAACAAAACCATGACAAAACCCTAGCTTTAAGTTCCCAAACAAACTATACCTTCAAAAGGATCGTGTCACCGCGAAAAAGCTGCAGCTTTTCCATGGTCTCAGGATTCAAAGAGACAACAGAGTTATCATCGTTCACAGCTTCATCCACAACCAACCGATTCGCCGCCTTCTTTCTCTCGAGTATCGCCGTGCTAAAATCCCTCTTCGTCCCTTTCCTGTACTCAAAAAACCCCCAAAAAAAAAAAAGCCATAAGCATAATCTAAAACCCTAGTTATAAAAAAAATTTTGATGAAATTGTTGCTGAAACTTACGGATCGGAGGATGACGACGCTTCTCCTTGATTGGATGCCATCAAAATTTTCGAGCAGCGGAGAAATTTCAAGAATTCTAGAGAGAGAGAAAGCACTTGAAAGAGAAGAACAGAAAGCGAAAGAGAGGGGGAGATTATTTATATACTTTGGTTTCCTTGTCGGAGTCCAACTCGAATCGTGGCGAGCTGGGAATCCGTGAGGCCTAAGAAAAGAGCAGAAGCAATCCTGGCCGTTGGATGAGCCCACACACGTGGCTGCTTTTTATACCCCTAATCCGTATTTGCAAATTTAATCTCAAAATATCCCCACATTTGTTTTTCTACCCGTCAATTTTCAAAATCACTAATACACTTTTGATTCTGGTTAATTAATTTTTCAAAATCAATTTAGTAGCATTTTTCGGTTATTTAGCCTAAACCATTGGTAACTTGGTCGGGTTCGGTCACCGAGTCAAGAATGTGTTTGTCAATCCATCTAAAACTGGTATGGGATCAGTTTTGGTCCAATTCTATTCCAAAACAGTTCTAGTTTGTACCGGAGGAGAACTAATTGAGTCAGTTCAGTTCTGCAAACTCCTGTTCATTGCTCTTGCTTTCCATTGTGTCTCTGTTAAAAAAAAATTTAACAACATCAACGTGCTTACCATGAGCACTCCTCTAATGGCATGTTGCTCTGCTAATGGTATTCATCTAAAGCTTTTTCATAGGCACGAGCACTTTATGCACTGTAAACAATGTTACAGTATGGGGTATGTGCTGGAAACTGGAGAGATAAACTGAGAAGTGAGAACCAAGTCATGTACACATGATCATGCAGTTCTCTCCATGTATTTATTGAAAGAGAGTAATAAAATCTTTATTTGACTTTCCATAATGCTTTATTGATCAGTTGCATTCCTTCAATTTTCAATTCTTAACAACTCACCTGTTGCCAATTTTTTTGTAGTTGGAACTTAAACCTGCAGAGGATTTTGTGTGGGAATGCAGCTGAGAAAATGCATATTATCCTGTGTCCTTACTTTCACAATGCTATCATCTTTTCGTGTCTCGGCCTCCTCTTCTCTGAGGGCCTGTTTGGATGGACGTAAGTATTAGAAGTAAGAAGTGGATCAAAGAAGTAACTTCCTCAATTATGAAGTAGGAAGTAGCGAATAGTACTTATTTTGTTTGTTTCATATATTTTAGTAGTAACGAAATAGTACTTCATCATCTTCTTTTATTTGTTTGTTTGGATAGAAATTGATATATTATTAGGAACTAATACATGTAGCTTTCATACTATTCTTGTTTGGATTATAATTGAAGTAGAGGATGTAATTGATATGTATACCATGGTAAAATTACTTCCCTTTCTCACTATTAACTAAAAATTAACCATCCAAATCATCAATTGATACATGAATCTCATTATACTTGAAGATACAAACAAACAATTATTATACACTTGATTTGAACGGTCGTTTCTCAAGATTTTACTCATGAAAAGTCATTAAGAGGTATGTGAATGTGTTCCAAAACTCAGAGAACCACCGCCTCACCAATGCTATGCAAAACAAATTGATTTTAGCTGCCACCTCACCGATACAGTGTATAAAAATAATATCAATTTTAACTCCAAATAAAAATCATGCATGCACATGATGATTCATATTAAAAGTTCTAGCAGAAAGACACATAAATGAAGCCTTTGCATGAGAGAGATGGCGGTGAGAATATTGCTTTGATATTTGATTACTTTTAAGAGAATCAATTTAAGATTTTCATCTGCCCTTTGTGAATCTCTAATTTAAGTGGACCCCACTTTTCACCTACTTCCTCTCTACTCTGAGCCAAGAGCGGAAAATATAGGAAGTAGGAGTGTCACCTAGGCTACATCTGCATTTATGGAAGTAGTGAATTCTTCGAAAACAACATAATTTTTCTTTGAAATTAGGAGAAGTAGGCTCTACTTCCTACTAAGAGACAACAGAGTTATCATCGTTCACAGCTTCATCCACAACCAACCGATTCGCCGCCTTCTTTCTCTCGAGTATCGCCGTGCTAAAATCCCTCTTCGTCCCTTTCCTGTACTCAAAAAACCCCCAAAAAAAAAAAAGCCATAAGCATAATCTAAAACCCTAGTTATAAAAAAATTTGATGAAATTGTTGCTGAAACTTACGGATCGGAGGATGACGACGCTTCTCCTTGATTGGATGCCATCAAAATTTTCGAGCAGCGGAGAAATTTCAAGAATTCTAGAGAGAGAGAGAGCACTTGAAAGAGAAGAACAGAAAGCGAAAGAGAGGGGGAGATTATTTATATACTTTGGTTTCCTTGTCGGAGTCCAACTCGAATCGTGGCGAGCTGGGAATCCGTGAGGCCTAAGAAAAGAGCAGAAGCAATCCTGGCCGTTGGATGAGTCCCCACACGTGGCTGCTTTTTATGCCCCTAATCCGTATTTGCAAATTTGATCTCAAACTCTCCGCACATTTGTTTTTCTACCCGTCAATTTTCAAAACCACTAATACACTTTTGATTCTGGTTAATTAATTTTTCAAAATCAATTTAGTAGCATTTTTCGGTTATTTAGCCTAAACCATTGGTAACTTGGTCGGGTTCGGTCACCGAGTCAAGAATGTGTTTGTCAATCCATCTAAAACTGGTATGGGCTCAGTTTTGGTCCAGTTCTATTCTAAAACAGTTCTAAGTTGTACCGGAGGAGAACTAATTGAGTCAGTTCAGTTCTGCAAACTCCTGTTCACTGCTCTTGCTTTCCATTGTTTCTCTGTTAAATTTTTTTTTAACAACATCAACGTGCTTACCTTGAGCACTCCCCTAATGGTGTTGCTCTGCTAATGGTATTCATCTAAAACTTTTTCGTAGGCACGGGCTCTTTATGCACTGTAAACAATGTTACAGTGTGCTGGAAACTAGAGAGATAACTGAGAAGTAAGTCACGTACATATGATCATTCAGTTCTCTCCATGTATTTATTGAAAGAGAGTAATAAAATCTTTATTTGACTTTCCATAATGCTTTATTGATCAGTTGCATTCCTTCAATATTCAATTCAAATTTCAATTCTTAACAACTCACCTGTTGCCAATTTTTTTGTAGTTGGAACTTAAACCTGCAGAGGATTTTGTGTGGGAATGCAGCTGAGAAAATGCATATTATCCTGTGTCCTTACTTTCACAATGCTATCATCTTTTCGTGTCTCGGCCTCCTCTTCTCTGAGGGCCTGTTTGGATGGACGTAAGTATTAGAAGTAAGAAGTGGATCAAAGAAGTAACTTCCTCAATTATGAAGTAGGAAGTAGCGGAAGTAGTACTTATTTTGTTTGTTTCATATATTTTTAGTAGTAACGGAAATAGTACTTCATCATCTTCTTTTATTTGTTTGTTTGGATAGAAATTGGATATATTATTAGGAACTAATACATGTAGCTTTCATACTATTCTTGTTTGGATTATAATTGAAGTAGAGGATGTAATTGATATGTATACCATGGTAAAATTACTTCCCTTTCTCACTATTAACTAAAATTAACCATCCAAATCATCAATTGATACATGAATCTCATTATACTTGAAGATACAAACAAACAATTATTATACACTTGATTTGAACGGTCGTTTCTCAAGATTTTACTCATGAAAAGTCATTAAGAGGTATGTGAATGTGTTCCAAAACTCAGAGAACCACCGCCTCACCAATGCTATGCAAAACAAATTGATTTTAGCTGCCACCTCACCGATACAGTGTATAAAAAATAATATCAATTTTAACTCCAAATAAAAATCATGCATGCACATGATGATTCATATTAAAAAGTTCTAGCAGAAAGACACATAAATGAAGCCTTTGCATGAGAGAGATGGCGGTGAGAATATTGCTTTGATATTTGATTACTTTTAAGAGAATCAATTTAAGATTTTCATCTGCCCTTTGTGAATCTCTAATTTAAGTGGACCCCACTTTTCACCTACTTCCTCTCTACTTCTGAGCTTTCAAGAGCGGAAAAAATATAGGAAGTAGGAGTGTCACCTAGGCGCTACATCTGCATTTATGGAAGTAGCTGAAGTAGTCTTTTCAGAAAAACAAACATAATTTTTTGCTTGAAATTAGGAGAAGTAGGCTCTACTTCCTCTACTTCAGTAACTTGTTTGCTATTTCCGTGCAAACAAACAGGCCCGAGTCACGGCCTCTAGTTCTAGGTTTCTGATATTAACTAATTCTATTTGATGTACTGTTTCGGGGCTTGGATTCTTTACATCCTTAATTATAGAGAATTCCTGCAATAAAAGATTTATTAATATAATTTTTGTTAAGAATATCATTCATAGGATTCATAGAAGGATAAATATTGGAGAATTGTAGAGGCTCTCAACAATAAAAGATTTATTAACTTATATGGATCGATGTCATTGACTTATTCAGTGGGTCCCACAAATAAAAAGATTTATTAATATAATTTTTATTAAGAATATCATTCATAGGATTCATAGAAGGATAAATATTGGAGAATTGTAGAGGCTCTCAACAATAAAAGATCTTTTGCTGGTCTGTTGTTCCTCAGGACCTTAGGTCTTTCAAAATGAAAAAAGAGAAAAACTTTTTTTGAGTATGTATAGACCCCATGCAGTTTCATTATTGCAGATAGACCCCCTTATTGCGGATGGACAAAATCATTGACTCTTTTATCCTCATGAGGTCTATTTGTCAAAAAGGGATTTCTCTTTCTTAGGGTAAGAGAAACTAAAATATAAAAAATCAGTCACAGGGTTTATCCTCAATTTGTCATTAGGACAAACAAAGACGTCCATGAAGAAGCACCTTCTCTAAAATGTTCGATGAAAGATTTGATAAGGATAGCCGTAACACAATTCAAGAGAATCGACAAGTCGGAGAGAATGAAGGGCTAGAGCCCGGCAGCCTAGCGTTTGTTTCATATATTTAGTAGTAACGGAAATAGTACTTCATCATCTTCTTTTATTTGTTTGTTTGGATAGAAATTGGATATATTATTAGAACTAATACATGTAGCTTTCATACTATTCTTGTTTGGATTATAATTGAAGTAGAGGATGTAATTGATATGTATACCATGGTAAAATTACTTCCCTTTCTCACTATTAACTAAAATTAACCATCCAAATCATCAATTGATACATGAATCTCATTATACTTGAAGATACAAACAAACAATTATTATACACTTGATTTGAACGGTCGTTTCTCAAGATTTTACTCATGAAAAGTCATTAAGAGGTATGTGAATGTGTTCCAAAACTCAGAGAACCACCGCCTCACCAATGCTATGCAAAACAAATTGATTTTAGCTGCCACCTCACCGATACAGTGTATAAAAAATAATATCAATTTTAACTCCAAATAAAAATCATGCATGCACATGATGATTCATATTAAAAGTTCTAGCAGAAAGACACATAAATGAAGCCTTTGCATGAGAGAGATGGCGGTGAGAATATTGCTTTGATATTTGATTACTTTTAAGAGAATCAATTTAAGATTTTCATCTGCCCTTTGTGAATCTCTAATTTAAGTGGACCCCACTTTTCACCTACTTCCTCTACTTCTGAGCCAAGAGCGGAAAAATATAGGAAGTAGGAGTGTCACCTAGGCTACATCTGATTTAAGTGTAAACAAGTAGTCTTTCTAAAACAAACATAATTTTGTGAAATTAGGAGAAGAGCTTCTACCTCACTTCAAGAACTTGTTTGCTATTTCCGCAAACAAACAGTCCCGGTCCTCTAGTTCTGGTTTCGATATTAACTAATTCTATTTGATGTAATCGTTTCGGCTTGGATTCTTTACATCCTTAATTATAGAGAATTCACGCAATAAAAGATTTATTAATATAATTTTGTTAAGAATATCATTCATAGGATTCATAGAAGGATAAATATTGGAGAATTGTAGAGGCTCTCAACAATAAAAGATTTATTAACTTATATGGATCAATGTCATGGACTTATTCAATGGGTCCCACAATAAAAAATTTATTAATATAATTTTTTTAAGAATATCATTCATAGGATTCATAGAAGGATAAGTATTGGAGAATTGTAGAGGCTCTCAACAATAAAAGATCTTTGCTGGTCTGTTGTTCCTCAGGACCTTAGGTCTTTCAAAATGAAAAAAGAGAAAAACTTTTTTTGAGTATGTATAGACCCCATGCAGTTTCATTATTGCAGATAGACCCCCTTATTGCGGATGGACAAAATCATTGACTCTTTTATCCTCAGGAGGTCTATTTGTCAAAAAAGGGATTTCTCTTTCTTAGGGTAAGAGAGAAACTAAAATATAAAAAAAATCAGTCACAGGGTTTATCCTCAATTTGTCATTAGGACAAACAAAGACGTCCATGAAGAAGCACCTTCTCTAAAATGTTCGATGAAAGATTTGATAAGGATAGCCGTAACACAATTCAAGAGAATCGACAAGTCGGAGAGAATGAAGGGCTAGAGCCCGGCAGCCTAGCGTTTGGTCCGGTACGAAACAGTCTATACATCCTATTGCTGTCAAGAAAAGGATATTTTTATGAGCATGCTTCAAAACTCCCAAAACATGATTTTATTAATTAATTAATAAAAGGATAGTATTGTAATTTTGTCATTATCTTCTAATTCCTTCTAAATCTGAGCCAACTTATTGCAAATTTTCGTCGACCAAATCTCATACACATTACCCAACAAGCCAATAATTAATTATACATCATCAACAGACAATAACATCAATTAAATTATGTTACCGGCACGAACTTGAGGAGCACAAGGCCCTCTGTTACCGGCGATTGACGAGTAAGAACTCTACCTCTCCGGTTTCTGGGATACGAGGCGGTCGGGTTTTGTCGGTCATCGTTGTCCAACTGCCAGCCGAGGATTAAGGGTTGAATGGGGAAGAAGATGGACAAAAATATTTTTGTAACTGGCCCTTAAAGCTAAACGAATTATGATTGTGGCAGTCAGGGGCGGAGTTAGAAATTCTATTATGAGGTGGCCAAGAATCCAAAATACATGCATAAGTTGTTACTTATTTATTTCATAAAAAGAATTTTTGCAAAATTACTCTCCTCAATCTTTAATATTTTGAAATTGATCCCTCAAATCATTCAAATTGCTTGCAGCTTCCTTAATTGTTAAGTTGTTTAGACATTAGTCCCTCAAATAAATAAAAATGCAACTAGGTCCCTCAATCGTCATGATTAATTTGAAACAACAATCCATGAAAATTAGAGGACTTAATAGCAATTTCAATTATTTGAGTGGCTAATTTTTAATAAATAACTTAAGAATATGAGGATCTTATAGCAAAATCAATAATTGAGGGACTAATATCAAAATATGAAAAGTTTTAGGCACTAAGAGAATAAGAACCAAATATAAAATATGAAAATTTTTGGGGGGGCCAAGGCACCCCCGACCATTTATGTGGCTCCGCCACGGGTGGCAGTGGAACTTCATGACTAAATTTCTACGCTTTAAGCTGGTGGCTTTATTTAAACTAGATTGGATGCACGTGCATTACACTTGATTAAATATCATTATTATTTCTTTTTGGTCTATTTTCTTACTTAACTTGGTTGTGAAATATTTCTTTTATTTTCATGTGAAAAAGCAAAATAGTTTATTGTCTATATATCTATATAGTTAATCAAAAGTATTAAAATTATTATGATCAAGTCAAAGGGTACATATTTTCACGCTAGTATGTATCATTTACTTAGTATAATGACTTCTTATTTTTGAGACATAAAATGCTTTATAGCTAACTTTGACTATTTCACGTAATTGGAGATATGCTCATGCCTTTAAATTATTTTTGTTAATGAGTACCGATTCCTCTTTATTTAAGTATCATTCTCTATCTCATTCGATTACTTTGCAATTGAGAACTTTTTTAGCTTAATTGCCATAGTTACAACTTCTATCGGGACATTATATTTCTTAATACACGGTGGCTAGTGATATTCGATGGGATGTAGTTATTCTAATTCAAGCTGTCAAAATAATTGCAAGTGGTGAAGACCCTAGATCTTTTGAAATGATATATATTGAACATCTCATATTAAAACATCGAAAAAACTTAAATAATACATATTTGAGTAATTTTACTCACATAATTATTTTTAGTTAACATACCTATTGAACATCTCAACATCTCGTAATTGGTGAAGACCCTAAATATTTTAAAAGGACACATATTGAACATCTCATAATCAAACCATCATAAAACTTAAATGTGTGGCTAAAACTAATTTATACCTCTTTTTGCATGGGTCTACAAAATATAATATTGGAAAGATAAAATGTTTAAATGGGAATGCATTAAATTAGAATTTAGTTGTAAATTATTAGAGTAATTTTGCATTCATAATTTTTTAATTAACATACCTATTGAACATTTCAAAAGCGTAAATATCCAAGTTTTCACTTTCCAAATTACCATTTTCCACTCATAAAAAAAACTCTTTTCCATTGAGTTGGTTGCTTATAATAAAATGCTACATCTTTCCTATTTGATATAGTAAATTATTATTAGGCAAATGATATATCTCATGTTTAGTGCAAATAACTATGCAAACAAAGTATAATATTTTAAAGGCTAAATATCAGAAAACTCCCCTTAACTTTGGACGATAATCAAATAACCCCGCATAACTTTGGAAATATCAGAAACCCCCTTAAGTTTAGGGGTTATAAAAAACCCCTTTAACTTTGAGAATTTATTAGGAAACCCCGTTAAAAGCATTGAATTTAAGAAGATTTTCTAATAAAATTTTAAATTTGAAAAGGGTTTTCTGATAAAATTTAAAAGTTAAAGGGGGGTTTCTGATAATCACTATAGTCAAGGCGCCGGGGTTTTCTGATAATATCTCAAATCTACTACATAAAGGCAATCCAAGAAACCATACTAGTTTTAAACTTAGGACAAAAATGGTTAGGAAAAAGAGAAATAATTGCTTTTAAAAGAGTCATCGGTTTCTAGCTAAATTATAAGTGTTATGCCCTTGCCGGCATGGGTAGGTTTGCTCTTTTTTAAAAAAACTAAAGTCACGGTGATGAAGAGAGTTGAGGGAATAAAAATATTTTAGAGGCAAATTTACAATTATCATGATTTTGAGGAAGTTTTAAAAATACCTATAATTTGGAGGGTACATATTGAAAAAATCCAAAATTAAAATCTAGGTCAATTTCACTATAAACATCAAATAAGTTTGGTGTTTGAAACTAAATCCCTAATATCTTTATAACTTTCACTAAACATCCAATAACTTTTGATGGAAAACCCTCAAAATTAACGTTATTAGTTCATGTATAGTCAAATGACCAAAATACATTGCAACAACCCAATAACACTACAAGAAAAAGGGCATTTGCAACTGAAAAATTCTATCGCAATTGATAATTATCTCATAGAATTTGCTACGTAAATAAAAGTAGCCGTTGTTAACAACAAAATAAATAGATAAAATTTTCTAGCAAATTTGTTACAATTGGATTTTCATTCATTTGCTAGCCAAATGTTTCCGCCGCAGACGAGTCAGAATTTATCTTAATAGTAGACCATAATGTCCATTTATATTAATTTAACAAAACCACAGTTGGTTGTTTTAATTCATCTCCTACAATTAACTTAAAACCCAAAATTGCCCTTTAACAACTCACATTCAATGTACATGACTCATTTTTGTATTTGGGTGTTATTAGGATGTAACTCATGTACCTTGAACTTGAATTTTTAAGTTTATTTTTGGTTTTTTAGTGAAAAATTGACTAGGAGGTGGTTGATTGCAACAAAAACCAACTTTAAAGATGGTTTATGTATAAATTAAAAATAAAAGATGATTTCTGTATAATTATCCTATTATTAAGGTGGTTTCTAGGGAAAAAATCCAATTTAATTTTCCAAATTTAGCATCAGCGGAAGATTTGCGACAGACTGTCCCGTCGCAGATGGTTGAAAAAGGAAGGGGCAAAAAACAAATAATATACCCGACCCGTTAACAGTCCTTCGCCCCGTTCTCACTCTCGCGCCCTCGCGCTCGCCTCCCCTTCTCTTGAGTCAATCGATCCAATCCATCAATCCTAGTTCCGAACCTCGAACCCTAGCAATCTGATCAACTTTCATTTCACATCGAAGCAAACCCTAGCGATCTCCTCCACCGCCTCATTCGCTCTCAACGCCTCCATTATCAGAGTAAATTCTCGCTGAGGAAAACCCTAAGCCCTAACTTTCGCCCAATTTACGCCCTCACTTCGTTCTGTTTTTGCCAGATCTTGGAGGCGAGAGGGTCTCCGATCCTTCATCTTCATTACCTCGAGGTCGTAGCTGCTCGAGCGCTGAGGCCGCCGCTGCTCGCGTCGCCGTTGACGCCGCTCAAACTCAGTGAAGTCTCCTGTCGCCATCGCTACTGTTTTCAGGTAATTGTTCTATACCTTATATTTTCGGGCTTTTGATTTTGTGATTTGAATAATGGAGGTGGAATTAATGAAATCCTATAAATTGGGTATTTTGATTGGATTCAGTAGCAAAGAGTGTCAATTTTGTAACATATATTCCTCATGATGAATTAGAGACAATTGCAATTGAGCTCAAATTGATTTTGGTTCTACATCAAGGTTTTTCACTAATAAACATTTGCAAAATCTTTGTAATTTTCTATGTAAATGACAGGTTGATTTTAGTTCCATCTTTGAATCATCCGTAACTCCAGTCCATTTTCATGTATAGTCAAATGACAAAAATACACCCCAATAACCCAATAACACTACAAGAAAAAGGGCATCAGCGGCAGATTTTTGCGACGGGAAAATCTCTATCGCAATTGATAATTTTCTACAGTGAAATTTTTATAGAAATAAAAGTAGTTGCTATTAGCAACAAAAAAAAATAGCAACCGGAATTCTCTACAAATCCGTTGCAATTAGATTTTCATTCTGCTAGCCAAATGTTTCCGTCGGAACAGTGGCATTTTTGGGTTTTCTTGAGATCCACCTTAATAATAATTATGGACTCACATTTTATTTTCAATTTATACATAAACCACATTTAAAGTTGGTTTTGTTGCAATCAACCTAGATCAAATTCTTCACTTAAAACCCAAAATTGCCCTTTAACAACTCACATTCAATGTACATGACTCATTTTTTTTGTATTTGGGTGTTATTAGGATGTAACTCATGTACCTTGAACTTGAATTTTTAAGTTTATTTTGGTTTTAGTGAAAAATTGACTAGGAGGTGGTTGATTGCAACAAAAACCAACTTTAAAGATGGTTTATGTATAAATTAAAAATAAAAGATGATTTCTGTATAATTATCCTATTATTAAGGTGGTTTCTAGGGAAAAAATCCAATTTAATTTTCCAAATTTAGCATCAGCGGAAGATTTGCGACAGACTGTCCCGTCGCAGATGGTTGAAAAAGGAAGGCGCAAAAAACAAATAATATGCCCGGCCCGCTAACAATCCTTCGCCCCGTTTTCTCGCCCTCGCCTTCCCTTCTCTCGAGTCTGAACCTCAAATCGATCCAATCCGTCAATCCTAGTTCCGAACCTCGAACCCGAGCAATCTGATCAACTTTCATTTCACATCGAAGCAAACCCTAGCGATCTCCTCCACCGCCTCATTCGCTCTCAACGCCTCCATTATCAGAGTAAGTTCTCGCTGAGTAAAACCCTAAACCCTAACTTTCGCCCAATTTACGCCCTCACTTCGTTCTGTTTTTGCCAGATCTTGGAGGCGAGAGGGTCTCCGATCCTTCATCTTCATTACCTCGAGGTCGTAGCTGCTCGAGCGCTGAGGCCGCCGCTGCTCGCGTCGCCGTTGACGCCGCTCAAACTCAGTGAAGTCTCCTGTCGCCATCGCTACTGTTTTCAGGTAATTATTCTATACCTTATATTTTCGGGCTTTTGATTTTGTGATTTGAATAATGGAGGTGGAATTAATGAAATCCTATAAATTGGGTATTTTGATTGGATTCAGTAGCAAAGAGTGTCAATTTTGTAACATATATTCCTCATGATGAATTAGAGACAATTGCAATTGAGCTCAAATTGATTTTGGTTCTACATCAAGGTTTTTTCACTAATAAACATTTGCAAAATCTTTGTAATTTTCTATGTAAATGACAGGTTGATTTTAGTTCCATCTTTGAATCATCCGTAACTCCAGTCCATTTTCATTTCTTTTTACTCTTCGAAATGCATTCCCTCTTATATCCATTGCAAACAACTGACAAATTCTGATATAAAATCAGGTGCGCATAATGGAGTTTTGTCCGACTTGTGGGATGATGTTGCAGATTGAGCCTGCAAGCAGTGGGCGTAAGATGAGGTTCTCTTGCCCGACTTGTCCGTATGTTTGCTCCAATGAGGGCAAGGTAATTCCTTAAACCCTAACAAGGGACTATCCTCTCTCTTTTTGACAATTCTTACTCATCATTTTCTCTTGTTTGTGGATTTTAGATTGTCAGGAAAGCAAAACTTAAGAAGAAGGATGTTGATCCCATCATCAGATGGGAAGAGTCCATGCAAGCCCTTCCCAAAGGACAAGGTAAATTTGTAACCTACACTCGAGCTCTTTTGGATTCTACTATATATTGATAGAATTATATAATACTTGAAAATTCAAATGCACATCTATAAGATGCTATTATATGCTCTACAAGAAACAAATTGAAAGGTGATCCCTTTATACTTTTCAAATACAAATAAAACATGTCAACCCTTTTAGGCTCTTGATTTAATTTACTCCAACCATGTATAATTGACATTATATCTGATTTGATTCCTTTTCCACAATGTGGAACTGTTTTGCATATAAACACTTTGAAGCTAAGGTACACTATTTTGATGATTCAAGCTCGCATGTTGGCATTGTGGAAGATAGCACAATGTAAATCTAGCGCTTGTGAAACCATATTATTTTATCTAAACTTCTTCGGTACATTCCCCTTTCTAACAAGATCAGAAGGGAAAAATTAGCCGCTCCCAAATCACTTTTAATAATTATCTAATCCAAAGCATGTGTGATATCAATGACAATGGACCGACATATATTACTATGGATAATGTTCTGAAGAAACGAAAGGTTTTGTGGGTAGTGGGTTCATGGTTTCAAGCTTGCTTAGGAGAACATGCATTTTGTTTAGTTTGACATCAAATGTTCAGTAAATCTATTTAGGCAACCTAACCTTTATATTTTATTGTACTATTGGTCTTGGCCCATCTTTGTTCTTGGTATCTTCAAGGACATTAACAAATATATCAATTGATTAGAGTGTAGAGTTCTTGGGCCTATAGAGGGACTAGAAGATTGCAACAATACTTCTTTATGGAGAATTTAATTTCCCTCCGTAGGGAGTATATTCTCTCAAATGTCAGCCAAGAGTTTATCATCCGAATTAGTCACCACCCATAGATGTCAGTAGATGTATGATCGATGCTTAAGGATTAGATATCATGGATAACATTAAGTAATTTAATGTCATTTGAATATGGATTTAATCTGGGTAAATTGTTTTGTATGAAAATCTGGGGAGAAGTAAACAAGAGGGGGTAACATTGTCGCAATTAGTCATATGGCCAATATAAGAGACTCACATGTGGAAACACTTGCAACTTTACTAAATTTGATAGTTTTGGGATACCATTGTGTATCTTAGAGACGAAGCCCATGCTTACATTTATCTAAAAGATGTATCTTCTCATATAAGTTGATAGTTTATATGGTACCTCAAAGAGAAAGAATCAACTTTCCTGTGTGGACTAGTAAATTTCATCCTTTGTGTATACCTTAATCTAAAAATTGCATTCTCAAGTGGCTAGGAGGTATTCTCCTCATCTTTGCTGATTAAATGGGAGAGTACTTGTACTTCATAGCCCCTGTAAAAAATGACTTATTTATGTCGTTCCTCACCATGTGAAGATTACTTTCTACTGCTTGAAGAATGGTTACTGGCCTTGACTCAATTTTACAATAAGCCCAAGTTGGTCTTGACTCATCCTATTATGGACGACAAGGTTAACACAAATTTTTTTTTGTTTTAGCCACTAAATCGTTGATCCCTATGCTTGCATTGTCGAAAAGCTATTTTTTGAATAACAAAAGGAACATATATTATATCCATGGAGTTTAGACGATGTTGCAAGAGAAAATTTTTAAAAGTCTAAAATTGCTATAATTATCAGCCGGGCTATATTAATTCATCCGAAATTTCTAAATAATATGCGACCTTACAATCAAATCTCGTAATGGTAAAATGTGAACTTTGACATGTTTAGAGCATAGTTGTGTATTTCGGTGGACCCCCCTCGAACCGTAGTCCAGTTCTTGCAAACCGATTCCCGGTATATTTACAAATCGATTCCCTCCAATACACGAATTGGTTCCTCAAAATTGATGTACCGCTTACAAGTATGTGGGGTGGGTTGAGATTTGTAGTCCATTTGAGATATGAACAAGGCCTGGGTCGAGTTATTATGAGATGGGTTTTTTGTGAGGTCAAAGAACACCTAGTTCCAACCAATTCAAAGTCCTAAACTTATGAAGGTCTGGAAATATAGAGTTAAAGATCTACTCTTATTAAAAAATATTGATTAGATACCTGGAATATCTCTGCTGAATAATATCGCAACAAGATGATGTTTTCTTTGAGGCTTTATTTTCTTGTAGCTCTGTTTCAGGACTGGTTGAAGATGAGTTTCAGATGTTTTTTGAAAAAAAAAATACTGAAAGATATACTATGTCCTGGGATTCAGAATTTGTTATGTGGAGATGCAAAATTGCTGTAATATATGAGATGGTTGTGTTAGTTTATCCAAGTTCCAAACCTTCCTATAGCTTTATACTTAAAATTTATATGGAGGATTTCCTCGTAGTTACACATCAACTTTAACATGTTTGGAGTATTATTCCTATTAAATAGAAGAGATCTAGTTGAGACGAGATCTGGTCGAGATGATTTACTCCCACTAGTTTTGGAGTCCAGCCCGATCGGACATCACAAAGACATGTTAGCAACTTGTTGTTAGGGTACTTGCCTATTGTGATCCTTGGTAAATGGAGAAGTTTGAACAAAAAAATAATAAATCTATAAGATGAGCCAAAAAAGACCTCGCCATGAAATTCTAGGAGTACGCTATTAACTTCACCATTAAAACCCTTTATACGATATTATTAAGAGAGAAGGTGGAATAGCGAGTCGGATGAAGGATATGTGACACTAGAGAAGACACTTAAGGATCAGAAATGCAGTATGAATCCAAGCAAACAAACATACGAAATCAAATTTAAAGTAAACTGAATATAGAAAACTAAATATGAAAGCAATTCCTAATAATAAATCACTAAAATAGCAATGCATTGTAAAAGATGTTATGTCAGACGCAATAAGATCTAAGGATATAACTATAATCAAAATAGTTATAAATCTCTGAAGATCAAGAGTGATGCACTACTAGTAAATTGAAATCAAGGGTTGTGGTTAGAGTTCATGTAAGGGTTGAAGAACTCATGCCTAAACAATTGGATTCCTTCACAAATAGTTGTGATCTTGCATGGAAACTCGAAAATAGTTGATTCAACAACTCATATTTGTTCTACCAAGAACCTGAGAACACAAAGACAATTAAATCCAGAAATAATTTAAATCAAAGTACGCAAACCCATAAAGAGGGTAAGCTGAGTGGTTAGGGGAAGCCATCTGGTGTTAGCGAAGATCTCATTGATGAAGTCGAGATCGTGTCATGTTGGGCGCTGCTGCAGATGTAAAGATGTTGGCTGTAGGGGGAGGGGTTTGCGAGAGCGTTTCTTGATGTGTGCTAGACTCGCGAGAACTTCGCTCGTGTGTTTTTCTGAATGAGAACAAAGAGGAGCGAAGGCAAGGGAAAACGCTCATGAGAAGGACTTTATAGCTGTAGGGAATTCTTTTCTTCTGTGAACTAAGCTAGGGTTTTATTAGTTAAGTGTTGAGATTATAAATGAGTATAAGATGGATGGACGGATGGCAACTCACATGCCTTAGATAAGAATTGCAACTCACATGCAAAATAGATGACAACTCACATGCCAAAACATCTCTCACAGAAAATATTTATTCTCAGTTTCACAAATCATTGTCTACCTCTTTCATGAGAGTTATGGATATTTATTATATAAAAAAAAAGAAATCCTAAAGATCTAACTTCTCCATATTGAAAACTTATCCTAAAGATAAAACCAAATGTCTGAGCTCTTATCTGAAAACATCTCTCACGGAAAATATTTATTCTCAATTTCACAAATCATCATCTACCTCTTTCATGAGAGTTATGGATATTTATTATATATAAAAAAAAAAGAAATCCTAAAGATCTAACTTCTCCAAATTGAAAACTTATCCTAAAGATAAAACCAAATGTCCGAGCTCTTATCTGAATAAACAAAAATAATCCGTCTAACAGGATCATTATCTAAAAGATAAAATCTTATCTAAAACAAATTTTTTCATGCTGATCCCTATCAATAGGTATCGAACCATTCTAAACTAGGTTATCCGGATACTTCATCTAGGCTCCTGTATATATGTCCGACACTTCCCTTATCTGTGTCCGTGTCCGACACTCATTGGACACTTCTTGAATATATACATACAATTATTCAAACGTGTACTCAATTATATAACACATGTTTTAGTTTTAAAAACTCGTGATACACTTCTAGAACGTATATTGTACACTTCACCTAAAATTTATGCAACTAGTTGGACTTAGAGCGGGTTTGTTTTATCACATACCTAGTTCATAAATGATTTTAAAGGATCGTATGGGTATATGGTTCAAAACAAACACTTTCTAAATTTATAATATATTCAGTAAAAGAAACATAAAAATGATATAGGGATTTTAGTTCTCATAACATGTGAACGTAGAACAATATCAATCTCATATGGATTATTAACTTTAATAGGTATGTATATAATCGTGTCCTCGTATCCTATCTTACAAATTTGTTGTGTCTCGTATTCGCACCCGTGTCCATGTCAATACCCACACCCGTATCCATGCAACATAGATTCTAGCCATCTATCTTGAGAGACTTGGTAGAAAGAAAGAGAGAACATTTAGTTTTTTAACTCTCCAAAAATAGACTTTTTAGTAGTTGTTCTCATAATATTCTATATGTGAATTGGAGGGAAAGATCTGATTGGATTAATGACAATTAGATGTTTAACTAAATATTTATACACCTGAAAGGCTGAAAGAATGAAAGAATGACTTGTTGCATAGGAGTTTTTTGTTCAAGTGAAAGAATAACAGTAGATAATGTCTTGAGTTGTATTCTATTGTTCAATATTTTGTAGCATAGCTACACTTATAAACTTGTAACTTCCATTGTTGTTAAAAACCCGTTAAGCTTCGGTTCGCTATAGTGTTATTGGGATGTTTTAGCCCCTACTTCTTGCTTTAAAAGATTTTTACGTTGTATATTCCATCTACTTTAGTTGATATTATTGTTTTATTGAAGAGTTTAGCAACAATTCATATTTGAATTATTTGCACTTTAATACCCCAAAATTTCACCTTTTCTTGGGTTTGATAGCTTGAATGTTCCATTTTCACAATTTGACATTGCAAAGTGCAAAAAATTTGATGTTAGTTAGTGAGAACACTTTTCTTACCAAATTTCGGTCTTTGGAGGGAAAAGGAGTTAGCTCTTTGCGGCATCAAATTGTCAAATTAAATGTCAATTTCAAAAGTTTGGGTGTATAAAAATTCGCAAAATATAACTTCAGGGTATCAAAGTTATAAAAGATGAAAATTTGGGATTTTAGAGTTCAAACAAGCCTTCTTGTCTTCTCTATTATTCAAATGATTAATTTTTTAGCTCTTGTTTATTTTCCCTGTTTTTTCTTTTTAAGTCGTCGAAAAAGTCTGGACACTTTTTACCGTTACAGTCTAAGCCCTCTCCTACTGGCTACTGCTTTCCTCCCGCTTTTGCTTTACACCACATTGGTAACTTCTAGATATATCATTTATATGGGTTTGGATACAAAGGAGGTTAGGAGGGGAATGATTGAAGTAAACCCAAAGGGAGGGAATGGAGAGGGAGGGGATGTGATGAAACTAATTGGGTTTGGATAGAAAACATGGGAAAGAGAGACTCCACTATAATTTGTGTTTGTTTAGAGTCTTGAAATGGATGGGAGTCTTGAAATGGAAGGGAGGGACACTACATGCCAAATATAACTTTTAGGATGTGAATAATCTTGGAATTTTAAGAGAACATAACTTAAAACTCAAACCCTCTCCTCCCAATCCGTCCATTTTAGGAGGATTAATAAAGTGAGGAAATCTACTTCTCTGTAGCGCTCCATCCCTTCCCCTCGCTATTTAAAAATTGTAAACAAAGACAGTTTTGGGACAATTAGCATTATAACCTTCACATCTCGTCCCCTCCCCTCTCAAAAGAAGCTATCCTAGCCTTAAGGAACTTGCCCATATTCTCACAAGACATATGATTTGTTCATAAGGTTAGAGTGAACATTATTATTGAATATTCCAATAAATAAGATAAGAAACCTTTATACACAAGAAATTGTGATTTGTATGATGTGAACACCATTAAATAGGAAGTGTTGTAAAGGGTCTAGGCCGCTGTTGCAGCACTTCGACTTTGAAGGCACTTTAGTAATACGAACAACCACCCGGGAAGCATCTTGGTGCTAGGGTTCCCTTGGATTCCTAGAACCACATAGTTTCTTTAGAATACTGCACGTACATTTTGCAAAAACTAAAATACCATGTTTACTCTCTTTCAATATGAGATTTTTCAAAGCAGTTGATACTTTCATTATCAGGAAAAATTAGTAAAGCAGATGTTTTCCATGCTTTTCAAGCTGAAGCACCATCATTAGTAGCAGCTGATGAGAGTTGAAGTTGTACAACTTTCTACTTGGAAGTTGAATTATATTTTTTGCATTCAACCTCTGATTCCTAACATGGTCTTTCTTTAATATTAGCATGTCCATTACTGTCTGCTCTTACTTTTAATTTTTCCTGCACCCAAAATATTGATATTTACTTGTTGACAATTGTATCTTTTCAATAATGTTTGTGCTATTATGTTGTTTACTTGCAGCAACATGTGCCAGATGTGGGAATAATGAAGCATACTTCTACCAGATGCAGATTCGATCTGCTGATGAACCCATGACTACGTTTTATACATGCTGCAATGAGGGGTGTAAGCATGAGTGGAGAGAGGACTAAGTATTTTCCTCATCTGTTGCATTTTTGTTAAAAGATTTTGTATCGGTAGGAGTTGAAGTACCAGTTCGGTAAGGAGTGACTAAATAGAAGAGTTGAGGTGATATTACAAGAGGGTTTCGAGACCTAATGTTAGGAATTTATTCTGCTCTTTTGTGTAATTGAAGTTCTGCTTAAGGTTTTGATATTGGGAAAATGCTCAGTGATTTGAGAATGTTTCCTTTTTATTTTATTTTTTTCTCTCTTTTTTCAGATTGCAAACATAGTTCATTTATCTCAAAAGTCGATAAAGTTTGACAAGCGGATGTCATCTACGTGAATCTCACTGGGATAATGATTCATTGTTGTTGAGTGAGGCATCAAAAGTTCACTCTTTTAGCCAGTAAATTATACCCAGCTACTGATCCGCAATCTTAGACGAGGAATTTTGATTTTGGACATGGGACTATACATCTGGTTTCAAATGTAAGAAGCATATGTAGTGACTTTGAAATTTATCTAGCAATTTTGATATTAAATTGTTTATCATTGTAATCATTAGGATCAAATCTTCATGTTTTCTAGATGAATTTTTGTTATGAATACTAAACAAATTACTACAGCAGCAGGTACAACGATAAGCAGCGGGAGTTCTCTCTGTCACTTTCAGACAGGGATTGTTATTTTACCTTCCGAGTAGGCATTCTCTTAGAACCACGTGCATGCCAGCGTGTGGTTCTCAGCCTTCAACGGCTTGGGTAGGGGGCAAAACAGACATTTCACTCTATGCATGATTGGTTGAGAACCACCTTTTCGCATAAGGGTGATTTTAAGGAGAGTAAGTGTTCCATCAGAACTCCGCACCGTGCAGGGTTCTGATAGCCACATAAGTGGGGCAGTAAATGATGGAACTGTCCCCTATTGATCTCAAGATGAGGCTCAGGACCACCCACAGAACACTTACTCTTCTAAGGAGATTCATATTATTTCATTCTATGACAATGAATACATTGTTACATACTTATATCTATTTATAGGTTTTTTTTTTATAAAAGATACCCCACAAATAGGGGTGTAGAAAAATATTCATAGTTATGGATATACAAAACCGTTAAGCTACGAATATGCTTACTAAATATCTCTATCAGATAGGATTTATAGTGAAATATCCGGGTCCATATTAAAATATCTGAATATATGTTGATCATACCGCTACAAATGTTTAATTCTTAGTTAATGGATTTGAGGTCAATTTTGATGATAAAACTTAGCTTTTCATATACAATAAACATATTAATGAACTCTCTTGTATCATATGAGCTATGTTTTTCCATCTTATATACTTTTCTCATATACATATGTATATCTGCATATATAACTGAATTTATATCTATATCTATATCCGATATTGGTGCATATGGAATGAGTTTTTCTTACCATGACATATCCATAAGTATCATATGCAACTTGTATCTGGTCCATTTGCACCCCTATCCACAAACCAAAGGTATTTTCAAACTTATCCTTCAATCATTGTAACAACTATCATACCCATCAAATTGTTATATTCTCTCAATTATATTACAATAATAAGGGTTAAAATAACAATCAGAATTTTTTTTTAAATTTTAATAAAAATTAGGAATATTAAGTTTGCAAAAGCTCGAAACAAAAATATGGGTAGCCTTCTTGTGCAATTTACAAGACCAAGGAAACTATTTACCCCGTCGAACCGGACCGGACAGAATAACTCTGAAAGTCTGGACCGGATTTAAATCGTCATAATCCCGCAAACAAACTCATCCTCCACCTTCTCCCAATTCCCCCATCCAATCCACTCCATGGAGCTGAGCTGCCTCGATTCCCGTCACCTCCGGTTATCGTTCTCCGCCGCCCCCACATTAGAGGTGATGGGGAGAGGTGACCGGAAGCAGGGCCTTTCGGTAAATTCAGCGAAGAAGAGGGGCTCTTCGAAGGGCATCCTCCTCCTCAGAGATCAGAAGTGGAGCTTATCCAAGATATTGAGGGAGGAGGCGGCGATCCTCAACGTTGAACGCAAATCTGGATCCGGCAAGCACATGAATCTATGGCCCAAAGCAGTTCTTGAGGCCCTCGACGACGCCATTTCGAGTAACCAATGGGAATCCGCTCTCAAGGTAATAATCTCATTTCTTCAATTTTTTCCCCTTAATTGGGTTCCCACTTAAACTTTCCTCAACTAGGGTTTTTATTTATTATTTATATATAGAAGTTATGAAATTAATCTATGCTAAATGGCAGTTATATACCTTATTGTTTAACCCTTGTAGCACTTAAATACCTCAAGTTATAAAACGTAGCAAAAAAATACCATGAGTTGGTAAAATTGTGCAAGTTGATGCCTTCTGCTAACTAGCCGTGAGAATATTCTATGGAATATTCCTACATGCTGCCATGTCACCAAATTAAATGCTTTTTTATCCTCATTCATTGTAATATTTACTACTTTATCATGTAGAGGGGTTAATTCCAAAGGAGGGGCATTATTGTCCATTCGGGTATTTTTTAACACCATTAGCCAAATTTAAATGGCTACCAACTCAGGGTATTTTTCTACTATGTTTTGTAACTTGGGGTATTTAAGTGCTACAAGAGTGAAACTATAGGGTATATAAGTGCCATTTAGCCATTAATCTACAATGAGTTTGTTGGCTATCGTTCACATCGAAGTAGGCTCTGGTTAGATTTTACCTAGGCTAAATGGCACTTAAATACGCTGTTGTTTCATCATCTTTACACTTAAATATTCTAAGTTGTAAAAAGTAGCACTTTGATACCCTAAGTTATAAAAAAAATACCACTTTAATACCCTAAGTTGTAAAAAACTGACACTTAAATACTCTATTGGTTCACTATCTTTACACTTAAATATTCTAAGTTGTAAAAAGTAGCACTTCAATACCCTAAGTTGTAAGAAAGTAGCACTTTGATACCTTACGTTAGTTGTCAAGACAATTTCCTATGAATATTCCAATGAAAACTAACAAAAGGTACTAATGTGCCAAATTTTACAACTTAGCATATTAAAATGCTACTTTTACAACTTAGGTATTTAAGTGTAAAGGTGGTGAAACAATAGGGTATTTAATTGCCATTTAGCCTTTACTTAACTCCAAAACGAAACAATTAAAGAAGGAATAGAGGTTTGAAATTGGAATAGCTCAATTTTTATATCCAAACATGACATATGTTAGTGAAATTATAGTTTACTTTGAGAATTCCAAACTACAATTTTAAACCTTTAACAACAACTTCCAACTAAACTACAGTTGAGAACACCAAGAAGGGTCCTTTGAAATAAGTTGGGTTCCACTTCTTTCAAGATTTTGTACAAGCATCTGATTCGTAGTTGTAAGGTTAGGGTATGGGAATTATCTGGCAAGGGTTTAAAAGTTGGGCATTTCCAAAATTTCTGGGTGATTTGGAAAGTGTTCATCAAATTTGCAGAGGAAATGTGTTTGGATGAAGCTGTTTGATTGCAGAGGAGGTGTGTGTATATAATGGGCTCGTTAAGTTACAATATAGCCATTCACATTGTTGGGAAAAAACCACTATGTAATAGTGATATGTAACATAAGAAACCCTAAACATTACGTAACAGTTTGAAATAACTCCGACATGATATAACTCTGTGTTATTACAATAAATCATATACTATTTCAATATAACATAGCATGTAATAATAGCTGGTTTTCAATGTAATTTATCATAGAGACTTGAGAGTAATTATTTTTCAAAAAACTTAAAGTAGTGTTATTATTTACTTTGATGGATTCTTTTGATGACATTATTATTCTTGTGATTGTGAACTTATGATTTGTGAAATGTGAAATGTGAAATTATGAACAGGATATGTAAATTTGTAATCATATATTTTTAATATTTTATTGTGATGCTGGTTAGTAATAACTTGCAAACTTTAAGAATTTTTATTGACTTTTAAAATTTGAAATTATGTTTATAATTATTAAAATTATTATAGACATTTTATTATTTTTAAATTACACAATAACAACAAAGATAACCTATAAGTGTGTTATGTTCTATGGGCTTTAAGCTGTTAAGAGCCTGAAGGTTAAGTTATATGTTATCATTATCTTCAACTTTGGCTTGAGTCCTTGCAGTGCTCCGTTTTAACAAAAAGTAGTGTCCTTAAAATCTCTAGGCTGGTCTATAGGTGTGTAGGTTAGCAACTAGAGCTTCTTAATTAGCTGTTAAACTTCCTAGATGTCACTTAATCGAATTAACATGAGATTTTGACTGTGTAAATAGCTATCTAAGTGCTAGACTTGCTTTTTTACATTAAACTAGCAAACGAGTACCAATAAAACCAATCAATTTTCTTTATAGTAAATGAAAAAAGAAAAACCCTCATGCATTCCATAACATTTACAAAGCAATACATGATTAGTTTGCGATATTTCCAATTAATTAACCAGTTCTATGACTATGCCTTGTATTTTTCATATTTGTTATTCTTTTGTAACCCAATTGGTCTCTAATCATGTGATACAGTTCCTTTATGAATAATAGATTTTGGATTGCTCCGAAGGCAGCTGGTATGAACCGAAATCTCAAACCTATGCAAGGTTGTTGACAATGCTAGGGAAAGTTAGACAGATAGAACATGCAAGGTCACTCTTCCAAATCATGCTCGCTGAAGGTCTCAAACCAACACTGGATGTATACACATCTCTTGTAGGTGCTTATGGCTATGGTGGTTTCTTAGATAGAGCACTTTCTATCATTGATGAAATGAAAACTATCTCTGATTGCAAGCCAGATGCCTATACGTATACAATCCTCATTAATTGTTGTTGCAAGCTCCGGCAGTTTGATCAGATTCCTGCATTGCTCGCTGACATGTCTTATTTAGGGATAGAATGTACTACTGTTACTTACAATGCAATAATAGATGGTTATGGTAAAGCAGGAATGCTTGAAGAAATGGAGAATTCTCTATCTAGCATGCTAGAAACCGGTAGTTGTCTGCCTGATGTTGTCACTATGAACTCCATTATTGACGCTTATGGGAACAATGAAAGGATTATAGAGATGGAAAAATGGTATGATGAGTTTCACCTCATGGGCATCGATCCCGATGTAACAACATTCAACATCTTGGTTAAGTCATATGGGAAAGCTGCTATGTATGAGAAAATGGACTCCGTTATGAAGTTTATGAAGGAAAGGTTCTTTTCTCCCAGTACGATCACTTTTAATCTAATAATAGAATGTTTTGGGAGAGTGAAGAACATTGAGAAGATGGAGTATTATTTTAGGTTAATGAAAGTTCAAGGATTTAAGCCGAATTCCATAACTTATTGCTCACTCGTTAGTGCATATAGTAGAGCTGGATTACTTGACAAGGTACCTGCAATGATCAGGCAAATAGATAACTCTGGTGTTGTTCTGGATACAGCCTTCTTTAACTGTGTGATTAATGCCTATGGTCAAGCTGGAGATATTAATATAATGGAAGAAATGTTGTTGCTTATGAAGGAGAAGAAATGCAATCCAGATTGCATCACTTTTCTACTATGATCCAAGCATACAGGCGTATGGGAATGGATGAAGCTGCTCGAATTGGAGATCAGGTTGAAGGATCATAAAACCAAAATTCTAGTAAGTTACTCGCATCTTAATTCATGCTTCTAATGTAACTTCTCTATAATGGTTATTTAGACAATGTTTGGCAATTAATTATCATTTCTGCTCCCAGCATCAAAATGCTTGACCTTGTAATAGGATTTTTATTTTTCCCTATCATGCCTCGTAGTGTTACTAGTATTCTCATTTAGTATTCAGGATTTATTCGTAAAGAGTTTTCTTTTCTTTTCATTTCAGAAAATAGGCTGATATTAAGCGCAGTCTCTATAGTATGGACACAAGGTGATGGGAGGTTAGATGGAAATATATAGTGAAATCTTGACTCATGCACGTGATCGAGGAATATCAGGTATTACATCTCCTATTTGTCTGCATTTGCCTACCATTTAACTTCTATTTAAGTTATTCATACCCTCAAAATAATAAGTCTAGGTGACTATAATTTTTTGAAGTTAGCTATTTTAACTCTACTATATATCTTCTGTTACTATCCTAACTTCTTTTATGTTGTGGAGACCTATTAGGAAAATAGTTTATAGTTATTGCTTCCTAAAATAACACAGAACAACGATGTGATTGTAGAAGCATAATAATTTCAAATAATCTTCTTTTCCATAGGTTTTGCTAAAAAGTTCAACTGCCCTGCCCTTGTCCTATTCCGTATTAGGTCGGAATCTCAAGGACCTGAACAATTAAAGAAAACCAACACATTCAAAGTTATCATCTAGATGTCATATGTAACCAATATCTACTGAAATGACAACCAATAAAAACTTGAAATATGACAAGGAATACCTTTCCCTCTTGAGTTAGCTTTAACATGGAATACTCGTCGAGCACTACCTAAATTTGCCAATGTATTCGTCTTTGAACCAAAAAATAAAAAGATATATATTATAAATCATTCATTTATGGCTTAAATAGGGAGTTGGTGTGTTGAGATATAAAAGAATAATTAACAACCGTTTCAACAACACATTTGAAATGGACAGACATACAAAACTTGTTCTCCACTTCGCCCCTAGGATACCCTCCATTTTTTCCACCAGGTGGTTGTATATCTTTAAAAGATAAACAACTTCCAATATTAATCTCATATGTATTAAGCTTATAACGTGACATGATTCAAACAAATAATTAAAGGATACCCACCTCAGAAGTCATGGACAATAACTTCCTTACTGCCTGAAAGGCCACTTACTCTGCCTTTAAACGACACAAAATTCAAGAAAAATATAGATGAATATATTAAATATTTTTTATCAGGAAAAGAATATTATGGGTTTCCTTGCTTAAATTACCTTTTCTCCAGTTGTAGCACAACCTTGAATATCTGTGTGTTGGCTACTGACATTAGCTTATCCATCTTTTGAGTCATAAGTTGGACTCCTAGCAGTTCTTTTGACTTAACAAACTGAAATGCAGAGAACACTTGGACATAATACACACAAAGACAAGCCAACCTTATCTGGGACGTTTTTCGAAGATTTAGATTTGTTCTTGACTCAAATCATTACAGTTGGCTCTCAGATTTATCCAAACCGCACATCCAAAGTATGGCTTTCCTGTTCATCCATGGTCCCAGCTTCCTTGGCCAATATTAAAGAACCATGAACTTTTGGAACATCATTTTCTACCTGTTCTGTCAGTGCCGATCCAATTCTGGAGGTGGAAATGATGGAAGGTGAATTTCAAGTATGGAAGACACAACCATGCTTATATGCTGAGGCAGTTGAATTGTGAAGGATTCAAGATTTGACATTTGAAAGGGATCTTGATTGAGTTTGAATAAGATACTTGCCATTATCGTTAATTTTCAGATCCGAGTGTACCATATGTACTCAGTCTGTCAATCATATGCCACTGTGAGGGCTGTTTAACTAAGTCCCTCATACTATGTGTTTAATATTAGAGATGTTTTGTTGTTGTACTCAATATGCTGACATTTCTTTTAATGTTAACTTTTCTGGATTTACTATTTTTATAATCATAATCAAACTGAAGGTGGGGAGAAATTCTCTGGAGTCAACGATCTGAAGGCATTATCTCAATAGCATAAGCTGAAAAAGGAGGAATGATACTTGTTTGCAGTCTGCATTAGGTAAGCATCCTAAGGCACCTTCACGACATTTAATTTATCCACTTGTTCTTGAGAGATAAACATTATCTGGTTTTCAATATGTAACTTATCTGTGATATGTTATCTTCCTAGTTATTTATCGGAGAATAAATTGAGCGGGTCAGGCGAGGTTATAGGTGTTACATAATTTATTGTTCTTCTGGCAGATATGGGTTCATGTAAGGATAATAATCAGATATTGAACTCTTTGTCAATATTTGGTAAAGAGATATTTGGACCCCAAATCAATTGTAGATGCTAACTGGATCCTACTAATATGAAGAATAATTGGAAAGGAAAATGACAACCTTCAAACTTTGCTTCTTTCTCGTGTTAAAATTAACAAATATAATCACTGAAGTAGTTAGCGATCGCAATGTTGCATGATGCAATATTAAACAAGATTAAATTGCATGGACTTGGATGTGATCTTATACAAGTATCAAATATGGATAATAATTGGATAATAAACTCGATGCCTGTATTAGTGAAAACAAATTCAGACTCAAATTGAATACATATAGTAACCAGATTAATTGAATATGACTAACTTTTGAAGGTAAATGACGTCAATCTTCATAATTTATTTCCTTTTCCATCAAAACAAAAACATTTGAAACTATGTTAGGAAAACAAACATAAAAAATAATCGGTCGCTAAGTGTTACCTTGCATGATGCTCTTAAAATAGTTTGATATCTAGTTGATTATTCAAATCTCTCAATTCAAATAGCTTATAGAATGTCCTTATTAGTATCATATTTTGAATTTAAGGAAATGGGATATCCAATTTTTCTAATGATCAAATTAGTAGGGTTGGATGAGATAAAGTTGTTGACGATACAAGTTGTGAGAAGAAGTAACAGGATCATACTCAATGGAGCGACAAGAAGTAAATGTAGACCTAATGAATATGAACGGAGGTAACATCATCCCCAAGGGATGAAGGCCAAAAATGAATATGACCAAAAAAGAGGATTACGTAACATTTCCTAAAGTTCGGAGAAGACTTTATTGCTGTATGGAAATAACCTTGGAAGCAGGTAACAAAAATGAAAACGATTATTCTTTTTTTTTATTTTTAGAGGGGACTTAGAAGAATATCAATCAAGTAAAGGACTAATGGATTATGTACTTTCCATCAGATGTGGCGAGCTCAATGAGAAGCTAAAGCAAGAGCAAGAGGATGGTAATATGTTTAGAAACAGTGGATAAATAGCACTTAAATACCTTATAGTTTACATGACTTTCTTATATACCGTATCGTTTTTTTCACATTTAAATACCCTTTTGTTTTTTAAAGTAGCACGTTACTGCATCCTATTAGTTAAATGTTGGAATATTACCGTTAAATATTCCCCTAAAATTTTCCGTGTGACTTGCACATAGTAAAAGTTGGGTAATTATAACCCTTAAAGATGATGGTTTCAACTGCAAAATCTATCTTCAATGCTATTTACTAACAATTAAAATTTTCCCCGAAGTTAGTTTTTACTCCTGCTTTTAGCTGATCCAACCAACTTTAGAGATATAATTAACTAATTTTCATTGTGTGCAAGTCACATGAAAGTTTTAGGGAAGATTCAAATATTTAAGAAGAATATTCTGACATTTAACTAAAAGAAGGTAGTAAACTGCTACTTTAAGAAACAATAGGATATTTAGATGTCAGGAAAAAAAGATAGGGTATATAAGTGCAAAGTCATTTAAACTATAATAAGTTACTACGGTGCTCAGAAAAGGGGAAAAAAGTTACTCCAGTGCTATTCAGCCAGAAACAGTAGTAGGGGAAAAAAATACAAATTAAGCGAAGACATTTCGAGATTACATTACTTTCTCTTTAACTTATGAAGTTAAAGATGCATTTGCTAAGTCTTCTTTCAGTAACAGTTCAGCAGTCTTGATTTCTTTAGCTGATGGAGTCAAAGATGCATTGAGAGTTAGCTAGTTCTTAGAAAGTTAGAGGGATGCCCTTTAGCTTCTCTCAAGTAATATTCACCAGTTTTACTCTTCTTCTAGGTTCTCTTTGGTTGTCTTCATAATAAGCACACATCTTGTTATTCTATTGACAATCAATACGATATACTTCTCCAACTTTGTTACTTCCCAGTTGATGAAAGCCAGGATGTACTCTGCTTATGCTTGGTGTCATGTTCAAGGTCTTGATCCAAATCATTTCATAGCAATTGGAAGCATTCACATCAATGTCATCCATGAACATGACGACTGTCCCAAAAGAAAAGTTTCAAAACTGTAAAACCTCAAACAAATGCACGCTAAAACCTAACTTAGCAAGTTTGAGAGAATTCACTTTCAGACTTTGCCTGTCGCGGTACTTTTTCCTTCAGATATGCAAAGCTTCTACTCGATGCAGTTATCAAAGTTCAGAACCAAGTTTCATTAATCATGACGAACTGCAATCAGGGAGAACTAATATTTGGTGTTGCATTTTTAGGCAACATATTTTGATTCTCATTTCCAACTGCCAAATATCATAAAAGGGAGATACTAGTGATTTTGAATGCTCAAATCTTCCATGATATCTTTTGTTAGAAAGAATTTTCTGAAATGCATCTTAAGAGGTGCATCATTTCTCAATCTAAGTAACATGTATCTTGACTTCATATAGCTATTTTAACTTTCTGTTTTCTCAATCTAAGCAAGCAGAATCTCTGTTTTCTTTTTTTATTTAATCATCCCACATCCACAAGCAGAATCTCGTTTCACCCATGATGTTCATAGAGAGAAGGGGCAAGAGGTTATCAAAAAGCATCATAATTAAGTTCACCGAAAGAGTTGAATCCGTAAAAAGCTGGTTCTTTTGATTGATTTTTGGAATACTCTTAATTCTTATATTCTCCTTTTCTTTTCACGGCCAATCTGTTGAATTTTTTTTTCTATGGTTTTTTTTCCTTCTTTTTCGTATAAAAATTCATTTCGGTAAGAACATAGGATTGTAATAATTGTGTACAGTGCAGATAACTTTTGAAAATGTTCTGTCATTTGGTTCACAAGCTTTTGCTTTTGTGTTGGATGTCAAGTTGTAAATAACAATCATATCATACTCCTTTAAAAGACAAGTTCTGAAAATCTTTGTAGACAAAAATACACTTTGGTTTAAATACTAATTTATTAAGTAAGAGTAAGTTGTGGATATACATAGTATGAAGATAATGATACAAAGTTGTAGAAATAGAATTTAATTTAGTACCCTTTTATGAGGAACACATTATTTAAAAACATTTATCCAGAATCGTGCTTTGATAGGAATAGAATTCCTAGGATTCAATTTAGTGCTTTTATTTAAAAATATTTATCCCCATGAATTAGCTATAGCTCAACAATGTAAAAAATAAGATTAATAAAATACATGAAATATTACAACAACAGTAAAAAACCCAAAAGTTTCTAAAATTGCACAAAGTACTCTCAAAAGTTTAAAATTACACAAAACACCCTCATGTATCAAAACTTAAAACAACAAACATGAAATCAACAATTTAAAAACTAAAATTAATAAAATACATGAAATATTACAACAACAGTAAAAAACCCAAAAGTTTCTAAAATTGCACAAAGTACTCTCAAAAGTTTAAAATTACACAAAACACCCTCATGTATCAAAACTTGAAATAACAAACATGAAATATGGAAATTAATAGCATCCCTTGAAGAATTTAAAATTTACAATTAACACCCTCAATATTTTAAAAATTATAGAAACATCCTCAAAAGTTTAAATTATAAAAAGCACCCTAGAATTATGAAATTTTAAAATTTGCAAACAACATAGATGAATTCAAGGATTTACTAACAATTAAAATTTTCCCCGAAGTTAGTTTTACTCCTGCTTTTAGCTGATCCAACCAACTTTAGAGATATAATTAACTAATTTTCATTGTGTGCAAGTCACATGAAAGTTTTAGGGAAGATTCAAATATTTAAGAAGAATATTCTGACATTTAACTAAAAGAAGGTAGTAAACTGCTACTTTAAGAAACAATAGGATATTTAGATGTCAGGAAAAAAAGATAGGGTATATAAGTGCAAAGTCATTTAAACTATAATAAGTTACTACGGTGCTCAGAAAAGGGGAAAAAAGTTACTCCAGTGCTATTCAGCCAGAAACAGTAGTAGGGGAAAAAAATACAAATTAAGCGAAGACATTCGAGATTACATTACTTTCTCTTTAACTTATGAAGTTAAAGATGCATTTGCTAAGTCTTCTTTCAGTAACAGTTCAGCAGTCTTGATTTCTTTAGCTGATGGAGTCAAAGATGCATTGAGAGTTAGCTAGTTCTTAGAAAGTTAGAGGGATGCTCTTTTAGCTTCTCTCAAGTAATATTCACCAGTTTTACTCTTCTTCTAGGTTCTCTTTGGTTGTCTTCATAATAAGCACACATCTTGTTATTCTATTGACAATCAATACGATATACTTCTCCAACTTTGTTACTTCCCAGTTGATGAAAGCCAGGATGTACTCTGCTTATGCTTGGTGTCATGTTCAAGGTCTTGATCCAAATCATTTCATAGCAATTGGAAGCATTCACATCAATGTCATCCATGAACATGACGACTGTCCCAAAAGAAAAGTTTCAAAACTGTAAAACCTCAAACAAATGCACACTAAAACCTAACTTAGCAAGTTTGAGACAATTCACTTTCAGACTTTGCCTGTCATGTACTTTTTCCTTCAGATATGCAAAGCTTCTACTTGATGGAGTTATCAAACTTCAGAACCAAGTTTCATTAATCATGACGAACTGCAATCAGGAAAAACTAATATTCTGTGTTGCATTTTTAAGCAACATATTTTGATTCTCATTTGTAACTGCCAAATGTCATACAAGTGATTTTGAATGCTCAAACTTTCCATGATATCCTTTGTTAGAAAGAATTTTGTGAAATGCATCTTAATAGGTGCATCATTTCTCAATCTGAGTAACACGTATCTTGACTTCATATAGCTATGTTTTAACTTTCTGTTTTCTCAATCTAAGTAACATGTATCTTGACTTCATATAGCTATTTTAACTTTCTGTTTTCTCAATCTAAGTAACATGTATCTTGACTTCATATAGCTATTTTAACTTTCTGTTTTCTCAATCTAAGCAAGCAGAATCTCGTTTCACCCATGATGTTCATAGAGAGAAGGGGCAAGAGATTATCAAAAAGCATCGTAATTAACTTCACAGAAAGAGTTGAATCCGTAAGAGCTGGTTCTTTTGATTGATTTTTGGAATACTCTTAATTCTTATATTCTCCTTTTCTTTTCACGGCCAATCTGTTGAATTTCTTTTTCTATGGTTTTCCCTTCTTTTTGTATAAAAATTCATTTCGGTAAGAACATAGAATTGTAATAATTTTGTACAGTGCGGAAAACTTTTGAAAATGTTCTGTCATTTGGTTCACAAGCTTTTGCTTTTGTGTTGGATGTCAAGTTGTAAATAACAATCATATCATAATTTAAAAAAAATAAAATCTTTCTAGACAAAAATACACTTTGGTTTAAATACTAATTTATTAAGTAAGAGTAAGTTGTGGATATACATAGTATGAAGATAATGATACAAAGTTGTAGAAATAGAATTTAATTTAGTACCCTTTTATGAGGAACACATTATTTAAAAACATTTATCCAGAATCGTGCTTTGATAGGAATAGAATTCCTAGGATTCAATTTAGTGCTTTTATTTAAAAATATTTATCCCCATGAATTAGCTATAGCTCAACAATGTAAAAAATAAGATTAATAAAATACATGAAATATTACAACAACAGTAAAAAACCCAAAAGTTTCTAAAATTGCACAAAGTACTCTCAAAAGTTTAAATTTACACAAACACTCTCATGTATCAAAACTTAAAACAACAAACATGAAATCAACAATTTAAAAACTAAAATTAATAAAATACATGAAATATTACAACAACAGTAAAAAACCCAAAAGTTTCTAAAATTGCACAAAGTACTCTCAAAAGTTTAAAATTACACAAAACACCCTCATGTATCAAAACTTGAAATAACAAACATGAAATATGGAAATTAATAGCATCCCTTGAAGAATTTAAAATTTACAATTAACACCCTCAATATTTTAAAAATTATAGAAACATCCTCAAAAGTTTAAATTATAAAAAGCACCCTAGAATTATGAAATTTTAAAATTTGCAAACAACATAGATGAATTCAAGGATTTGCTATCAAGCTTGAACATAGATCCCCTTTCCCCACCATAAAAGCTCTTTGTCACATCAATTATGCCTTAGGGATGGTAGAGAAAGATAATACCATATGAACACCAATGAGTTTAAACAATAAATAAAAGGTAAATAAATAATAAGTAGTTAACATACTATAATACATGAATTATTGTCAAAAAATAAAAAGTTTTAAAAATTGCACAAAACACCCTTAATAGTTCAAATTACACAAAACATTCTGATTTTTCAAAACTTAAAACAACAAACATGAAATATGGAAATTAATAGCATCCCTTGAAGAATTTAAAATTTACAATTAACACCCTCAAAATTTTAAAATTTGCAATTAACACCCTCAAAATTTTAAAATTGTAGAAAGACTCTCAAAAGTTTAAAATTACAAAAACTACCCTAAAATTTAAAAATATATCGACAGATTAAAATTTAATATCACTATCTAAATTAAAGTATCCGCATATAATTTTACTCATAAGTTGGAGTATCAAAACACAAACGTAGCATTAATTAAATAAAAGACCTAATCACTTAAACCGATAAAAGACTATAATATAATAGCTTAACATTAATTGATTATATCTTATAAACATTATTCTCGATGTTAATAATATTCACAGGGTTAAAAAATACAAGGAGTATGTATGGAGAAACTATTGAAAAGTTCAAAGATATCCTTCAAAAGGATCAAGTTGTTTTCATTTTAAATGGAAAAGTGAAGGAAATAAACCCAAAATTTAGAAACGCATGAATTACTTAAATTGATATTAACAAGAGACATATCTATCAAAGAAGTGCTAACTGATTTCCATTTAACATATTGAATAACTTCGCTCCAATCAAAAAGAATTTTTCATAGAAAATACAAGAAATATTAGTAAGTACTTATAAAATTTCATATTTTATTCTTCAAATACTAAAGGAATCATAAACTTATTATAAAATTACATACAAATCATCTTGCAATAGCAACTAAAGTGAAGCCATTGATTAACTATATTAAAAGATATAACTAGCCAAACAAGAGGAGGAAAATCACTATAATGGATAAAATGTATACACATGATACTAACAAGCCGGACAAAAGGTGGAAAATCACTATAATGGACAAAAGGTGTGCATATGATACTTACTTAACATAGCTTAAGAAAAAATTAAAATCGATATTTTTTTCCTCTATAGTAGCATGGCTCTACGTGTAACTTTATTTGGGAACATGACTATGAAAAAGGATCAATTCTTAAAGACACAATCAAAGATAAGCCCATAATAGCATAATTAGATTTCATGATCTCTAAATATAAAGGTAACATATTTCATTATAAAAATTCTTATTAAAGACCACTAAACATAAAATTTACCTTATATCTGTCTCAAACTTGTGGGGAGATATGCATGTCATCGCAAATTCGTCAAATATATATATCAACTCAAAGATACAACTAGCTAAAGAAATAAGAGAATGGTAAGTAAACCAAGTAAACATCCATATAACACAACAAATAAAAATATTATATTTTAAAGTTAATATGCATGACTCATTCGAATAAGTTGTCAAGACAAAAGCATCTCCATCAACGCTCTTTACAAATGCAACAGAATTTAACTTAGTGATATTATGCACATCACAATATTCAAAAGAGGTATGATCTTAAAAATCTAGTTTAAAATTACAAAAACTACCCTAAAATTTAAAAATATATCGACAGATTAAAATTTAATATCACTATCTAAATTAAAGTATCCGCATATAATTTTACTCATAAGTTGGAGTATCAAAACACAAACGTAGCATTAATTAAATAAAAGACCTAATCACTTAAACCGATAAAAGACTATAATATAATAGCTTAACATTAATTGATTATATCTTATAAACATTATTCTCGATGTTAATAATATTCATGTGGTTAAAAAATACAAGGAGTATGTATGGAGAAACTATTGAAAAGTTCAAAGATATCCTTCAAAAGGATCAAGTTGTTTTCATTTTAAATGGAAAAGTGAAGGAAATAAACCCAAAATTTAGAAACGCATGAATTACTTAAATTGATATTAACAAGAGACATATCTATCAAAGAAGTGCTAACTGATTTCCATTTAACATATTGAATAACTTCGCTCCAATCAAAAAGAATTTTTCATAGAAAATACAAGAAATATTAGTAAGTACTTATAAAATTTCATATTTTATTCTTCAAATACTAAAGGAATCATAAACTTATTATAAAATTACATACAAATCATCTTGCAATAGCAACTAAAGTGAAGCCATTGATTAACTATATTAAAAGATATAACTAGCCAAACAAGAGGAGGAAAATCACTATAATGGATAAAATGTATACACATGATACTAACAAGCCGACAAAAGGTGGAAAATCACTATAATGGACAAAAGGTGTGCATATGATACTTACTTAACATAGCTTAAGAAAAAATTAAAATCGATATTTTTTTCCTCTATAGTAGCATGGCTCTACGGTAACTTTATTTGGGAACATGACTATGAAAAAGGATCAATTCTTAAAGACACAATCAAAGATAAGCCCATAATAGCATAATTAGATTTCATGATCTCTAAATATAAAGGTAACATATTTCATTATAAAAATTCTTATTAAAGACCACTAAACATAAAATTTACCTTATATCTGTCTCAAACTTGTGGGGAGATATGCATGTCATCGCAAATTCGTCAAATATATATATCAACTCAAAGATACAACTAGCTAAAGAAATAAGAGAATGGTAAGTAAACCAAGTAAACATCCATATAACACAACAAATAAAAATATTATATTTTAAAGTTAATATGCATGACTCATTCGAATAAGTTGTCAAGACAAAAGCATCTCCATCAACGCTCTTTACAAATGCAACAGGAATTTAACTTAGTGATATTATGCAGACATCACAATATTCAAAAGAGGTATGATCTTAAAAATCTACTTTATAATTCACATAATTAAACCTAATTACAATTTACCAATATACGATATGCTATTTCACCTTTAAGGCAAAGATAAGCGCCATTTATAATAGATTGATCCTTGGTTTTATGCTTGCAAAAGTTGCAACAAGAGTATGTATATAGATGTTAATAACGAGTGTCCAAATGATAAATATCGCAGAATCGCCGATGACTTAGGATCAAGATTAAGTAATATCCCTTCTTCATGGAATAAACATATCAACATAAAATACTAACATATATCCAAGGCAAATAAATAATGAAAAATACGTGTATTTAGTTAAGATCAAAATCACACAAACAATGCAAAGGTAACACTGTTTGACGCAGTAGAAACTCTTATCAGATGCACGACACAAGAATTTATTGCAGAGAAAAAAAGATCGATCTTAACTTAACTTAAGTAATAAATTATGAACATAGAAAAATTTTCATATATATGAAATTAATATTTATTCTCATTGAAATAGAAAAATAATTAAAGTCTCAGATTTCCATAAGGTTATGTTGAACCATGAAAGACATTCAAGTTACTTGTGAAGTTAGATGAGAAGATAAAAGATGAATGAGTCCAGAGAAATATAATAGCATAAGAAATTCAGGTCCAACTTGATCTCGCAATCGACATAGATAATGAAGACACTACTCGAATTACCCTAGAGAAAGATAAAAGTGGAGAACGATTAATCTTGGCTAAATAAAATTGAAACGTAAAGATAAAAGACAATGTTTTCTCAATATTTTATAGAATAGCCTAATTTTTGAGTAAAATTAGGAATATTTGAAAGAAAATTTCATAAATTTTAAAGTATTTTTATATACTTATTTTGTGGATGCTTTTATCATATATATATATACTACAGTTAACATTAATATTTAGTTTATGATTTTTAATAAAGTCTATCAATAATTAGGAACAAAATACATATTCTATTTTGTGCCATTTTAGTCCACTTCTAATCTATTGTCTAGGCTTATTGGCTTTAAGTATTCCTCTCACTTTTATAACGCTATTTTTTCAAGTGTTTTTCACTTTTGCAACACTATACTTTCTTAGATAAAGCTTCATTTTATATCGGTCCAAAAACATGAATATTTAAATTGGTTTCACATTGATTTCGTGTCAATTCAATTATTAGCATGAAACTTTAAATTGGATGTAACCCATTCAAACAAACATTAAAGAAGATAAATAATCACAATGCTAAAATTTAGAAACATAAGTGAGCAAAACTATCAAATTGAAATCGAAATAAATTTTAGTAAGAAAATAATCATGATATTTTAACCATGCAATGCACGCATAAAACTAGTATTATCAAAACAAAACAATAATAATAAAGTTTATGGCTAATGGCCCCTAACCTGACTCTCTGACTCCATGGATCATACAATTACAAACATGCATTTAGTTTTGTAGATAAATGAGAAACACATTTTGGTAAAACAGAAGAATGGCCAAAAGCATTGTAGTTAGTACAAATAATACTTATTTAACTGCTCAAAAGAGAATATAAGGTACCTCTATGTACCTACTTGAATTCCTTCCTTTACGTTGAAATGTGACTCGAATATCCAAAAACTTAATATTTTATAGAATAGCCTAATTTTTGAGTAAAATTAGGAATATTTGAAAGAAAATTTCATAAATTTTAAAGTATTTTTATATACTTATTTTGTGGATGCTTTTATCATATATATATATATATATATATATATATATATATATATATATATATATATATATATATATATATATATATATATATATATATATATATATATATATATGGCTTTTTGCCCTACTTTTTCCTTCAAAAAAAAAAAACTCCTAACCCTATTTGCAATCACCAAAGCACCCCTTTCTCTGATATTTCAAACCTTGTGAAGCTCAACTTTGAGTTAGGGTTCTTTTATAACCATTAGAGAAGAAGAACTCAAGGGGATTTGCTTTTTTAAAGCGGGTATTGGGTTTAAGCCTATTAAGAAATGGGTTTAGGAACATAATGGAGAGTAAAACAACCATTTTGCCTCCAACCGTTAAATTTGATGAATATTTCTCTCAAATCTATCGTGATTTAAGTAGAAGGACCAATTTGCAAGACCTTGTAGGATTTAAGAAACTAATTTGCTATTTCCAAGATTTGAGGGATTAACATGCAATTACTGAATACTTAAGGGACTAATATCTAAAAAAACCCAAGAAAATAAAATTCTCCAAATGATGTTTTCCTCGCGTCATCTTTCTTATAGCTCTTGTGCCATTTCCACGAATTTCTATGATAAAGATAGATTTGGACAGACGGAAGAATACATAATAAAATGAGCTGCAGAATTTTTTTTTTGAAAGATTATTAAAATCACCTACTTTTAATTGTCACAATCTAACAAATAAAATCCTCATACTTTTATTGGGAATATTTTTATCAATTAGATTAAGTTAAGACATATTTATCGTATGTACACATATATTCTACTAGCTAAATACAAATACTATAATTTGGCTAATTAGACTTTACAGTAACAAAGTAACATATTCTGCTAACTTTTACATGTATTAATATAAGACACAATAAAATCCGTCTTCCACTGTAAGGGTTACTTTAAAGTAATTTCGGTGTGAGGAAATAATTAATCATATAAATCCAAGCTTGACTTGTAAGAACATTCCTTGCAATAGTACGTACCGCGTAGTTTCAGAGGAAAAGATGGGGTGAATTTATTAAAAAGTCTCCTCGACTCTGACGCTGCGGTCTCTGCTCTCTTCCTTTCTTCTTCTTCTTCTTTCTCTTCTTTGAAAAAAATAATAAAAAAAAGAAAGAAGAAAAAAAAATCTCTGCTGAGAAAACCCTAATTCCCTCTCTCTTACCTCTCCAATGGGACCAGCGACCGAGGACGACGAATCCGAAGCCGGAGGAATCCGATTGCTCGACTCTCTATCGAAGCTGGCCTGCGAGATTTCGAATCTTCCAGAGTTCCGCGGCCCGTTCCGGCGATCGTGCTGCGATCTGGCGAGGAGAGCGAAGCTCCTGAGCCCGCTCTTCGACGAGATTCGCGATGGGGTTGGGGACGAGGGATCTGTCGAAGGAATTGAGGTCGGAGCTCTAATGGCTCTTCTTGATGCCTTGGGCTCTGCTAAGGACTTGCTTCTGTCAATTAATCAAGGGAGCAAGCTCCATCAGGTATATTTTGAGGAATTTGAGCGTTTTTGGTTGGATAATCTGGATCAAAACTTATTTTTGATTATTTTTTGCTGTAAAATTAAGGGCGTGTTTGGATTTGAGCCTAGTGAAGGGATATTAAGGTAATATGGGTTAAGTTAAGTTAAGTTAAGGTACGGGAGCATATAAAATTTATTTGACAAATTAGTAAGAGAAACCAAGGAGAACTTAGTTCACCCCGTTTGGGAAGTTTATATAAAACTTATTTGGCAAATTAGTAAGGGGAACCAAGGAGAACTTAGTTCACCCAGTTTAGAAAGTTTAATAAAGTGAAGGGAATGGAATGGAATATATGTAAAATGACATAAATAACTTACATGTTATTAAGTCATATTATTATTAGAAATCTCAATCATTGGATTAGATCTTGATAAAGGGCAAAAATGTCTTTCTATAATTGTTGTTCTCCCCTCCTTTACCTTCACCCTCATTCACCCTCATTACTCCCCAATTTGAGGGGTAAGAAAAACTCTATTTTTTCCTCATTCTTTACCTTACCTTCCCCCCATTACTTAGCATAATTTTGTTTCCAAACAAGGATAAAAGTTATCATAACTTTCCCTACACCTCATTACCCTCAATCCAAACAAGGCTTAGGGTTTTTTTTTTTATTACTTATAGACCCAAATCAGCCATTTTTGCAAATTTACCCATATATTCTACCACATCCAGCACAAATGCGCAAGCTTCACATTTTTAGTTTAATGGTGGAAGGAGGGAATTCGAGCTAAACAACTAACAGAAAATTTCATATTTTGGGGTATTTTTAACTCGGGTTGGTAAAGTTGGGGGATCAACAAGAAAATATCTAGATTAGGGGGTAAATTTGCAAATATAGATTCATTTGGAGGGTATGTAGGAAAATTTTGACCTACTTGGATAGATTTCTGATGATGATTAGCTATCTTTTCTGGGTTTTGAACAAGTTTAAAGTACTTGATATGTCCTTTTAACCCTAATGTTGTGAGTTTGTAGTTTTTTTAATGAATGTTGCATTTTAAACAGTGTTTTCCTTATTCTTGGGTTTATATGAGTTGCTCTTTTGCTGACTTGGGTTATTTTGAACAAAGCTTTAACTTTTAACTGTTTGAGGTCCAATTATGAGAATTTATGCCTAAAATTGGTTTATATCAAACTGCATCCTTTGTTATTGACCTCTTTCTTTACGACTAATTTCCTATAACAAAATTTCTATTGTGTCAGGCTCTGAAAGGAGAAAGCTATGCAATTAAATTTCAAGAGGTTACCAGAAGTATCGATGATGCGCTAAATGGTGTGCCCTATGAAAAGTTGGAGATTTCTGAAGAAGTTAAAGAACAGGTAACGTTTAGCTAAGATCATAAAATGTGAGCTCTGGTTGCAAGTAATCATGACTATTTGATTCAAGTTTCTTTAATGTTTCTAGGTTGAACTTGTTCATACTCAGTTTCGAAGAGCTAAAGAAAGAGCAGATTCACCTGATTTGCAACTTCTCTCTGATCTGTCATTGGCTCAAATTGGGAAGTATTCTGACTCTAATATACTTAAAAGACTTTCAGAAAAGTTACAGCTCAGAACGATGAATGAACTGAAGCAAGAGTCTCTTGCATTACATGAAATGGTAATTTCAAATGGTGGAGACCCAGACAATTGCCTCGAGGAAATGTCCTCGTTGCTTAAAAAACTGAAAGACTCTGTTCTTGTGGAACCTTCAGTGTCAGAAAACCTTGAAAGCAAAGATATCTCATCAATGTATAGATCTCCGGTTATTCCTGATGATTTCCGGTGTCCAATATCTCTTGAATTGATGAGGGACCCAGTAATAGTCTCCACAGGACAGGTAGAGTAAAGTTCATCTAGATTTCATTCTAATTTGAAACCATCTCGTAAATCTTTGAGTATTGATTAAATGTTTGTTTTCAGACATATGAGAGGTCTTCCATCCAAAAGTGGCTGGATTCAGGGCACAAGACATGCCCCAAGGCTCAACAAAATCTATCACACACTGCTCTGACCCCCAATTTTGTCCTCAAGAGTCTCATTGTGCAGTGGTGTGAAGCCAACGGCATTGAACCCCCCAAAAAGGCTGGGAGTAACCAAGACATGAGATCAGGAACCCGCGCTGACTGTGACCAAGAAACCGTTAAGTTGCTACTAATGAATCTGCAGAGTTGGAGCACAGAAAAACAAAGAGCAGCTGCCGGTGAAATCCGACTGCTTGCAAAAAGAAACAGCGGTAACAGAGTATGCATCGCTGAAGCAGGTGCAATTCCTTTGCTCGTCGCCCTCTTATCTTCTCAAGATTCAAGAACACAGGAGCATGCAGTCACAGCATTGCTGAATCTTTCGATCAATGAAGGTAACAAAGCTAGTATTGTTAGTTCCGGTGCAATACCAGAGATCGTAAAAGTTCTTAAAAGTGGTACCATGGAAGCAAGGGAGAATGCCGCCGCTACCCTTTTCAGCTTATCAGTTGTCGACGGGAACAAAGTGATGATCGGAGAAGCTGGAGCTATACCTGCACTACTTGATCTCCTATGCGAAGGGAGTCCGAGAGGAAAGAAAGATGCCGCTACTGCGATCTTTAACCTTACTATCTATCAGGGGAACAAGGTGAGGGCAGTGAAAGCTGGGATCATAGGGCACTTGATGAGGCTATTGGTAGATCCAAGTGGGGGAATGGTGGATGAAGCACTTGCTATACTAGCGGTTTTGGCGAGTCATCATGAAGGAAGAACTGCAATTGCACAGTTAGAACCAGTTCCGATTTTGGTGGAGATTATGAGGAGTGCTTCTCCAAGGAATAGGGAGAATGCGGCAGCAGTGCTTTGGTCACTTTGTACCAGTGATATGCAGCTATTGTTGTCTGCGAAAGAATTGGGGGCAGAAGAAGCATTGAAAGAGTTGGCAGATGGTGGAACTGATCGAGCGAAGAGGAAAGCTGCAAGTCTCTTGGATCTAATTCGCCGAAATTTGGAGGCATGATGGTTGTCTTGCAAAATTTCAGTTACTGGTGGATTCAGGTCCAGTTTTGATGGATCTTAGAATCAAGATCAGTTTCACTTCATTTTGTTTTAGATCTCTCTGTTGATTTTCCAGCCCTAGCAATTTGTGGATATTTGGAAAAGCTGTAGGCCTGCTACTTGATAGTTACTGTTTGTTCTATTTACAGGTTATTGTTGACTGTTTTATCTTCTGTTGATTGATATGAAACGAATGCTAAGAAATTTGTGAGTGTTTGTGTACATTCTATGTGCTTGCGAGCTAGCCTTACCAAATATGTAGTGGTAGAGCAGTAATTGGCCACTAGAGTCGTATTAGATTGAATCAGCTTAAATATCTTTGAAGACACTTTAACTATTGTGGAGAATGAATTACAAGAAGTGTACATGTTCTTGTTCAAAATGAGCTGACTTCTTCCAACACAATCAGGCACCAAAAAAGATACATGCTGAGACTTTTCATGTCTCAAATACATGACAGCCAGCATTGTCGACAGATGCAGCGGGCGAGTGGTGATGACCGCCCTTTACAGTCGAGAAGCCCCTCAAAGAGGGACTCAAGTGCAGGCGGACGTGCGATGCCAAGGCTACAGCCCCCCACAGTCGAGAAGCCCTTCAAAGAGGGACTCGAGTGCAGGTGGACGTGCAGTGCCAAGGCTACTGCCCCTGTTGGAGAGGTGCTCGCAGTGCGACTCAAAGTTGATGGCCTTGGCTCAGGAGACTATCCATGCTGATTGAGCAAAAGAGATTGAAATGAAAGGATTGAACTTCACAAAGGTCTGGGCTTTGTTCAGTGCACTTCGACCCCACGGTATGAATCTCATCCTTGATAATGATGATGGGTATCCTCCTCCATGTATCGATCCTCTTGGGGTAGAAACAGTCCAGGACTTCCTATCTACTGAATTAAATATTCATTTAAGGGTTTTTCCTGGTAGATACTAATATAAGATCGAATTAAATGTATCAATCTAGTATTTTGTTACTTGGTTAAATCATGAGTTACTGTCGTATCAAGTTTGAAGCTCTGGGATAGCATCAAACCATACTGTCTGCCTACTAAATTTCAGAAAACCCCTAAGAGTTTGGCCCATTCTGGGATAACCCCCAAAGCCCAAAAAGTTTGTGAATGCTACTTAAACCCGCAAAATGTCCGCATTTTTTCTGAATCTAATTTCAGGTAATCCCAACTTTTTGGGTTCTCTGAGAATGTTCAGGGAGTTAACTGACATTTCCAAACTCTTTGGTACTAATTTTTTGGGAGTAAAGTGACATTTCCAATCTTTTTGCCGGTTATCGCAAAACAGGCCAAACTTCCTGGGGGTTTTTGTGAAATTTATCCTTTATTTCCCAACTCCTTCAGCGGACTAAAATTGAGTAATTTCTGCAAGATGCAAGCAAGGGCTACCAATACATGCAATCAGAATCATCAGTCACACAGCAGCACAAAGTCTAATTCTATTATGGCAATCACTTCTTCATGAGCTGTTCATTAACATATAAGTAACTTCTGATACTATAGAGCCAAATAGATATACAACTGAGTCTTTGACATCTTGATCTCCACAGCGACTCTTTTTACTTGACAAAACAGTAGACAAACATGAACAACATACACTAAGAAACCAGATTTTCGAGCAAATGTAACCCTCCCTTCTCCTTAGGTTGGAACGATGGTGCCAACGTAGCCAACTCCGACGATGAAGAAGGCTATTGCTTGAGTGAACAAGTAGATCCAGAAGTGATCGCGTCCATACATTATATCATAGATTCCACAATACACAAGGTACAACCCCACAAAGAGCTCCGTCAGTTGAACCCTGGTAACAAAGAACATATCACTATTGATTGCAAAACGTACTGTAATTTGTATGTTTGTTGTGCATATATTCATGTAAGTGTACCTTTCTCCAATGCGTTGTCTAAATTTTCTGAAGGACTTGTTATCATTCCTGTGCCTGTTTGTATTTCCTAACTTCTCTGTGACAACCCATTCATTGACACGGCTCGCTTCCAACAGCCCTATGATTGTCGCCTTGGCTCGATGCATTGACATCACATTCTCAAAGAGGATCCAAAATATGAGCAAGTGAATCGACCTTTTATACACGAAACAGGAAAATTAGAGCAAATTTCTTAAAAGTAAATTTATAACATTTCAAGGGTTAATTGCGTATAGACCCCCTTGTTCTTTTGCCCAATTGCAGCAGATAGACCGTCCGTAGTTCTCTTGTTGCACACAGACCCATGAGTGAAACTTTTTGACTCTTTTACCATCAGAAAAAGATAACCTTTTTTTTTTTGTTGTTGACAAATAGACCTCCTAAGGATAAAATATTCAAAAAAAAAAAAATTGACTCAGGGCCTCCATCTGCAACAATAGAACTACAGGGGTTCTTTCCACAATTGAGCGATAATTGGGGTCCATTTGCAATTAACCCTAATTTCAAATAACCTTTATTAATAATACCTTGGAGTGCATACGGCATTTAGAATGGTGATTGTTGAAGGAACATAGACTGCGATAAACTTATGAAGACGGACTTCAGGTACGAGCACACACGCTGGAATTACTATACAGTAGAAGAAGAAGGTAACGATGTGTGCAATTATCTTTCTCACAAAGAAGAAAGCATATATCACATGAAACTTCTTCCATATTGATACCCTCTGCATTAGTCAGCAAACAAGCGTAAGAAAATAATCTCAGATTTAAAAACTTTAGACAAAATCAATTTACCTCATTGAGAATTATCTCTTTCAACATTTTTCTGAACAAGTTTGCAGGACCACAAGACCACCTGTGCTGTTGGAATTTGTAAGCCTTGAATGTGCTTGGGAGCTCATTTTTCACCTGTTTTCATAACATACTGCATTATAGGAGACTGAAATATCGATCATGTTTAAAAAAGTATACAATACTTACACATAAATCTCCCACAAAAACAAACTTCCAACCCTTGAGGCTTGCTCTCACAGCTAGATCCATGTCCTCTACAGTTGTTCTATCTTTCCATCCACCAGCATTTGTCAAAGCTTGCAATCTCCAGACTCCAGCAGTTCCTGCAAAATTTGTTTTTCTGTCATGATTTCTGTATATGTGATTCTACTGCAGCTCTATTTTCCGTCAATCCGAATGTCAGTTACCATTGAATCCGAAGAATGAGTATGTCGAAGATCCAACTTCTTGCTCCACACTGAAATGGTAGTCCAAAGCCATCTCTTGCAATCGCGTCATCAGACACTCATCAGAATTCACTGCATCAAAAATTTACTTAAGAGAAACATCACACATCAATATGTCATTAAATCAATAATTCATTGTCATTGTAGCTAACCAAATTTCCATCGAGCCTGAACCAGAGCGAGCTCTGGATTGCTGAGAAGAAAAGGGATTGTCCTCGTCAAGAAATCTGTGTCTGGTTGGAAATCTGCGTCGAAAATAGCAACATATTCGCATTGCTTCACGTAGTGTTTCTTCAAGCCTTCACGCAGAGCTCCTGCTTTGTATCCGTTTCTGTTTGATCTGATTTCATACTTGATGTTCACATTCTCATTTCTCCATTTTTGACACTCTAGCTCCACCAATTGCTATATTGTTCATAAAAAGATAGAAACAAATGTTTGTGCTTAACAATAACTAATGGGGTAGAAAATTTATGATTTAAATTTATTAAATTACCTTAGTGTGAGGGTCAGTGGAATCATCAAGAACTTGAATTGTGATCCTATCTGCTGGCCAATTGAGTCTGCATGCGGCTCCAATGGATAGTTTGTATACCTGTACTTGAACAGAAATTATAGTACATTGATTCCTATTAGTATACAAATATTGACTTTTTTCTTTTATATGTAATTTGTAACTCTGATCTCATTGGATGAGTGCGTGCATATTTAACAGGAGAAAATTGAAATAATATTTAAATATAGTTTTTATTGCATAAAAGCCAATTGGGAACATGCCATACTAAAGTAGCTGTACAATTCAAGTAATTTATCAAGGAATTGTTTATATATTTAAAAAGAAAACTGGAATACAAAAGTAAGTAGCAAAAGATGTCAATTAATTGAAAAATGATTTTATTATTATGTAATAAAAGACAGTTGACAGTTACAATTTATCATAATTACTAGCAGAGTATTATAATGATTTCTAGTTTCTCTTACATTAAAATATCATTTAAATTTAAATCCCTAGTAGAATTATGGACATTTCCTTATGAAAATTTATCCTCTCATCTCCAAAAATAGAACTGCTCTGCATCACAAACATAAAATTAAGTAATTTAATTAGCTCTGGAAAATAAAAGGCATATCAACTTATTTTGAATCTACTTCTGGTCTCCTCATGAAAGAGGAAACCAAGGAAGTTGAACATTCCCGTGTCACTACATTATTAATTAACATATAATACAGTAAAATCACAATAAACAAGTCTAATTTCCTAATTAAGTGTTTGTGGAGATTTTACTCTATTTCTATAAACAAACAAAACCTCGGATTATTAAAAGACCCAGATGCTAAATTAACATATAGATAGATAATTTAATACAAGAAACCCAAACAGTTAAAAAACCCCTCAATTAACATTGTTAATCAAATCATTAATTTCACAGCAGAGTTTAATTTGTTCTTCATAAAACAGAGGAACAACAAAAAAAAAGTTCTTGAATATTAAAATCCCATCTTCTTTCAAGAAACAGGGGGGTGTTTCTTGAAAATGGAAAAAAAAAAAAAAGAAACGAAATTACCTCCTTTTCATTGTACATTGGGACCTGAACCAGAACCATGGGGTGGTTCCTGGTGGCCTCGAGCTCAGCGAGGATGGCGTCGACCTTGTACTTCGTGTACCTCTTCCTCCTCAAGAGCTTCACGCAGAGGATCACGATCGCCATGTAAACCCGCTCGACGAACAGCATGATCGACATCGCGGCGCAGACGTAGACCGCCGCCTGGAGCACGGGCACCACCACGGGCTTCCTGATGTGGTGCCACGCGAGCTTGAGGTTCTCTGCGGCGTCAAGAACCGGCGCTTCCTTCACCCCGAAGCTCCTCATTTCTTTTCTAGAGAGAGAGAAAGGGGGGCCCGCTGGTCAGTGAGAGGGGTGGGGATGGAGGATGAGAGGGGGAGGGGGGTGGGATTTAAAGGGGGCTTTGGACGGTGGAAGGTAGAGAGAGAGAGAGAGAGAGAGAAAGTAGAGAGAGAGAAGGTGGCCGTGTGTATTAGAGAGAGCACATCGGTTTGCATGGAGTTTTGGAGCGTTGCTTCACCCACCGGATATCATGGAAGCGGGTCGGGTTGGAGATCCGATCCATTACCGATCCGATACGCGATAAGCAAGGATGGGTCGCAAAATGGATGCTGATTATCCGAGGATATATTTTTATGGATACCAAATATCTATATCCGGTGATATTCATATACATGGATTCTCATTTGAGAAATCTATCATATTTGAATATATGGATATTTATTGCAGGAAATGCTTTATTCTAAATTCAATGTTTGGTTAGTTGCAATAGTTGTTGCTTATTCCATCGCAATTTTTTTGTTGCTAAGAAAATGTTTGTTTTATCCAACATTGTAAAATAATCTACATTCCCAATTTGCTTCAACTAACTTAATGACATGACTTTGATTTGTTAAATTTTTATCTAATATAAAAAAAATTGCAAAATTCAGTGCATCTAAATTGGCTGCGACAGATATTTCAGTTATTTTTCTACATAATGTAAATTGAATTACCATATTTCAACTATCTTGTTGCTAACCAAACAATAGAAATAAAATAAAATTTTGGCTATAAAAATATGTTGTTGCGTATCTATTTCCTCAACCAACATCCCAGATGGGAGAGCGTCCAGCTGCAGGGAGTACAGGGGGTTCCAGCTGGCATAATTGTCCGTTATGCCGCTTATTTAAACCCCGTTTGGCTTAGTATGAAGATTTTTTTGCAACAACTCATGAGCAGAGACGCTAACAAAAAAGTTAAAAGAAACATTTGACGCGTGTCCAGCTTCTTCGATACATGTTGCAACCGTAATTGTCCTTACTGTTATTTCAATAATAACGCTTCATTAGTATTCTAGATGCACCAGTATAGAAATAAACTTACAAATATCATGGGTGTGATCAGTGGCAAAGCTACATAGTGTCCAATGGTGTCGCAAGACATCAGTGAATTGCCTTTTTTTTTATAGATATTTTACTTATTGTTAATGTATTACTACTTAGGACATCAATAGAATTAGGGCATGACATCAGTAAGGAGGATAATCCTGGGAATTGCTTACTTCAATGAACATATAAATTATATGGTGACACCATTAAGGGAAAAAAATCCTGACTGTGCCACTAGGTATGATTATATATGGTAAATCCTAAAAATTTATGCATTTTAGGTATTATTGGTTTGAGATGATAAATTATGCATTATTGTCTATGTTATGAAGTTGTTTAATTTGAATGATGAAAAGAGGTCTTCAACATTAACAAATATTTAAGGCCACATTATTAATTAAAAAAGTCTATATAAATTGATAGTTTACTAATTATAGTTATTGCTTGGATAGTAGACAACTTGAATGTGATTATAAGTTCCATACATTGTATTAATTCTGACTCATACGCTCAGAATCACAATCTTTCACAAAAGTAGTATTGATTGTGACGACTACATTGAACTATTCTTTAGATTCTTATAACAATTTCCTTTTAAGTGTGTATTCTGTTGAATGTCTACACAATTAATTAACATCAAAATCCAAAAAAGAAGAAGAAAAAGGTATTTAAAACCATATGGACTGTGACTGGAAAGGCCCAGCCCACTAACAGCCCACAAACTAAAAAAAATGCCCCGAAAATCGCGTGCGCCGCACGTGACGCAGCCAGTACTAATTTACATAGGAACCCTAGATTTCTAGGGTTTTGAGATTTCATCAAGAAATCTCCTCTCCTGTTGCCGCCAAAAGAGAACAAGAGAGAGATGGGAGGAAAGTGCCCGCATCGCAAAGTGAAGAAGAGAAGATTCTCTCACAAGACCGCTCGAAGATCCAAATTCATGTTGAAAGATATCCTTTTTTGATCCCTGCTATGTTTTTTTTCCCCCTTGATTTGTTAGCTTTTTATTTGATTTCTGTAACTTAGAGAGCTCTTCCTCGATGATCACGTGACGATGCGGTTTACGATGAGCTAGTGAAGCTGGCTGAAGAGAGCAAAGCCAAACCCTTGCCGCTTGATGAGGATCTCCCTGGAATGGGTCAATTCTATTGCCTCCACTGCGAGTAATTGAAGTTTTCTCAATGATTTAGGGTTTCTTTTTTTTTGTTTGTTTTGGCGTAAAAAGTTATGATATTTGTTTGTTTTTTGTTTCTGCAGTCGGTATTTTGCTAGCGAGGCTGTGATGGAAGAGCACAACGGATCCAAGAGACACAGGAAGAGGTAATTTTGCTATTCTTCATTCTGATTATCATGGGTTTTGTGCCTTGTATGTTGAACTTTGTAGTTAAAATAATTGGGTCAAATAGTTGTGGTGCATAGTTATTTATTTCCGTTTAGGTTTAGCGAGACTTCTAGTTCTTATGTTAAATGATGAAACAAATGATGGGTCAAGGATGGTTATGTGAATGGGATCTTAGTGAGCAATTGGCCGATTTAGCTTCTGGGATGTGTTGGTTTCTTTGTAATGTTGTCAGTTGAATTTCTATAGCTCATCACAACATTAAGAGATGGGTAGTAGTACGGAAGATGTGTATTAACCTGCATTTCTTCAGAATAAAAATTATCCTTAATTCAGATGTCCTAAAGAATCGACAATTGGAGCAACCTGAACATTGCGCTGAAAGCACAATAAACAAGCAGTAGTAAAACCTTCCATGCAATTGGCGCGACAGAAAGTAAATAGATATAATACATGATGGGAAGGTTGCTTGCTTCTATTCGTTGATGTTTATCAAGATAATGTTAATTAGTCAGATGCTGATTCACATGATATAGTATTAGACTGGCTCGGTGATACTCTACTCTTAAGAAGTCATTCCGTGTTTGAATTTGTCAATGTCATTTAGATACAAGAACGACCATTAGTAGGCTTAACACGGAACACATGAGATCAGTCAATTTGGTCGTAAGGTAACGTTTTTTTGGCAATTTACTTTGTTTCTGTACCAAACATCTAAAGAACTAAACGCATTGAAATATGTTCAAGGTTATATATTAACAATGTGTCTATGCATTTGCCTCATTCTATAGGCCATACTAATACAAATTTACATTAGTGAATATACTATATAGTGACAACGTGCGCGCATGCATGTGGAAAACCAAACCATATGAATTGAATGCTTATGCCTGATGCGATACATTAGTGTTGGTTGGACATGGTATACTTATAGGAACATTAATGTCATGAAGTGATTTGGATGTTTCAATTTCCATATTGCAAACTCATTAAAAAACCAGAAGACATCACAAAAATTGGAATGATCTTTTCCATATTTTGGGATGCAGCAGAACTTGATAAATTTTTGAAAAACTACTGTCCAGCATGTTGTAAGGATATGGGTCTGGATATTGCAAATTTGTCAAGGTAGGGTACAAGGACACAAATATGTACATATATTGAAATTCATAATTTACACGGGCAATTTTATTATTTTTTCATTCATATGTTATGAAAATTAAAGTTCCTATGGCATTTTTATGTTTTTTTTATTATGAAGATGATTAATTGAAATTCACTAGTTTATGAACTAGATAATTGAATGACCCTTTAAATCATAGTTTTGAACTAGGTATGGGTTGAAACGAATCCCAACCCATGTCCAACGAGTATCAGAAAGTGGATGTGAAGTGCAGGATGAACATTTAATAAGTGTATGACAAATGTTTTAAATTTAAACATGTATTATATAATTGAGTGCACGTCAGAATAATGTATGCAAATATTCAAGGAGTGTTGATGTCTAGGTACGAGCACGATACATGATAGAAGTACCCAGGGAGTGTCTAAAAAATGGCAGTGCTCAGTTTGTGTTGGGTACTTGTACGTCTTCATGATAGAAGTATTTCTCTTTGTAACATAGATAGTTCATAATGAAGTGTCGATTCTTAAGATAAGCTTAAGTTTCTAGTCTAAAAGCATAATCAGAGTATTATTATTTTGGGAAAATTGCTTCTAGCAACTTGGGAACAAAAAGTATGCCTTCTCCGCTTTGGAATAGATTCAAAGGTAGAAAACCCCTTGGACTCAAAGAATGTTCATTTACCTCCTTACCAGGACTTTACACCTCATCATTTTTCCTTCTTCCCCATTTACCCTTTTCTGTCCTTATTTTCTTTTTCTTCTCAGACTCTTCTTCCCCTTTCATCATTGTCTTCTTTTCTTTTCATCTTCCAAATTTCTTCTTCCACTTGAAAAAATCTGCGATGTCATTCCCATTGCTCGTTCATAGGAAACCTGACGCGATCATATTCAGCCTTGCCATTGTTTTGATCCTTCTCAAAACTAGGAGCACACTCGTAATTAGGTTTGTTGTAGTTGGCTGGCTGGTTTGGAGGGTCGGAGGGTGGGACTGAAAGTCTGGTGGGACCACAAGCTATTCTGTGGTCTTCTACTCTTCTCCCGTACATGTGCGAACTGCATGGAGAGCATGAGTGATGTTATGCAAGCGAGCTTTGGTGATAAGTAGGAGTTCATCATTCCTTCCTATAATCTTGCTAATCGAGTTCACCATAACTAGAAAATGAATAAACGTGTTCGCTATTTTAGCTGTTGGGGCTTGATTTGGTAGGGTGTAAAGAGCTAATTAAGTTTTTGGTCTATGTTGTTGATAAAAAAACTTATGGAAAATTGTATTTCATTCTCATTGTTTACATACAGTTGTTGGTGAATATAAATTGAAAGATTCATCATTATTCTTAAAATATCAAAATATTTGGTTAATATTCTAAAGAAAGGTTGGTGATAGTCAAAAATTATTTATAGATTGCTTCTCATATGCCTTCGACAGTGAATTGATACTCTATTATATTCATCTTCCTTGTGATCGTATTAAGAATCACTTCTGTAGGCCTCTTCATCGTCCACAAGTACATCAAAGCCTGAAGAAGCCCGAAGAAGTTGATGATGATGAGGCATAGACAGTTGGGTGTATTTCAGTAGTGACAATTTGAGTACAAAAGTAACACATAGCATCAATCAATAACAAGTTAGAAGCATGCAATTTCAGAAATTAGAAGTCATAATTTCTTTCTAAAAATGATAAAAGTACAACAAATATAACATTAGCTTCCTATAGTCACAATAGTTTTGCAACTGTCACAATTAGACAAATGTCTTAATTACAGGAAAGGTACTCGTTAGTTTCTAAAAGTCACACACATACAACAAAGGTAACAGTTAGCATCCAAAAGTCACAAAAATGTCCCTTAAACCGTTGAGTAATTAGGTTTGCGCTTTCTTTTATTTCATTGTACAAGGATGGATTAATGAAATTAATCTTTGAAACATCATCGATAAAGGATAAAATACTAGTTTGGATATGGCTTAAAACTCATAAAGATACTGTACATAGATTAATGGAATCTCGAGGCACATTTTTCTATTTATGGATTAGAATTATATGGAATTAGTGAGATCATGTGAACCAATTTGTAGTGGAGAGAGAATTTTGAAAATGGATTATTTATTAATTATTATTATTATTATTTTGGGAAAATTGCTTCTAGCAACTTGGGAACAAAAGTATGCCTTCTCCGCTTTGGAATAGATTCAAAGGTAGAAAACCCCTGGACTCAAAGAATGTTCATTTACCTAGTTACCAGGACTTTACACCTCATCATTTTTCCTTCTTCCCCATTTACCCTTTTCTGTCTTTTTTCTTCTCAGACTCTTCTTCCCCTTTCATCATTGTCTTCTTTTCTTTTCATCTTCCAAATTTCTTCTTCCACTTGAAAAATCTGCGATGTCATTCCCATTGCTCGTTCATAGGAAACCTGGCGATCATATTCAGCCTTGCCATTGTTTTGATCCTTCTCAAAACTTGGAGCACACTCGTAATTAGGTTTGTTGTAGTTGGCTGGCTGGTTTGGAGGGTCGGAGGGTGGGACTGAAAGTCTGGTGGGACCACAAGCTATTCTGTGGTCTTCTACTCTTCTCCCATACATGTGCGAACTGCATGGAGAGCATGAGTGATGTTATGCAAGCGAGCTTTGGTGATAAGTAGGAGTTCATCATTCCTTCCTATAATCTTGCTAATCGAGTTCACCATAACTAGAAAATGAATAAACGTGTTCGCTATTTTAGCTGTTGGGGCTTGATTTGGTAGGGTGTAAAGAGCTAATTAAGTTTTGGTCTATGTTGTTGATAAAAACTTATGGAAAATTGTATTTCATTCTCATTGTTTACATACAGTTGTTGGTGAATATAAATTGAAAGATTCATCATTATTCTTAAAATATCAAAATATTTGGTTAATATTCTAAAGAAAGGTTGGTGATAGTCAAAAATTATTTATAGATTGCTTCTCATATGCCTTGACAGTGAATTGATACTCTATTATATTCATCTTCCTTGTGATCGTATTAAGAATCACTTCTGTAGGCCTCTTCATCGTCCACAAGTACATCAAAGCCTGAAGAAGCCGAAGAAGTTGATGATGATGAGGCATAGACAGTTGGGTGTATTTCAGTAGTGACAATTTGAGCACAAAAGTAACACATAGCATCAATCAATAACAAGTTAGAAGCATGCAATTTCAGAAATTAGAAGTCATAATTTCTTTCTAAAAATGATAAAAGTACAACAAATATAACATTAGCTTCCTATAGTCACAATAGTTTTGCAACTGTCACAATTAGACAAATGTCTTAATTACAGGAAAGGTACTCGTTAGTTTCTAAAAGTCACACATACAACAAAGGTAACAGTTAGCATCCAAAAGTCACAAAATGTCCCTTAAACCGTTGAGTAATTAGGTTTGCGCTTTCTTTTATTTCATTGTACAAGGATGGATTAATGAAATTAATCTTTGAAACATCATCGATAAAGGATAAAATACTAGTTTGGATATGGCTTAAAACTCATAAAGATATTGTACATAGATTAATGGAATCTCGGAGGCACATTTTTCTATTTATGGATTAGAATTATATGGAATTAGTGAGATCATGTGAACCAATTTGTAGTGGAGAGAGAATTTTGAAAAATGGATTATTTATTAATTAATTATTATTATTATTATTTTGGAGAGTGGAGTTTGAGCAGGAGAAAAGTGAAAAGGAGAAGGAGAAGATGAGGACAAAAAGGGGAAGAACAGAAAAGGGATGAGGTGTAAAGTGGTGCTAAGGGGGTAAATGAACACTTCTTTCAATCTATAAGGGTCTTTGAGCACTTAACTTTTTTCGGGGGAATGCATAACTTTTGTAACCAGGTTGCTAGAAGCAATTTTTCCCTTTTATTCTTCACACTACATACAGTGCCATACTAACAATGAAAATCCTTGTCTTGTGAATATGGTAGACTAGATGAGTGGAAAAATGAGTATTTTAGTGATATAATGTGTTGAAGGGTGCTACTAGTGATTCTGGAAATGGTAAACAAAATAAGTTCCAATATGAACAATTCAAGCAATGTTTCAAAATAAAAATGAATTTGTGAACGTAATTGTCAGGAAATGACCTTGTCGGTCAGGACTGGTTCAGATGGAACAAAATTAGATATGACGAAGTTTTTCTGCACAAAGCTCTGACTTTATGCTTTCATCTTAGGTAGCCCGTTTAGGAACTGACTTGAGTGTCCCTAAATGCTATAAATCATGAATGTGCATCCAACTCTCTACCACACATTCTCATAAAAGACAGCCTTATAAAAGCTCACCTTAATCATTGAAAAGGGGTTATGGCAAGGCATTTAGTAATGATCAATTTTCAATCAATCTACTGAGTAGACTATTATAAGGGGAACAAGGTTTTTTATGCGTGTGCATGTGATTTTTAAATTTTTTTTTGGGGGGTGTGTGGGGGTTGACACCCCCTTTCGATCAAAAAAACTTGTTGAATGTTGGTAAGAAGAGATATCTGTTGTATGTCAGCAAGGGGCCACAAGTGGATGCATAAAGTGTCACTGGAAAGTGAGCTAGAAAAATGTAAAAAATATTTGGACAAATTACATTCTTTAAGAAAAAAAATCAAACAAAGTTGGAGTATGGGTAATACTTGACAAAGAAAAAGATGGATGAAGTCGAGGTGAGATCCCACTCCTGCAAAAAAGGGCATAAACCTCTGGATTCTGGGCCTGAGAATACTTGCTTTCTGAGATTTTCCATCTAGAAGATCCTCGGAATCAACTTCTGCAATGGGATTCTGTAGTAATTAGCTCCTTGTGCTCAACCTCAACATATAGAAACTGGCTTTAGACTTTAGCTACACATCCCAGACAGCCATCTATGTAGGCAAGGCAGGCATTGACCTTGGTTTTCTCCTGTCTGATTAGCCTTCTGATCGAGATGACGAAGCTTATTCAGCTCGGTCTCCAATCTCCTCCTGTTCTATCCGTTCTTTCTATTTTTGCTTATAGCTCACCTTTTAGCTGCATGGCCCTGCATCCAGGTGGATGTCAAGCACCTTGTTCTTTTGAATAAGCATAGTCTGCTCCTCGTCGAGCAGCTTCTTCAGCTTCTTTATGTCAGCCTGCGAGATCGCAAATGAGGCCTGCCGACAGCCAACCTTCCCCTGCAGTTCCTTATCTAGGGATTTGCTTCAACTACAGCAATGCAATACTCGAAGGTAAAAGCTCCTTTGTTAAGTTCCAAGGCCATCATGAGTTAATGAAACGTGAGATGTGTCAAGTCTTCATGTCAGAGCTTACCCTAACAGTGTCTCATGACCTCAGACTTTTGTCCATTAAAACTCCTCTGTCAATAACTCTAGCAGGGTTTTAGGCTGATGGTCTTGGCAAGGTATTGGTCTTACTAGTAAACGTGCCAACTTCGCCTCCTCATTAGGAAGGGGCGTCAGGCTTTAGGTCACTAATAAGGTGAGCAGAAAGGGCAATAGACTTGTATAGCATCTCGTGGGTGCATAGATAGGAAAGTCCTGCCCAAATGTCATGTCAGTCCATCACTCTTGACATGCATATTAATTTAGATTTAAATCTTTTCCAAATTGACCATTCAGGTCAATAATAAATTGCACCATATAAGATTTTGAAGGCACGATTGAACGTGTCGCACCTTTCTTTTTTTTTCCGCCTTCCATACCCTCTTCCTTCAATATTTTCTTTGCAGCCAAAAATGGTTTAATATTCCAGTTGAGTTGATAGGTAATTTGCCATCTTACAGAACATGGAACAATATTATTTAAGATGTTGTGAGCATAATAGTGTTGCTTAATCTTGATGGTGGTTTACATATGTTGGAATATATGGTGGAATGTGATTTCTTTTCAAAAGGAATTTATAGTATCACAATCCTCATGTGAGTTTTCTTTTGTGAAATGAGAAGACAGAAGGATAGTGCTTGTATAGGCAGATGCTTCTGCTTTCTTGTTCCATGCAATACAACTTTGATGTATTCCTTGAGGTATGTTTCTCAAATGTGATTAAAATTAGAGTTGTATCAGGAGACATTTAGCGTCTGTTATCATAGTTTAGGGAAGACATGAATGATTGATGTGACCAGTTTCAGTATTTATCTGACACCAAGAACAACTGTATGGTGATCCTTACTACCAACTCTTTACCGGTTAATGAGTGGTAATTATATGTCAAATACATCGATAGTTCAGAATGTAAATGCATGATTATTTGCCTAGGATGAAAACTTTTGTCTTTAGGCAGTTTCATGGATTTCATAAAAGTTGAAAAGTTGTTCAGAAATGATTTACAGGATATAGTAATGGCAGCAGTTATTTTTGTGTGCTTCTGTTGCTGAACAGATTTTGTTAAGTAGTATGCTGTTGTTGTTTAGTGACAGATCAAAGTATTGGAGATTCGTAAAAACGATACTCAGGCTGGAAAACCTGGAATTTTTCTGAGGATGCATTTTGTACTAATTTTCTTAATTTTCTGCATTTATGACCTGTTATTAAAATTTAAAAAAAATTCGCCATTTGTTTTAGCTATGTTCAGCTTGAACTGTCAATTTAACCTGATATTTGTTTTGATTCAGAGTTAAGCTGATGATGGGACCTGCACCACACACTCAGTTGGATGCTGAGCTAGCAGCTGGAATGGGGATGCCCGATAATGGCCCGAAGCTAATGTCCACTTGAGCCTTGTGGCCTTCAGTTTCTGTGAGGGAATCCTACCTTATCTAAGAAAGTGAAATTTTGTTTCTTTACCATCCTAGTATAGAGATATTTTCGAGTTTACTGAACGGAGTAGTTCAAGTGTACTCCTAAATTGTTTGATTTTATATTCAGCAGTAATGATATAAATTCTATGAAATTTGTATTGCTAGCGTGTATTGTCTATTTAACTATTATCCATGATGTAGGTTAGTTACCAGTTAATTGTGGAATCAGAGAATTGCTTGTTTAGTACAGTTGACATGACCAAATTTGGACCCATCAATTACATATGTAAAGATCCTTCAACAATCAGCGAACATGACCAACATAATAACTAATTTTGCTTTATGGGATATGGTTTTCCTTTCGAGAGTGCCTATTGCTGATGCATAGTTCTTCATAGTATCTGATTGGTGAGGTGCATAACGGTTTTGACATTACAATTACCATTCTTGTGCTGGCTTACTAACCATGAATTGTAACCACGGACGCGGATATGCTTCATCAAGAAAAATCCATCTGTGATATAGCATCCAATACAGACGCAAATCATACAAATTGAATGAGAAGAAAGTAATCAGAGCATCAGACACGGGAGAAACTGAAAATTCAAAAGTATATATGATGTATAAATTTAATAAAAGTTCTGATGCATCAGAACGCTTACAGGCCTAAAGTTATATGTCTGGACCATGAAATTCGATTTCAGATCCATTGATTTAAGGCTAGTTTTAACAGTCTGGTCATACAGGTATCCTTGATATCGATAGTTCACCTATATCCTTGTTTTTATGTGTTCTTATCCTATAAAAATGTAAAATTATATTCATATTTTGTATCGGCGTCGTCCTGATATATATATATATATATATATATATATATATATATATATATATATATATATATATATATATATATATATATATATGCACTCTGATAGAAATACAAATATATTTGGGTACCGATACTGATTTGTATCTCCTCTCATGGGGCATTTAGGGGTGTGGGCCGGGCCAGTTCAAGCATGTGACCGGCTCGCCAGGTTCAAGGCTGGCCGGAACTCCCGGGCCCGGCCGGGGAGGCCGGCCTTACCTCTCTGATCTCGGCTCTGAGATGGACTCAAACTGCCTGCCCATGACCCGCCTCCAGTGTTGTCGGCCTGTCTCATGTCCACCGGCCAGGTGGCCTACCATGGCTTTTTCAACTTTTTCCTAATTTTTTCATTTCTAATTTCTAAACTATATTAACTTTGTATTCAGATCTATTAAATTATTTTAAATTATTTTTTCCTATTTCAATCTTTATTTAAAATAAAATATATCTACAAAGATAAACATCAAATACAAAAATATATGGTTCGAACTTGAATGAAGACTCACGTCCACGGGAAATTAATAACTTTCCTTTAGTTTAAATTTAAATTATAAATACAAGAAAAAAGAAAAAATATGTTAACCATTAATGTTTAAGGAACCGAATTCCTCCAAGTTATATTACAAATTCTTCAAAGAATGTCTGTTTGCCCTCATTGGCGTTCTTAAACATCGGCGGGTCCACGATGGCCTGGGCCGGGCCGGCCTATTTCCTCCTGTTCTCGGGCTAGACTCACTGCCCGTGACACATATCATAATGTGGGTCGCTCAGCCCACTATGGGTCGGGTCGGGTTGTGACCCATGGCGGGCTAGGCCGGCCCACGCCCAACCCTAGGGTCATCCATCACACAACTTAGGCCCTGCTATCCATTGCGTCAGTCAGCTACCAATCAGAACACTTTTGTAACTATTCCTTATCTTGCAAGGTACTAATTGATGCTGCGTGATAAGTGATAACTATTTGTTTTTCTTCAATACAGTCCTCAAGATTCAACCATTACCACTGCTTTGTGCGGTTTGTCTGAACACATTTATATTCTGCACAAAGTGTTGAAGCTGCGGATTCACTAGTCTCCCCTGCAACCGCCCTTTGCTACCAAACTGAAGTAGACTTTCAAGTGAGAGCGTCATTTAACGAATTTTACCTACTCTTGTTGACAACTTCTCCCTATTCTATTTCAGTCACTTCGTTATTCCTACTTTTCTTCTATTCACATTGAGCTTCCATTCTTTGAAAATAGTTTGGTGGGAGTTTGGTCAAGAAAATCATTGCGTGAAACCAAAATGATGCTGTTCCCCAACTAATCCTCAATGGCCCGCGAGCTGTGCGCTGATGCTCACTTCTGAGGTCACTCTCATACTTTGAAATTCTGCATTTTTCTGATGAGGTGTTTTTATTTACTAATGTTTTTTTTTATCAACATTAAGATGATCAAAAGCCTCCAGTGTACGTGTTTAGATTTAGATATCTATTGGGTTACTGTTGCTGTGTGTACGATTAGCGACACAATTGTTTTAGGACAGCCTAGAAGATAAGCTGCTTGTTCCTTGTATTACCTTTTAGAATTGAGTTTGCATGTAATGGGTTTTTTCTCCCTTTGGTCAATATAGAGAAAATTTTTCTTTTAAGTCCGTAATTAGCGGTCGGAGACTTGGGTCTCATGTATGAGACCTAGGTATTTAAGTGGATTAAAATGTACTGTCAATTGCGGATAGACCCCTTGTAACGTGTTTTGACCTTATCTCTCTAGTTTTATTTGTTCGGATAGGCTAGCGATCGAAGACTTATTTTGATTCTCTTACGTTCAGAAAGTAGAAGATTATATTTTGACAAATTGATTTCTTGAGAGTAAAAGAGTCGAATATTTTTCGCTCAGGGTCTATTTGCAATAATAAAACTAGAGGGATAGTAAGTGCAAAACATCAATGGTAGAGGGATCTATATGCAATTTGGATTAACAAACCAACCATCACGTAACACCTATAAGAGCTAAGAGAATATGAAGAGTTTGATCCATTGGTCTCGTGGCCCAATTTTAATGGCACAAATAGTAGTCAATGGTCATAGTAAAATCATGATGTCCCATAAAGTTGGCATGCTGATGTCCCACAAAGTACGCATAGGTTCTTGATGTTTGCATTTATTATTATAAATTGTAGCTGCTGATTCTTCCATTCCTATCATCATCTCATTCTCCTCATCCCCGTGAACGTGCAAATCGTTTAATTTCCTTTCACATGATTTGTATCTTGAGTTTGAATGAACTTGGCTCTTGTTTCTTCAAATCATTCATGAAGCAAATTATGTTATAGTTATTTGCATATATGTTCCTTAAATTATGGGTATTTTAAGAATACTCTCCAAATTGCAGTATTTGTAAAACTATCCTTCAAATCATCAATTTTGAAAAAATTACCCTCAAAGCAATTAATCATCAACTTTGATAAACTAATTTGTAATTGCAATGTAAAAATAGTATCAAATTGATATGTTGATTTTAGAGGTATTTGTTCACAAAGTTCATGATGTGGGGCACTTTTGCAATATTAAGATTTTGGGTGTATTTTGCAAATACCTATTATGTAATGTAAGGGATATATATGCAAATAACTCTATTATAAAATGACAGATATATTAGTCTGGTTCAGTAGTGAAGGGCCATAATGCTCAGTTATGTCCCATGACAACAACAAATTATTTATTTTTAATATATTTTTAGTTATTTTTCTTGTATTACTACTTGAAACGTCACTAGAGTTAGAGCGTGACACCACTAAAAATTATAAATTTATAAACTTGTCAATATAGATTCTAGATATAATCATGGTAAGTTATACAAGGACATCACAGAGACAAAATCCTGATTCCACCCGTGATTGATTACTATAGGATCTGAAGAAATTAGAGGGGCTATTACTTCTTGATTTTATTTAAAAAGATCATTCCTTGTTCACGCAAAAGAAGAAGTTAAATTTTACAAGAGAGCAACTAGGAATTTGTGCTTAACTTAGGGAAAAATAACTTGATTGATGGTTTGAGTTTTCAAGCAAATTAGTCAACCAAATAACCCGACATATCTCGTGACCCTAAACCCACTAAAGTCAGATCACTAGTTTCTCATACGTTATTTTAATCAAACATTTCCACACTTAATCAGACATCTAGCGAACAATTTTGATGACCAAAGATGTTCAGATTCAAAGCTTAGGTCCCCACTTGGTATTAGAGTTTCACTAAACTAATCTTCGATTCCTTTGATGACCCAAAATGTACTTTTCTTGAAGTCATCATGCAATTAAATAAGACAATTAAGAAGTAATCATAGTTAATGAATGAGGGGTTGCGGGAAATTGGGGGGTTTTTTTGGATGTTGAGAGTCTTATGTCTTAATCATCATGATTAAGATTTTGATTTAATTAAGTGGAAATAATTGTCACGTGGACTCCGGAATCCCTGCCGACCCAACAAAATTTCCATTCTCTTTGATTGATCCTTTGAGATGTGATGTTTTATAAGTTAGTTAATGGTTCCACTTGCATTAGAGTAATTACGATTAATTAAGTTCGAAGTTTGAGGTTTAGGGACTAATGATCGTTGGGCACATTAGTGGGATCGGAAATAGGATAAGAGTACGGATATGGGGACCACTGGTGTAATTTGGAGATTTTAACTGAATGCTCTTATGGTAGAAAAATGCTAATATGCAGCTTACGTGTGGTACTTTGTTTTCAAATGTATGCAAAAATATGTGAAGATTCTCTATTTTGTATTGAAATAAGTGATGAGCTAAAAGGATTCATATTCTAATAGCAGGGAAAATAAAAAAAAGTGAAAAAGTATAGTAAAATTAGTGTCGTAATCCTTTTGAGTATTGGTGCTTATGAAGAGCAAGGAGTTGTATACAATTAGGCGGTCATAGGATATGCTGAGCTTAACACTGCCATGGTTTAGATGAGGATGTGGATAGAGTGCTATATAGCCTATACTAAATTCTCCTCAATCGACTAAAGTTTCACATATTTATAGAGAAAGACAATAGAGTTTCTAATTTCGTGACAAGTTTTGATAGGACACATCAGAAATGATTTACAGGATAAAGTAATGGCAGCAGTTATTTTTGTGTGCTTCTGTTGCTGAACAGATTTTGTTAAGTAGTATGCTGTTGTTGTTTAGTGACAGATCAAAGTATTGGAGATTCGTTAAAAACGATACTCAGGCTGGAAAACCTGGAATTTTTCTGAGGATGCATTTTGTACTAATTTTCTTAATTTTCTGCATTTATGACCTGTTATTAAAATTAAAAAAAATTCGCCATTTGTTTTAGCTATGTTCAGCTTGAACTGTCAATTTAACCTGATATTTGTTTTGATTCAGAGTTAAGCTGATGATGGGACCTGCACCACACACTCAGTTGGATGCTGAGCTAGCAGCTGGAATGGGGATGCCCGATAATGGCCCGAAGCTAATGTCCACTTGAGCCTTGTGGCCTTCAGTTTCTGTGAGGGAATCCTACCTTATCTAAGAAAGTGAAATTTTGTTTCTTTATCATCTTAGTATAGAGATATTTTCGAGTTTACTGAACGGAGTAGTTCAAGTGTACTCTCCTAAATTGTTTGATTTTATATTCAGCAGTAATGATATAAATTCTATGAAATTTGTATTGTTAGCGTGTATTGTCTATTTAACTATTATCCATGATGTAGGTTAGTTACCAGTTAATTGTGGAATCAGAGAATTGCTTGTTTAGTACAGTTGACATGACCAAATTTGGACCCATCAATTACATATGTAAAGATCCTTCAACAATCAGCGAACATGACCAACATAATAACTAATTTTGCTTTATGGGATATGGTTTTCCTTTCGAGAGTGCCTATTGCTGATGCATAGTTCTTCATAGTATCTGATTGGTGAGGTGCATAACGGTTTTGACATTACAATTACCATTCTTGTGCTGGCTTACTAACCATGAATTGTAACCACGGACGCGGATATGCTTCATCAAGAAAAATCCATCTGTGATATAGCATCGAATACAGACGCAAATCATACAAATTGAATGAGAAGAAAGTAATCAGAGCATCAGACACGGGAGAAACTGAAAATTCAAAAGTATATATGATGTATAAATTTAATAAAAGTTCTGATGCATCAGAACGCTTACAGGCCTAAAGTTATATCTCTGGACCATGAAATTCGATTTCAGATCCATTGATTTAAGGCTAGTTTTAACAGTCTGGTCATACAGGTATCCTTGATATCGATAGTTCACCTATATCCTTGTTTTATGTGTTCTTATCCTATAAAAATGTAAAATTATATTCATATTTTGTATCGGCGTCTGTCCCGATATATATATATATATATATATATATATATATATATATATATATATATATATATATATATATATATATATGCACTCTGATAGAAATACAAATATATTTGCGGGTACCGATACTGATTTGTATCTCCTCTCATGGGGCATTTAGGGGTGGGCGTGGGCCGGGCCAGTTCAAGCATGTGACCCGGCTCGCCAGGTTCAAGGCCGGGCTGAACTCGGGCCCGCCGGGTGGAGTAAGTGAGCTCTTCTCGATCTCCGACTCACGAGATGGACTCAAGGGCGGCCTGACGCTAGGGGCGTGGTCGGGCAAATCCATGGTCCCGATGGTGAATTAGGCCTAGTGGGTTTTAACTTTTTCCTAATTTTTTCATTTCTAATTTCTAAACTATATTAACTTTGTATTCGTATCTATTAAATTATTTTAAATTATTTTTTTCCTATTTCAATCTTTATTTAAAATAAAATATATCTACAAAGATAAACATTGTAAATACAAAATATCGTGGTTCGAACTTGAATGAAGACCTACGTCCATGGGAAATTAATAACTTTCCTTTAGTTTAAATTTAAATTATAAATACAAGAGGAAAAAAGAAAAAATATGTTAACCATTAATGTTTATGACCTGTTATTAAAATTAAAAAATTCGCCATTTGTTTTAGCTATGTTCAGCTTGAACTGTCAATTTAACCTGATATTTGTTTTGATTCAGAGTTAAGCTGATGATGGGACCTGCACCACACACTCAGTTGGATGCTGAGCTAGCAGCTGGAATGGGGATGCCCGATAATGGCCCGAAGCTAATGTCCACTTGAGCCTTGTGGCCTTCAGTTTCTGTGAGGGAATCCTACCTTATCTAAGAAAGTGAAATTTTGTTTCTTTATCATCTTAGTATAGAGATATTTTCGAGTTTACTGAACGGAGTAGTTCAAGTGTACTCTCCTAAATTGTTTGATTTTATATTCAGCAGTAATGATATAAATTCTATGAAATTTGTATTGCTAGCGTGTATTGTCTATTTAACTATTATCCATGATGTAGGTTAGTTACCAGTTAATTGTGGAATCAGAGAATTGCTTGTTTAGTACAGTTGACATGACCAAATTTGGACCCATCAATTACATATGTAAAGATCCTTCAACAATCAGCGAACATGACCAACATAATAACTAATTTTGCTTTATGGGATATGGTTTTCCTTTCGAGAGTGCCTATTGCTGATGCATAGTTCTTCATAGTATCTGATTGGTGAGGTGCATAACGGTTTTGACATTACAATTACCATTCTTGTGCTGGCTTACTAACCATGAATTGTAACCACGGACGCGGATATGCTTCATCAAGAAAAATCCATCTGTGATATAGCATCCAATACAGACGCAAATCATACAAATTGAATGAGAAGAAAGTAATCAGAGCATCAGACACGGGAGAAACTGAAAATTCAAAAGTATATATGATGTATAAATTTAATAAAAGTTCTGATGCATCAGAACGCTTACAGGCCTAAAGTTATATGTCTGGACCATGAAATTCGATTTCAGATCCATTGATTTAAGGCTAGTTTTAACAGTCTGGTCATACAGGTATCCTTGATATCGATAGTTCACCTATATCCTTGTTTTTATGTGTTCTTATCCTATAAAAATGTAAAATTATATTCATATTTTGTATCGGCGTCTGTCCCGATATATATATATATATATATATATATATATATATATATATATATATATATATATATATATATATATATATATATATGCACTCTGATAGAAATACAAATATATTTGCGGGTACCGATACTGATTTGTATCTCCTCTCATGGGGCATTTAGGTGGGCGTGGGCGGGCAGTTCAAGCATGTGACCCGGCTCGCCAGGTTCAAGGCCGGTGAACTCGGGCGCTTGGGGTGAGTGGTAGAGCCTACTTCTCTGATCTCGGCTCTGAGATTGGACTCAAACCAGGCCCCGGCCCATGACCCGCCTAGAGGCGGTGGGTCGGGCTCATGATCCCCCGGTCGTGGATTAGGCGGTGGGTTTTCAACTTTTTCCTAATTTTTCATTTCTAATTTCTAAACTATATTAACTTTGATTCAGATCTATTAAATTATTTTAAATTATTTTTTTCCTATTTCAATCTTTATTTAAAATAAAATATATCTACAAAGATAAACATTGTAAATACAAAAATATACGTGGTTCGAACTTCGAATGAAGACCTACGTCCATGGGAAATTAATAACTTTCCTTTAGTTTAAATTTAAATTATAAATACAAGAGGAAAAAAGAAAAAAAATATGTTAACCATTAATGTTTAAGGAACCGAATTCCTCCAAGTTATATTCGTCAAATTCTTCAAAGAAATGTCTTGTTTGTTGTCCTTGTGACCGTTCTTAAACATTGAGCCGGGTCAACGATGGGTCGGGCTGGGCCGGGCCTATTTCTCTGGTCCTGTTCTGGGGCTAGACCCAGCTCGGCCCGTGACACGGGCATATCATGGACCGGGTCGGGCTCAGCCCACTATGGGTCGGGTCGGGTTGTGACCCATGGCGGGCTAGGCCGGCCCACGCCCAACCCTAGGGTCATCCATCACACAACTTAGGCCCTGCTATCCATTGCGTCAGTCAGCTACCAATCAGAACACTTTTGTAACTATTCCTTATCTTGCAAGGTACTAATTGATGCTGCATGATAACTATTTGTTTTTCTTCAATACAGTCCTCAAGATTCAACCATTACCACTGCTTTGTGCGGTTTGTCTAAACACATTTATATTCTGCACAAAGTGTTGAAGCTGCGGATTCACTAGTCTCCCCTGCAACCGCCCTTTGCTACCAAACTGAAGTAGACTTTCAAGTGAGAGCGTCATTTAACGAATTTTACCTACTCTTGTTGACAACTTCTCCCTATTCTATTTCAGTCACTTCGTTATTCCTACTTTTCTTCTATTCACATTGAGCTTCCATTCGTTGAAAATAGTTTGGTGGGAGTTTGGTCAAGAAAAGCGTTACGTGAAACCAAAATGATGCTGTTCCCCAACCAATCCTCAATGGCCCGCGAGCTGTGCACTGATGCTCACTTCTGAGGTCACTCTCATACTTTGAAATTCTGCATTTTTCTGATGAGGTGTTTTTATTTACTAATGTTTTTTTTTATCAAAATTAAGATGATCAAAAGCATCCAGTGTACGTGTTTAGATTTAGATATCTATTGGGTTACTGTTGCTGTGTGTACGATTAGCGACACAATTGTTTTAGGACAGCCTAGAAGATAAGCTGCTTGTTCCTTGTATTACCTTTTAGAATTGAGTTTGCATGTAATGGGTTTTTTTCTCCCCCTTTTGGTCAATATAGAGAAAATTTTTCTTTTTAAGTCCGTAATTAGCGGTCGGAGACTTGGGTCTCATGTATGAGACCTAGGTATTTAAGTGGATTAAAATGTACTGTCAATTGCGGATAGACCCCTTGTAATGGCGTGTTTTGACCTTATTGTCTCTCTAGTTTTATTTGTTGCGGATAGGCTAGCGATCGAAGACTTATTTTGATTCTCTTACGTTCAGAAAGTAGAAGATTATATTTTTGACAAATTGATTTCTTGAGAGTAAAAGAGTCGAATATTTTTCGCTCAGGGGTCTATTTGCAATAATAAAACTAGAGGGATAGTAAGTGCAAAACATCAATGGTAGAGGGATCTATATGCAATTTGGATTAACAAACCAACCATCACGTAACACCTATAAGAGCTAAGAGAATATGAAGAGTTTGATCCATTGGTCTCGTGGCCCAATTTTAATGGCACAAATAGTAGTCAATGGTCATAGTAAAATCATGATGTCCCATAAAGTTGGCATGCTGATGTCCCATAAAGTACGCATAGGTTCTTGATGTTTGCATTTATTATTATAAATTGTAGCCGCTGATTCTTCCATTCCTATCGTCATCTCATTCTCCTAGTCCCCGTGAACGTGCAAATCGTTTAATTTCCTTTCACATGATTTGTATCTTGAGTTTGAATGAACTTGGCTCTTGTTTCTTCAAATCATTCATGAAGCAAATTATGTTATAAAGGGTTATTTGCATATATATTCCTTAAATTATGGGTATTTTTAAGAATACTCTCAAAATTTCAGTATTTGTAAAACTATCCTTCAAATTATCAATTTTGAAAAACATTACCCTCAAAGCAATTAATCATCAACTTTGATAAACTAATTTGTAATTGCAATGTAAAAATAGTATCAAGTTGATGATATGTTGATTTTAGAGGTATTTTTTCACAAAGTTCATGATGTGGGGCACTTTTGCAATATTAAGATTTTGGGTGTATTTTTGCAAATACCTATTATGTAATGTAAGGGATATATATGCAAATAACTCTATTATAAAATGACAGATATATTAGTCTGGTTCAGTAGTGAAGGGCCATAATGCTCAGTTATGTCCCATGACAACAACAAATTATTTATTTTTAATATATTTTTAGTTATTTTTCTTGTATTACTACTTGAAACGTCACTAGAGTTAGAGCGTGACACCACTAAAAATTATAAATTTATAAACTTGTCAATATAGATTCTAAATATAATCATGGTAAGTTATACAAGGACATCACAGAGACAAAATCCTGATTCCACCCGTGATTGATTACTATAGGATCTGAAGAAATTAGAGGGGCTATTACTTCTTGATTTTATTTAAAAGATCATTCCTTGTTCACGCAAAAGAAGAAGTTAAATTTTACAAGAGAGCAACTAGGAATTTGTGCTTAACTTAGGGAAAAATAACTTGATTGATGGTTTGAGTTTTCAAGCAAATTAGTCAACCAAATAACCCGACATATCTCGTGACCCTAAACCCACTAAAGTCAGATCACTAGTTTCTCATACGTTATTTTAATCAAACATTTCCACACTTAATCAGACATCTAGCAAACAATTTTGATGACCAAAGATGTTCAGATTCAAAGCTTAGGTCCCCACTTGGTATTAGAGTTTCACTAAACTAATCTTCGATTCCTTTGATGACCCAAAATGTACTTTTCTTGAAGTCATCATGCAATTAAATAAGACAATTAAGAAGTAATCATAGTTAATGAATTGAGGGGTTGCGGGAAATTGGGGTTTTTTTTTTGGATGTTGAGAGTCTTATGTCTTAATCATCATGATTAAGATTTTGATTTAATTAAGTGGAAATAATTGTCACGTGGACTCCGGAATCCCTGCCGACCCAACAAAATTTCCATTCTCTTTGATTGATCCTTTGAGATGTGATGTTTTATAAGTTAGTTAATGGTTCCACTTGCATTAGAGTAATTACGATTAATTAAGTTAGAAGTTTGAGGCTTAGGGACTAATGATCGTTGGGCACATTAGTGGGATCGGAAATAGGATAAGAGTACAGATATGGGGACCACTGGTGTAATTTGGAGATTTTAACTGAATGCTCTTATGGTAGAAAAATGCTAATATGCAGCTTACGTGTGGTACTTTTGTTTTCAAATGTATGCAAAAATATGTGAAGATTCTCTATTTTGTATTGAAATAAGTGATGAGCTAAAAGGATTCATATTCTAATAGCAGGGAAAATAAAAAAAAGTGAAAAAGTATAGTAAAATTAGTGTCGTAATCCTTTTGAGTATTGGTGCTTATGAAGAGCAAGGAGTTGTATACAATTAGGCGGTCATAGGATATGCTGAGCTTAACACTGCCATGGTTTAGATGAGGATGTGGATAGAGTGCTATATAGCCTATACTAAATTCTCCGCAATCGACTAAAGTTTCACATATTTATAGAGAAAGACAATAGAGTTTCTAATTTCGTGACAAGTTTTGATAGGACACATCAGAAATCTTTTATATTGGTAGATGAGAAAAGAGAAAAAGACGAGCATGTTACCATCTTGTAACATTAATATTCTTTTTTGCTTTACCAGGATAAACTATCCGCTAGTTTTGACAGCTGATCAAACTATTTGGATTAGCATTACGCTCAAACGACTTGATTCAAAGACAACGTGTATACTCATCTTTAGCATGAAAAGGTATTAAAAATAGAGTAATTTATACTTTTAAAGTGTAGTTTCCATTGGCTCAAAAAAAAAAAAAAAAAAAAAGAAAAAAGTGTAGTTTCCTTAATTAATCTAAACTGCTAAATTTCCCTCAAGGATAGGAGGAAAAAGAAGTGGTAACAAAACTCAAATACACATGCATAATAACATATAATTACATTGTAAATGCTATCATTATAACTCATAAAACTCAAAAACAATATTAAACCCAAAACTATGAAATAAACCAAAAGCTTAACTACATAGTCCCTCATTTTCCATCGCTCGTAGAAGCACCCACACCCACCCGGGCCCACGCGAGATCCGCTGCAACTGCAGCATCCTCGCATAACACCCATCAGGAAAATGATTCAACAAGTGAGAATGTGATCCTTGCTCCACAACTTTCCCTTCATCAATCACCGCAATAGTGTACGCCCCTCTCACCGTCGCTACCCTGTGGGCCACCACGATCGTCGTCCGGCCAGCCGAGGCCCGGTCGAGCGCCTCCTGCACCGACCGCTCTGACTCTGCGTCGAGCGCGCTCGTCGCCTCGTCGAGCAGCATGATCTGCGCTTTCTTGACGAGCGCTCGCGCGATCGCTATCCGCTGCCTCTGCCCGCCCGACAACTGCACTCCTCTCTCTCCGACCCATGTCTTGTACCCGTCGGGTAATGCGGATATGAACTTGTGCGCATTGGCTTGCGTCGCCGCCTCGATTATCTCAGCCTCAGTTACGGACTCATCTCGTCCATAGGCGATGTTTTCGCCTATCGTCGCGGCGAAGAGGCACGGTTCTTGCGGGACTGCTGCGATTGCACGGCGTAGAGCTTTTAGGTTGTATTTTCGGATGTCCTTGCCATCAATGAGCACGCGACCGGAGTTTGGCTCATAGAACCGTTGGATAAGCGAGATGACAGAGCTCTTGCCGCAGCCACTGGGGCCGACTAGTGCAAGCATGCGGCCTGCACGTGCACGTAGGTTTAGGTCGCGGAGGACCGGAAGGTCAGGTCTCGTCGGATAGGTGAAATCAACGTGTTTGAGCTCAACATCTCCGCGGAGATTGTCGGGGACGGGAGACGCATCGACGTCATCAGGTTCGATTTCGGTTCTTCGGTCGATGATTTCGAAGACGGATTTCATTGCACGCCCGCCCTTGATGAAGTCGGGCGCGAGGGTTAGCGTCTCAGCTGCACCGTTGGCAGAGACCATCAGCACCATGAAGACCCGAATGGTCTTGGAGAAGTCAGAGATGCCATGCTTTACGAGGTACGAGGCATACCAGAGGCCGAGGGAGTAGGAGGCGTAGAGGAGGAACTGGGCGATGCCAAAGCCACTTCCGGCGATCTGGCCTTTCCAGAAGCAGCGACGGAGAGGGCTCTCGAGGTTTGCGGCGAAAAGCTCAGTTATTTTAGATTCGGAATTGAAGGCGGCAACGGTTCTAACGTTGGCCACGGCCTCACCAGCGATCTGTGTGGCCTTAGCATGGGCAGCTTCTAAGTCGCCGGAGAATCCCTTCATGAACATTTTCTGAAGCACGGTGGCAGCGACAACAACAGGAAACACAGCAATGAGAACCAGAGCAAGCCGCCACTGAAGAACAAATCCAGCAGTGCAAGCAACAAACAACAGCGCAGAATTCTGGACGATAACAGATATCCGATCTCCAATTGCAGACCTCACATTGTGAGCATCAAGCGCTAGCCTCGCAGCGATTCTCGCACTCGCATTCTCCTCCTGGTCGAACCATGCAATCTCATTCCGAAGCACTGAAGACAGCATCTTCTCCCTCACCCTCTTCGTCAAGTTCTCTCCGACAGTGTCCCAAAATAGATGCTGCACTGTATTGAACAATAGCGCGGCTGATGAGACTCCGATTAAGAGATAGCAGTATTTTCCGATCTCTCTTCGCATGTAGTTATAGTCCTGAGCGTAGTAAATACTTAAGACGGCACTGAGAACATAGGCGAAGAGTGCACTAATCGATCCACAGACCATCGATCCGATGGTTCCCATCAAGGCATAACCCCATTCCGGCGAATTCATTTTCGCCAGCCTCCAGAACGAGCTCGCCTGATCCCTGAATGCAAGCTTCTCCATCCTATGATTAGGGTCAAACGACAAGCTAAAATCCGAAGTAGAGAAATCCGATAATCTCCGAGAGTACGGAGAACGACCATAAGATGAGTTACGGGTCATAATTGGGGAACTGATCGATGGCCTAGCGCTCGAAGGCCTAGCACTGCTCTTCCGAGCATTGATCATCGCAGTCTCATGCGCTTGTTCTTGAAGGCGAATGAGCTTCGCATACATCCCGTTATCACCTTTCGCCATGAGCTCGTCGTGCGTGCCGAGCTCAGAGACAGAGCCTTGGTGGAGTACGGCGACAGTGTCAGCTTTGCGGATAGTCGAGAGGCGGTGGGCGATGACGAGCGTGGTTCGGCCGATCATGAACCGGTCAAGGGCTTCTTGGACTAGCTTCTCAGATTCGGAGTCGAGGGCACTCGTAGCCTCGTCAAGGAGGAGGATCGCTGGGTTCTTCAGCATCGCCCTTGCGATTGCTATCCTCTGCTTCTGGCCGCCGGAGAGCTGAAGCCCTCGCTCGCCGACCTGTGATTGTAACAATGATTAGTCAGAACCTCACATGAACAACTATGTTATTCCAGGATTAGTTACATTCAGGTACCCAGAAGTATGGTGTAATTACACTATTGACCTAGAATCTGCATATCTACACAGTTAATCTAATTACTGATTGTATCTGCACGGCCAACTCTAAGAAGAAAAAATTAAACAGACTTCGGGGTCACTTGTGCGGTTACCGTCAGCAATTTCAGGGTTACCAGAATAGATACACAAAATTTAGAGTCACCCTTGTAACTACATTATAGCTCAGGGTACCTGACTGCAATTAATCCATTAATGCTAATGAGTATTAAGTAGGATTAAAGATTATCTAGTTGACTGAAGTTAAAGGGTTGACTGATCTCTAATATAAAATTTAGATGAAGTTTCAGTAATGTCAGCGGTATGGTTAAGCTTTCACATGATCCACTTGAGCTTCCTCTGGTGTTTAAAACTAATAATGAGCTTTGATTAGAGAGATTGGATATTTTAAGCAAGTAGAGTCAGAGTCAGCGACATGAGAGCTCATAATAAGGAAAGGACCACAGGAGAGAATCAATCCACGTTCCTTCATCTGGAACTATTGGATTTGCTCCAATCAGTATATTGGAGCATCTATCTTTATTCTTCTACAAACAAATCACAGATCTTGGTAATAAATTTGGAATTTTTCACAATAGGCAAGAATCTTTGGCCTGCCTATAAGCTAGGCGTGCTTAAAAAGACTACAGTAAAACTGTACATATACCTTGGATTTGAATCCTGTCCACAATTAATTGAGTATTTATTATTAACTGTACCATTGTGTATGTTCATTTCTAATTTTAGTACTAAACATTGTTGTATTATTAACTGATATGGAACCCCTATTTCTCTTTTTCCCCCTCAATACCAATCACAATCATTAACCAAACAAAAAACAGTTATGACTACAAATAGTTCCCTGTATACTGTTGATTTTATCCTATAACGCCTCGTTTGGTACACGGGAATGAGTGGGAATGGAATGCAATTCCTACTTCTCATTCATGTTTATCAAACATGATGTGTTTTTGAATGCTAGAAATGTCATTCCCACTTCTCATCAATTCCCACTTAATGTGGGAATTGCTATTCCCGATGAGTTATCAAGGAATTGATATTCTCACTTAAGTGAGAATGAAAATAACAAAATAAATTCCGGAAATAGCCTTCTTAAAGATATTCCCACATAATTATCTAATCGCCCAAACAGAATGAGAATGAGCATTCCATTCCCATCATCAATTCATTCCTTCGTTCATTTCATTTCACTGACATTCCCACTTGTCTCAGCAGGGGCGTAAGTGGTTGTTTGATTGCAAGTATCTTGGACGGAAAAATTTAAAATTTGCTCAATTGCCGGGTCCACAATTAGCTTTCCTAAGTTTGGCTTGTTTGGTTGCATCTTTGAAAAGCATGAAAACGATGGTGTGATAGTCATAACTTCTCAAATCAAAATCCCTCTAAAAAGAGAGAATTTTGCTAAAAAGTGATACATGTGTCATAAATCCCTAACCTTCACAAAAACACCCAATCATACAAGGTAAATCTCAAAATGAAAGTGCTTACGAGGAAGATCACTTTCCATTTTGTGTCATAAATCCCCGATCTTCACGAAAACTCCCAAACAGGTTGTAAACAACTGACAGTTCGAAAAGATTTAAATACTTTTGTTTTGCATTAATTGGAAAATAATTAATCTTTGGACCACCGGTTGTCCAATGGACTGGATCAATAGGATAGTCTCCTTTCAATACATCAAAAGTAGGAAACCAAGGCCCATGGCATTGGCTGTGTGGATTAGGTAAAGGGCAAAAGGAGAAGGTCACATGAGTGAGGGATGGGAGAGCACATTTGCACATAATTGTCCATATAGAAAGAGACTGCTATTAATAGGTACTGAGCAGTAGTAGAAAAGAGCCAGAGTAAAAGAGAGACCTGTGAGTCATAGCCATCAGGGAGTTTGATGATGAAGGAGTGGGCATTTGCAACCCTGGCTGCCTCCTCAATCTCAACTTGGCTTGCATCCTCTCTCCCCAGCAGCAGATTCTCTCTGATTGTGGTTGCAAACAAGGCTGGCTCTTGGCTCACCAAGCCCATCTGCTGCCTCAACCACCTCAGCTTCACTGTCTTTATGTCGTGCCCATCAACCATCACTTCCCCTTTCAATACAAACCCACAGCAATTTGTTACTAAAAATAACCACAGCAACTAATTTACTAACTACACTTTGTTGCGTACCTGAGCTGGGGTCATAAAACCTCTCGATGAGAGACACCACTGTGCTCTTTCCAGAGCCACTGCTGCCAACCAGTGCCATTGTCTTCCCTGCAGCCACATTTAGCGAAAAATTGCGCAGGATCGGGATGTCCGCCTCGACGGATAGGCTAACTCGACGTTTCTCAGCTCGACTTGGCCCGTGATCGAACCCAGTTCCACCCCCGATTCCCGCCGTTCAATTTCCGGACGGTGGTCAATAGTCCGATAAATTTTTGCCGCTGCAACTCTGGCCTTGGCGAATGCTGCCATGCTCGGCGCAGATTGGCCCAGTGCACTGGTCGCATTAAATAAATTATTAGAACAAATTTGACAGACGAGCGCTGTAAATTGACTGCTTTCTGGTACTTACATTCCTCCGAGCATGACGGAGAACATTGTGGCGATGGCGAGGCCACCGTTAGGAGGATCGCTGGGTTCTTCAGCATCGCCCTTGCGATTGCTATCCTCTGCTTCTGGCCGCCGGAGAGCTGAAGCCCTCGCTCGCCGACCTGTGATTGTAACAATGATTAGTCAGAACCTCACATGAACAACTATGTTATTCCAGTATTAGTTACATTCAGGTACCCAGAAGTATGGTGTAATTACACTATTGACCTAGAATCTGCATATCTACACAGTTAATCTAATTACTGATTGTATCTGCACGGCCAACTCTAAGAAGAAAAAATTAAACAGACTTCAGGGTCACTTGTGCGGTTACCGTCAGCAATTTCAGGGTTACCAGAATAGATACACAAAATTTAGAGTCACCCTTGTAACTACATTATAGCTCAGGGTACCTGACTGCAATTAATCCATTAATGCTAATGAGTATTAAGTAGGATTAAAGATTATCTAGTTGACTGAAGTTAAAGGGTTGACTGATCTCTAATATAAAATTTAGATGAAGTTTCAGTAATGTCAGCGGTATGGTTAAGCTTTCACATGATCCACTTGAGCTTCCTCTGGTGTTTAAAACTAATAATGAGCTTTGATTAGAGAGATTGGATATTTTAAGCAAGTAGAGTCAGAGTCAGCGACATGAGAGCTCATAATAAGGAAAGGACCACAGGAGAGAATCAATCCACGTTCCTTCATCTGGAACTATTGGATTTGCTCCAATCAGTATATTGGAGCATCTAACTTTATTCTTCTACAAACAAATCACAGATCTTGGTAATAAATTTGGAATTTTTCACAATAGGCAAGAATCTTTGGCCTGCCTATAAGCTAGGCGTGCTTAAAAGACTACAGTAAAACTGTACATATACCTTGGATTTGAATCCTGTCCACAATTAATTGAGTATTTATTATTAATTGTACCAGTGTATGTTCATTTCTAATTTTAGTACTAAACATTGTTGTATTATTAACTGATATGGAACCCCTATTTCTCTTTTTCCCCCTCAATACCAATCACAATCATTAACCAAACAAAAACAGTTATGACTACAAATAGTTCCCTGTATACTGTTGATTTTATCCTAACGCCTCGTTTGGTACACGGGAATGAGTGGGAATGGAATGCAATTCCTACTTCTCATTCATGTTTATCAAACATGATGTGTTTTTGGATGCTAGAAATGTCAATCCCACTTCTCATCAATTCCTACTTAATGTGGGAATTGCTATTCCCGATGAGTTATCAAGGAATTGATATTCTCACTTAAGTGAGAATGAAAATAACAAAATAAATTCCGGAAATAGCCTTCTTAAAGATATTCCCACATAATTATCTAATCGCACCCAAACATGAGAATGAGAATGAGCATTCCATTCCCACATCAATTTCATTTCATTCCTATGTTCATTTCATTCTCACTTGACTCTATTCCCGCGTACCAAACGGGGCGTAAGTGGTTGTTTGATTGCAAGTATCTTGGACGGAAAAATTTAAAATTTGCTCAATTGCCGGGTCCACAATTAGCTTTCCTAAGTTTGGCTTGTTTGGTTGCATCTTTGAAAAGCATGAAAACGATGGTGTGATAGTCATAACTTCTCAAATCAAAATCCCTCTAAAAAGAGAGAATTTTGCTAAAAAGTGATACATGTGTCATAAATCCCTAACCTTCACAAAAACACCCAATCATACAAGGTAAATCTCAAAATGAAAGTGCTTACGAGGAAGATCACTTTCCATTTTGTGTCATAAATCCCCGATCTTCACGAAAACTCCCAAACAGGTTGTAAACAACTGACAGTTCGAAAAGATTTAAATACTTTTGTTTTGCATTAATTGGAAAATAATTAATCTTTGGACCACCGGTTGTCCAATGGACTGGATCAATAGGATAGTCTCCTTTCAATACATCAAAAGTAGGAAACCAAGGCCCATGGCATTGGCTGTGTGGATTAGGTAAAGGGCAAAAGGAGAAGGTCACATGAGTGAGGGATGGGAGAGCACATTTGCACATAATTGTCCATATAGAAAGAGACTGCTATTAATAGGGTACTGAGCAGTAGTAGAAAAGAGCCAGAGTAAAAGAGAGACCTGTGAGTCATAGCCATCAGGGAGTTTGATGATGAAGGAGTGGGCATTTGCAACCCTGGCTGCCTCCTCAATCTCAACTTGGCTTGCATCCTCTCTCCCCAGCAGCAGATTCTCTCTGATTGTGGTTGCAAACAAGGCTGGCTCTTGGCTCACCAAGCCCATCTGCTGCCTCAACCACCTCAGCTTCACTGTCTTTATGTCGTGCCCATCAACCATCACTTCCCCTTTCAATACAAACCCACAGCAATTTGTTACTAAAAATAACCACAGCAACTAATTTACTAACTACACTTTGTTGCGTACCTGAGCTGGGGTCATAAAACCTCTCGATGAGAGACACGACTGTGCTCTTTCCAGAGCCACTGCTGCCAACCAGTGCCATTGTCTTCCCTGCAGCCACATTTAGCGAAAAATTGCGCAGGATCGGGATGTCCGCCTCGACGGATAGGCTAACTCGACGTTTCTCAGCTCGACTTGGCCCGTGATCGAACCCAGTTCCACCCGATTCCCGTTCCGTTCAATTTCGGACGGTGGTCAATAGTCCGATAAATTTTTGCCGCTGCAACTCTGGCCTTGGCGAATGCTGCCATGCTCGGCGCAGATTGGCCCAGTGCACTGGTCGCATTAAATAAATTATTAGAACAAATTTGACAGACGAGCGCTGTAAATTGACTGCTTTCTGGTACTTACATTCCTCCGAGCATGACGGAGAACATTGTGGCGATGGCGAGGCCACCGTTAGTGTGGTGGTGCCGAACCAACAGGCCACCGTACCATAACAGAAGTGCATAGCAGCAGAAGACGGTGAAATAAGTGGCGCCAAGACCCAAACCCTTGGCAAACCCGATTCGATATCCAATTCTCTGCGCAATTCTCAACGAAGATGAATACGCTTGCAGAGCCCTACTCTCTCCAACAAATGACTGAACAGTCCTAATTTGCGCCAACGCCTACAATGAAACAACCACAGGTTAGGAACCAATTACTGAACTTAATTTTAAGCTCAATAGGATTCGATTCGGACTTGCTCTGCTATGTTGCTGGCTTGAGAGAGAGCATCCTGACTCTTGGAAGAAAGCTTTGCCATGGCAGTTGTATGAATGCCACCAATAACGGCGATGAGCGGCACGACAGCGAGCGTGACGAGAGCGAGCTGCCACACCGCCGTGAATCCAACGATGAAACCCGACACGAATGTTCCCATATAGTGAATAAAATTCCCCAACTGATAACCAAAACAATCACAACAATCAATCACATTATCCACCAAAAGGAAAAAAAAAAAAAAAAACCCCCCAAGAAACTGATGATCAATAATACCTTCTCACTAATGGCGTCCTGGACGATGACGGCGTCAGCATTAACGGCGTAAACGACGTCGGAGGTTCGAACCTCGGTGTCGAAGTAACAGACGTCTTGATTCAGTACCGATTGAAGGTACCTTATCCTCATCTTCGTTGTTTGGCGCTCTCCAGTCCACATCCAACAAGAGATCTCTGTTCCATTCAAAATTAAATTCAGCGTCCCATTTTCTCATAAAAAATTAGGCAAAAATAGTAAAATTAATCTCACCGGCCCAAGACGAGGCCCAGATCGCAGCTCCGACGACGAGAAAGTAGAATGCGTACTAAAAGATTCAAAAATCAAATTCAGTAACTTTAACTTTAGCAAAAATCAAAATCGAAACTGATTCAAGCTCAGTTTTTTTTTTTAAATTACCTTAACGACTTCTCGACACATGGTATCAGGATCATCAGCATTAGATCCAAAAGAATCGACAAGATCAGCGAAAAACCTCAGAAACACGGGCAGAGCGCACCCGTGTACTACAGCGCCGACGGTCCCAATCCCCATCAGAACCAAATCCAATCCGTCGGCGAATCGAAAAAGCTCGGCGAACTTCACCGCCTCCGCCGCCGCCTCCGCCTTCTCCGCCGCCGGAGCTCGCTTCTCAGCTCCGCTTCCTTCACCTCCGCTTCGATGGCTTGCATCCGCTTCCTCTTGCTCTTCTCGCTTCTCGCCGAGCTCGATGACGACGAGATCGGGATCGGGAGACGACGGCGAGCGAGGCGGCGAGCAAAGGTGGAATCTTTGCATCTCAGGGCGATCCAAGTTCTCGCCATTAGATTTGGATTCGTCATTAGACATTTTTATCTTTTTTATTTTTTATTTTTTTTTTTGTTTTTTATTTTCGCGACATTAATGAGTTGAGGTACTCCACAAGCTTATATAAGCACTCTGCTGCTGCTGCTGCTGCTTTTTAACTAACCTTTCGTGCGAGTGACCTTTTTCCGTTATTCGAAGAATAATATTTGTTTAGGCTTGCATCCTCTCTCCCCAGCAGCAGATTCTCTCTGATTGTGGTTGCAAACAAGGCTGGCTCTTGGCTCACCAAGCCCATCTGCTGCCTCAACCACCTCAGCTTCACTGTCTTTATGTCGTGCCCATCAACCACCACTTCCCCTTTTAATACAAATCCACAGCAATTTGTTACTAAAAATAACCACAGCAACTAATTTACTAACTACACTTTGTTGCGTACCTGAGCTGGGGTCATAAAACCTCTCGATGAGAGACACCACTGTGCTCTTTCCAGAGCCACTGCTGCCAACCAGTGCCATTGTCTTCCCTGCAGCCACATTTAGCGAAAAATTGCGCAGGATCGGGATGTCCGGCCTCGACGGATAGGCGAACTCGACGTTTCTCAGCTCGACTTGGCCCGTGATCGAACCCAGTTCCACCCCCGATTCCCCGTTCCGTTCAATTTCCGGACGGTGGTCAATAGTCCGATAAATTTTTGCCGCTGCAACTCTGGCCTTGGCGAATGCTGCCATGCTCGGCGCAGATTGGCCCAGTGCACTGGTCGCATTAAATAAATTATTAGAACAAATTTGACAGACGAGCGCTGTAAATTGACTGCTTTCTGATACTTACATTCCTCCGAGCATGACGGAGAACATTGTGGCGATGGCGAGGCCACCGTTAGTGTGGTGGTGCCGAACCAACAGGCCACCGTACCATAACAGAAGTGCATAGCAACAGAAGACGGTGAAATAAGTGGCGCCAAGACCCAAACCCTTGGCAAACCCGATTCGATATCCAATTCTCTGCGCAATTCTCAACGAAGATGAATACGCTTGCAGAGCCCTACTCTCTCCAACAAATGACTGAACAGTCCTAATTTGCGCCAGCGCCTACAATGAAACAACCACAGGTTAGGAACCAATTACTGAACTTAATTTTAAGCTCAATAGGATTCGATTCGGACTTGCTCTGCTATGTTGCTGGCTTGAGAGAGAGCATCCTGACTCTTGGAAGAAAGCTTTGCCATGGCAGTTGTGTGAATGCCACCAATAACGGCAATGAGCGGCACGACAGCGAGCGTGACGAGAGCGAGCTGCCACACCGCCATGAATCCAACGATGAAACCCGACACGAATGTTCCCATATAGTGAATAAAATTCCCCAACTGATAACCAAAACAATCACAACAATCAATCACATTATCCACCAAAAGGGAAAAAAAAAAACCCCAAGAAACTGATGATCAATAATACCTTCTCACTAATGGCGTCCTGGACGATGACGGCGTCAGCATTAACGGCGTAAACGACGTCGGAGGTTCGAACCTCGGTGTCGAAGTAACAGACGTCTTGATTCAGTACCGATTGAAGGTACCTTATCCTCATCTTCGTTGTTTGGCGCTCTCCAGTCCACATCCAACAAGAGATCTCTGTTCCATTCAAAATTAAATTCAGCGTCCCATTTTCTCATAAAAAATTAGGCAAAAATAGTAAAATTAATCTCACCGGCCCAAGACGAGGCCCAGATCGCAGCTCCGACGACGAGAAAGTAGAATGCGTACTAAAAGATTCAAAAAAATCAAATTCAGTAACTTTAACTTTAGCAAAAATCAAAATCGAAACTGATTCAAGCTCAGTTTTTTTTTTTAAATTACCTTAACGACTTCTCGACACATGGTATCAGGATCATCAGCATTAGATCCAAAAGAATCGACAAGATCAGCGAAAAACCTCAGAAACACGGGCAGAGCGCACCCGTGTACTACAGCGCCGACGGTCCCAATCCCCATCAGAACCAAATCCAATCCGTCGGCGAATCGAAAAAGCTCGGCGAACTTCACCGCCTCCGCCGCCGCCGCCGCCTTCTCCGCCGCCGGAGCTCGCTTCTCAGCTCCGCTTCCTTCACCTCCGCTTCGATGGCTTGCATCCGCTTCCTCTTGCTCTTCTCGCTTCTCGCCGAGCTCGATGACGACGAGATCGGGATCGGGAGACGACGGCGAGCGAGGCGGCGAGCAAAGGTGGAATCTTTGCATCTCAGGGCGATCCAAGTTCTCGCCATTAGATTTGGATTCGTCATTAGACATTTTTATCTTTTTTATTTTTTATTTTTTTTTTTGTTTTTTATTTTCGCGACATTAATGAGTTGAGGTACTCCACAAGCTTATATAAGCACTCTGCTGCTGCTGCTGCTGCTTTTTAACTAACCTTTCGTGCGAGTGACCTTTTTCCGTTATTCGAAGAATAATATTTGTTTAATGGAGGGGGCAAATTGTAAATTTTGGGAATTTACGGCGGTTGAAAATGCTCCGACAAAAGGACGTGGGGGGAACTGAGGGCGTCAGAGGTCGGTGCTTGACTGGCATTGATGAGAGAAGGGGACTTTTTTGGAAAGTTGGGTGTTGGATTTCTAACCTGAACAGTTGAACTTCTTCTTCTGCAAGCTAACAGTCTGTTTTTATTAAAAATTGTAAAATTTTTTCTGGAGAAACTGCAATAAGTCTTCTTCTTCACAGTTCACACTACTACCGTGTGAAGCTGTTGGTGCTTTTTTACTTTCTTTATATTTTTACCGGGAAATGAGGCGACTTCTACGTTCTGCCCTTGAGAAAGTCCGTGCTCTGCAAATGCTCTGCAAGTACTATTCATGTCATCTATTATATCACTAGATTAAAGACTTTAACCCTCATGGTAATTTTGGAATTTTGTTACTGCAGAAGGGTTCTTTGATACGGTATTAAAGCAATCCAGATTTAAATTTCAATAGACCCGCATTTAAAAACAGGTTTTAGAAAATAATACGCTGCATTTTGACTCATGAAGAAGGATGCTCAATCTAGGGAGACATTGTTATCGTATGCGAGTTGTGGTGGGTAAGGGTGCTTTGACATCATCTGAACTTCTTTATTAGCACCTGTATTTCTCAAATTACAAGATATTATTTCTTTCATCCAGTTCATATTTCATGGTGGAAATCACTCAACGAAAATGACTTTATACAAGTATAATTGAAGAAACACTAAATTGCCATCCAAATCGTCACCTAATCAAAGGGACTAAGCGTTGATAAGATGTGTTATAAATATAAAAGATTGTAGCACAATAGCATAGAACGCATCTCTAACTAACCTTTAGTTACTATACATTTTTTATGAGGGTAAGAGCATGTTTTCGCAACTGGTCAAAGTGGCTTATACGTCACAAAAGTGGCTTATAAGCTACTGAGACATGTTTGACAAACATGTTATTTTAACTTGTAAGTCAGGAAAATATAAGTTAGGTTAACCCAACTTATTTTTTGGTGGCTTATAAGCCACATAGTTTGACCAAGTAAATTCAAAATTTCCAAATATGTTGGGGCTGTTTGGTTCGAATTCTATAAAAAAAAAAAGGAAAAAGAAAAGTACCCAAATTTTGATTCTATGTGTTTCGATAAAATTTGTAGAAAAAGTTTTATAGAATCTCAAAAGTGATGGTTTCTTGTTTTTTACTCTTTCTTTGTTTGGTTCAAAATATAAAAAGAGCAAAACTAACTTTATAGAAAATGTTGATTTTCTTTTCTCTAGTTTGGTTGGGTGTGGGAAGTTTATAGAAACTTGGCTAGTTTTCACTTCCCAATGTTCTAGAGGTAGCAAATATTTTTTTTTTAACCTCAACAGGTTAAATCATAGATCCGAGGATGAAAGGGCAAAATCCCAAATTAGATCCGCAGTATATAAGAACCCAAAGCAGATGGGAATCAAAGAAGATCACAAATTCCTAAAAGCTCAAAGCTTTTCTCACAACCAATTAGAGATCAGACTAGGATTTTTAATGGAGGATGAAGAGGCGTGAAATAGAAGCCATCGAAGATGAAAGAAGAAGGAAATGGAGATGATGATGAGAAAAAGGGCGCGAATTGGAGGAGGGAACCCTAGAATGGGAGCGGGGAGCGAAAATTTGAAGACGCCCCAGACTTTCTCCTCTTTGACACTAATGAGAAATGAGCTGGGGAGCGAAAATGGATAAGTTTTGTACATAAATTATTATTTAATTCAATGTGTCAGATTTTTAGGCAATTTCAGCCCATATGAAGAGGAAGTTGATTTCTATAAAATAACATCATTTTCTCTACTTTATAGAAACATTTTCTATAAAACTATGGTGCACCAGTTTTAAGAAAACTCTAGAAATCAATTAATTAAGAAATTACCACCGTAGGAGGTTTCTATAAAATTTCTACAAAAATGGTGAACCAAACAGACCCTAAATTGAGTTCGGATCTATGAGAACCTCATACTGATGTGAGGAGGTTCTGTCCTGAATCTACTTAAGCAGGGGAGGTAGTGAAGTAAATTCACTCTTTCCATGTAGAGTTATCGAAACCCACTGCAGATGCGGGGGTTACGATAGATTATATTCCCCTAAATTAGGATGAGGAATATGATCAAGGATGGACGGCCACCATCACCCGCACGGTCCTTAAAGAAATAAAAGATTCTTGTGGATGTACGGACTACAGTACTATAACCTTATAATATGCACTTCTTCGTTTAAAAACAGAACTACAAATATATCTTGATCTGTAACCAAACTTTTTTGTCTTTACAATTACAATATTCAAAGTGAATATGTGATGACAACCATATGCACAAATGATAAACAAGCATGCATGCTTGGTGAAGTATGGTAAGCTGAAAAGCAATGAGATGAATTATTAATTGAAGAACGGTATGTGAAAATGAAGTTTGAAAATGACCTATGCTACAAAGATGGGAAATGAGCCAAGAGATGCTCTTTTCCTTTTGAGGAGAAGTACATTGAAAATAACACATAGATAATTAGGGGTTGTCTTTTAGGAAAAATTTGTAAGTAGCTGCTTTATGTAATAAATATCTCAAACTTTCCATGTGTTCCATTTTTCATGGTCCCCGATTTGTGTCCATACTATTTTATCGTAATTCATCTGCATTAAAGCGTGAAGAGAGAAATAAACCAAAATCCATTATCTCCTTCTTCCTCTCCTCTCCTCTCCTCTCCTCTCCTCTCCTCTCCTCTCCTCTCCTCTCCTCTCCTCTCCTCTCCTCTCCTCTCCTCTCCTCTCCTCTCCTCTCCTCTCCTCTCCTCTCCTCTCCTCCTCATAACTCCATCTCCTTCTTCCTCTCCTCTCCTCTCCTCTCCTCCTCTCATAACTCACCTCCTTCTTCCTCCCATCCACTTCCCTCCATCTTCCATCCCTTCTTCTTCCATCCACCACCATTCTCCATTGTCACTACATCCTCCATCCACCTTCCTCTCCCCTCTCCATTCATCCATTTAGCCCTTCTCCATCTTACCCTTCGTCCTCCCTCCTCCATCCCTTGTCCACTGCACTACTCGTGTCACCATCGCCTCCACCACATGCTCCTCCCTCCACGATAGTAAACAACCACTACTCCTTCCATTATATATGGAATATTATTACACCGTCGAAAAGCACTCCATCTCCCCTTGGATTCCTTCCCTACTCCTCTTCCTCCTCATATAGCCTTAAAGTTCTAGCACCAATTTTTCTTGTGAGATTATGACTAAGATGTGTTATAAATATAAAAGATTGTAGCACAATAGCATAGAACGCATCTCTAACTAACCTTTAGTTACTATACATTTTTTATGAGGGTAAGAGCATGTTTTCATGGCCGGTCAAAGTGGCTTATACGTCACAAAAGTGGCTTATAAGCTACTGAGACATGTTTGACAAACAGGTTATTTTAACTTGTAAGTCAGGAAAATATAAGTTAGGTTAACCCAACTTATTTTTTGGTGGCTTATAAGCCACATAGTTTGACCAAGTAAATTCAAAATTTCCAAACATGATGGGGCTGTTTGGTTCGATTTCTATAAAACAAAGGAAAAAGAAAAGTACCCAAATTTTGATTCTATGTGTTTCGATAAAATTTGTAGAAAAAGTTTTATAGAATCTCAAAAGTGATGGTTTCTTGTTTTTACTCTTTCTTTATTTGGTTCAAAATATAAAAAGAGCAAAACTAACTTTATAGAAAATGTTGATTTTCTTTTCTGTAGTTTGGTTGGGTATGGGAATTTTATAGAAACTTGGCTAGTTTTCACTTCCCAATGTTCTAGAGGTAGCGAATATTTTTTTTACCTCAACAGGTTAAATCATAGATCCGAGGATGAAAGGGCAAAATCCCAAATTAGATCCGCAGTATATAAGAACCCAAAGCAGATGGGAATCAAAGAAGATCACGAATTCCTAAAAGGCCAAAGCTTTTCTCACAACCAATTAGAGATCAGACTAGGATTTTTAATGGAGGATGAAGAGGTGTGAAATAGAAGCCATCGAAGATGAAAGAAGAAGGAAATGGCGATGATGATGAGAAGAAGGGCGTGAATTGGAGGAGGGAACCCTAGAATGGGAGCGGGGAGCGAAAATTTGAAGGCGCCTCAGACTTTCTCCTCTTTGACACTAACGAGAAATGAGCTGGGGAGCGAAAATGGATAAGTTTTGTACATAAATTATTATTTAATTGGTAAATCTTCACTGTAGGTCCCTAATGTATTAGTCAAATTTCATTTGGGTCCTTAATGTTTGAAAGTCATCAATAGAGATCCCTAACGTTTTCTCCGTCATCAAATTAGGTCATTTTCGATAGTTTTCGTTATCTATTGCTGATGTGGCAGCTGACTGGACTGTTTTTTCTCTCTCCTTTTTGCACATAACCCCCTATAAGTTTTAAAAATTATGAATAACACCCTGAAAGTTTTTAAAAATTACAAATAACACCCTGTTAGTTTGGAACATCACAATATCCTCCTAAAATTTTAAAAAGATACAAGTGGTTTGGTAAAAAATTTACAACCAACCCCTTGAAAGTTTTAAAAATTACAAACAACACCCTAAAAGTTTTAAAAAATTATAAATAACACCCTGTTAGTTTGAAACATCACAATATCCCCCTAAAAATTTCAAAAGCTACAAGTGGTTAGCTAAAATTTTACAACCAACCCCTAAATGCATTGAAAATTACAAATAATACCCCAAAAGTTATTTGTATTTTTTAAGAACTTCAACGGTTGTTTATAAAAATTTTCGGTCTATTTACAAAATATTTAGGGGTCCATTTATAGTTTTAAAACTTCTAAGAGCTGTTTGTATATTTTCTAAACAAGGGTCCCCTAAAAATTTCTAAACTATCCCCTAAAACTTTTAAAATTATAAATAACTCAGTAAAATTTTATAAAAAGCCTCCTAGAAAATATGCAAACAAAATTTCAAAAATTTTAAAACTATAAATGAATCTCTAAATTTTACAAACAAACATTCAAAATTTTTATAGCCCCGTGAAAGTTTCAAAAATTACAAATAACTTTCAGGGTGCTATTTATAATTTTTAAAACTTTCAAGGGTTAGTTGTAAATTTTTTACCAGACCACTTGTAGCTTTTGAAATTTTTAGGGGGATATTGCGAAGTTTCAAACTAACAGGGTGTGTTGATGTATATAATCACAGTCACTAACCTCGAGTGAGTTTAGCTTTTAAGAGAGTGGAGTCCGCCTTCTCTCCTAATGTCAGTGTGTGATTCCATCAAAGTGCTTCTGGCGAAAAGGGACACGTGGGAGGCGGAGTTGGGATCTCCGGTGGTTCCTCCGACGGTCAAGTTAGTAGAGTGGGAGATAATCTAATGGAGCAGGAATTTACTCAAAAAAGATCACTTACCTGGTTCGTTGTTCACGTTGCTATTTATACCTAGGGTTGCGGGGTATTCTCGTCTTTCGTTGGCTAAGAAACCATTCTTTGAATCGACCCTCTCTTTCACGTGTGAGCGATGATTGGCAGCATCTCTGTCTGCTACGGTGGTGACCTTCTGGTGTCAAATTGGGTAATTTGAGGGTTAGTGTGGTCTATTCGCCAGACGGTCCTTAAAGAAATAAAAGATTCTTGTGGATGTACGGACTACAGTACTATAACCTTATAATATGCACTTCTTCGTTTAAAAACAGAACTACAAATATATCTTGATCTGTAACCAAACTTTTTGTCTTTACAATTACAATATTCAAAGTGAATATGTGATGACAACCATATGCACAATGATAAACAAGCATGCATGCTTGGTGAAGTATGGTAAGCTGAAAAGCAATGAGATGAATTATTAATTGAAGAACGGTATGTGAAAATGAAGTTTGAAAATGACCTATGCTACAAAGATGGGAAATGAGCCAAGAGATGCTCTTTTCCTTTGAGGGAGAAGTACATTGAAAATAACACATAGATAATTAGGGTTGTCTTTTAAAATAAACTTCTACGCGACTCAGCCTTTCCAATCTTTGCCTCTACAGCTTTAAAATTCTAAACAAGCAGTTCTAATTCGGTTCCCACCCTCTTTATTTTTCATTATAATCGTACGCCAACTAAGCATGAAGAGAAAGAAATAAAACCTCTAATACCATTATTCCTTTTCCTCATCTCTCTCCTTCCCTTCCTATAACTTTATCTCCTTCCTTTCTCTTCCTCCTCTTTATAACTCCAGTCTTTCCTCTTTCCTTTCTCTTATCATCTTTAGGACGACTGACGCCGACACTGGCCTTTCGATTGTCGACACCTCTTCATTGCCTGTTTATTCCTTCGGCGACGACACCAGACGGTCGCATTTTACCTCTTCTACCGAACAACCACTACCTTCATGGATCCATCCCCCTGGATTCCTTCCCTACTCCTCTTCCTCCTCCGCCTCACCAAAGTTCTAGCACCAATTTTTCTTGTGAGATTATGACTAAGATGATAGGGCGTATGCTTCGACCAGTGAAACTCTATCACAACCCGCCAATTTGCTAGAAAATGGGTGCCGTTCTATAGAAAATTTAATGTTGAAAGTGGACTTAACACGAACCATAATAGACCTAACACGAATGAACTGACTAATAATGAACCGGGATCGTGTTAAGTCTAACTTGATTCATGTTAAGTCTAACTTGATTCATGTTAAGTCTAACTTGATTCATGTTAAGTCTATTTTGATTCATGTTAAGTCTAACTTGATTCATGTTAAGTCTAACTTGATTCATGTTAAGTCTATTTTGGTTCATGTTAAGTCTAACTTGATTCATGTTAAGTCTATTTTGGTTCATATTAAGTCTATTTTTATTCATGTTAAATCCAACTTGGTTCATGTTAATTCAAACTTTATTTCTTATTTTATTTATCTTTTCTATTTATGGAAACAAAATAAGGTCCGTGAAATGAAATGAAGCCTTTTAATTACTTGGAGCCAAGAAGAAATGAAATGAAACAAACCAAGTCTCCGGATCGACCTAGCATGGAAATTCTCGATCGATCTCATCCGGCAAGAATGGGATCTTGACGAGGCATTCATCGCCGGTGCACCGAGGGGAGTGGGATTTTGGGTATTGTTTGTGGCCATTTTCGAGCTACCGAGGGTTTGTAATGTCATCGTTGGTTGAAGGAGAAGGAAAATGTAGCAAGCCGGGTCGAGGTCGATTTCAAAGACGCTGGATGCACGGAGGACCCAACGGCGTTGTCGTGATTGGCGTCACTGTTGATCCGAGCATGGATTCTGTAGCTTTTCTCTCATAAGCTTAGAAAGGAGTTTTCATTGCAGAGAGAGGGGTCAGGCTCATTCTGATTTGAAAATTTTTAATTTTTTTTTGGGTGTGGGTGTGATTTTTAATTTAGGAGGGTGCTTAGGCAAATGTACAGAGCTGAGTGAAATATGTGTGTGTGATTTTGAGTAGGCGTGTTTTCTTCTAGGTGTTTTTGTGAACTACAAGAAGGTAGCTAATTTGGTTAGTTTTTATATTTTTGTACGTGCGATTAAAATAAATTCAAAATCAAAATTTAAAAATGAAAAGTGCCATGGAATTGAATGGATTTTGGTACTAGTTGTTTGTTTGTTTTGTGTGGGCCACGTGTATTCCTAAGACCATTATAAACAAGTGGTGATTTTAATCGATTCTGACGCCATAGTTTCTAAGTAGACAATCAATTTGTTCATGAACAATAAGCGAAATTTGGAGATTAAGGGATATTTCTAGCTATTTTATGTCAGAATTACAAATAGATAAGACTAGCAGCTCCAAGTAATTAAAAGGCTTCATTTCATTTCTCGACCTTATTTTATTTCCAAAATAGAAAAGGCAAATAAAATAAGAAACAAAGTTTGAATTAACATGAACCAAGTTGGATTTAACATGAATAAAAATAGATTTAACATGAACCAGTTAGACTTAACATGAACTAAAATAGACTTAACATGAACCAAAATAGACTTAACATGAACCAAATTAGACTTAACATGAACCAAAATAGACTTAACATGAATCATGTTAGACTTAACATGAACCAAAATAGACTTAACATGAACCAGTTAGACTTAACATGAATCATGTTAGACTTAACATGAATCAAAGTTAGACTTAACATGAACCAAGTTAGACTTAACATGAACCAAGTTAGACTTAACATGAACCAAGTTAGACTTAACACAATCACGGTTCTATTGTACAATTAACTTGCAAAGGAAATAGAATTAACATGAAGTGGAATAGAATTAACATGAAGTTGAATAGAATTAACATGCAACCGAATAGAATTAACATGAAGTGAGATTGAATTAACATGAACCAAAATAGACTTAACATGAACCAAGTTAGACTTAACATGAACCAAAATAGACTTAACATGAACCAGATTAGACTTAACATGAATCAGGTTAGACTTAACATGAACCAAAATAGACTTAACACGAACCTGGTTAGACTTAACATGAACCAGGTTAGACTTAACACGAACCAGGTTAGACTTAACACAATCCTGGTTCTATTGTACAATTAACTTGCAGTGAAATAGAATTAACATGAAGCAGAATAGAATTAATATGAAGTGGAATAGAATTAACATGCAACCGAATAGAATTAACATGAAGTGAGATTGAATTAACATGAAGTGGAATAGAATTAACATGCAAACCAAGATCATTATACAACAAACATGGACACGATAAGAGAGCAAAGCTTCAACTGTGTCCTCATTTCCACTACATATATATACAACACTAACAAATCCATGATCGAAGTTTGGCATAGAGAACTAATATTTAGTAGTGCGATGAAGTCTATATGTTAACAATAGTTATGACAAGTTCATCTTTCGTAAACAATTGCAACCATCAAAAGCTAAGGTTTGAGAAGTTTAAGAAATTCGGAACTCTTTGACAAGAATATCGAGGCTGAGGTGGAGGGCGAGACGGCGGCGGATAGAGGCATGCAAGGATCCAACGAGGATCCGGCGAAGAGACGGGTTCGGCTGAGGCTGGGATGAGGGGAGGGAGAGAGGCCCTGGGGGAGCCCAATGACAGGGAGGAGCCTCTGATGGAGGGAGTCAATGAGAGGGTCAATCTGGGAGGGGGAGGAGAGAGGGCAAAATGAGGGGAATGAATGAAGTGGGAGCCTGGAAGGAAGGAGTGGACACAAGACTGGAGGGGGAGGGGAAATGGCGAATGGAGTGGAATGGAAGGAATCACTAGTTAGTGGTTATGACCATAACAGGGTGTTATTTATAATTTTAAAACTTTCGTGGTGTTATTTATAATTTTAAAACTTTTAGGGTGTTATTTATAATTTTAAAACTTTTAAGGGTTAGTTGTAAATTTTTACTAGACCGGTTGTAGCTTTTGAAAATTTTAGGGGCATATTGTGATGTTCCAAACTAACAGTGTTATTTATAATTTTAAAACTTTTAAGGGTTAGTTGTAAATTTTTACTAGACCGGTTGTAGCTTTTGAAAATTTTAGGCATATTGTGATGTTCCAAACTAACAGTGTTATTTATAATTTTAAAACTTTTAGGGTGTTATTTATAATTTTAAAACTTTTAGGGTGTTATTTATAATTTTAAAACTTTTAGGGTGTTATTTATAATTTTAAAACTTTTAGGGTGTTATTTATAATTTTAAAACTTTTAAGGGTTAGTTGTAAATTTTTACTAGACCGGTTGTAGCTTTTGAAAATTTTAGGCATATTGTGATGTTCCAAACTAACAGTGTTATTTATAATTTTAAAACTTTTAGGGTGTTATTTATAATTTTAAAACTTTTAGGGTGTTATTTATAATTTTAAAACTTTTAGGGTGTTATTTATAATTTTAAAACTTTTAAGGGTTAGTTGTAAATTTTTACTAGACCGGTTGTAGCTTTTGAAAATTTTAGGCATATTGTGATGTTCCAAACTAACAGTGTTATTTATAATTTTAAAACTTTTAGGGTGTTATTTATAATTTTAAAACTTTTAGGGTGTTATTTATAATTTTAAAACTTTCGTGGTGTTATTTATAATTTTAAAACTTTTAGGGTGTTATTTATAATTTTAAAACTTTTAAGGGTTAGTTGTAAATTTTTACTAGACCGGTTGTAGCTTTTGAAAATTTTAGGCATATTGTGATGTTCCAAACTAACAGTGTTATTTATAATTTTAAAACTTTTAAGGGTTAGTTGTAAATTTTTACTAGACCGGTTGTAGCTTTTGAAAATTTTAGGCATATTGTGATGTTCCAAACTAACAGTGTTATTTATAATTTTAAAACTTTTAAGGGTTAGTTGTAAATTTTTACTAGACCGGTTGTAGCTTTTGAAAATTTTAGGCATATTGTGATGTTCCAAACTAACAGTGTTATTTATAATTTTAAAACTTTTAAGGGTTAGTTGTAAATTTTTACTAGACCGGTTGTAGCTTTTGAAAATTTTAGGCATATTGTGATGTTCCAAACTAACAGTGTTATTTATAATTTTAAAACTTTCGTGGTGTTATTTATAATTTTAAAACTTTCGTGGTGTTATTTATAATTTTAAAACTTTTAGGGTGTTATTTATAATTTTAAAACTTTTAGGGTGTTATTTATAATTTTAAAACTTTCGTGGTGTTATTTATAATTTTAAAACTTTTAGGGTGTTATTTATAATTTTAAAACTTTTAAGGGTTAGTTGTAAATTTTTACTAGACCGGTTGTAGCTTTTGAAAATTTTAGGCATATTGTGATGTTCCAAACTAACAGTGTTATTTATAATTTTAAAACTTTTAAGGGTTAGTTGTAAATTTTTACTAGACCGGTTGTAGCTTTTGAAAATTTTAGGCATATTGTGATGTTCCAAACTAACAGTGTTATTTATAATTTTAAAACTTTTAAGGGTTAGTTGTAAATTTTTACTAGACCGGTTGTAGCTTTTGAAAATTTTAGGCATATTGTGATGTTCCAAACTAACAGTGTTATTTATAATTTTAAAATTTATAGGGGTTATGTACAAAAAGGAGAGAGAGAAAATAGCCCAGTCAGCCGCCACATCAGCAATAGATAACGGAAAATATCGAAAAGGACCTAATTTGATGACGGAGAAAACGTTAGGGATCTCTGTTGATGACTTTCAAAAATTAAGGACCCAAATGAAATTTGGCTAATACATTAGGGACCTACAGTGAAGATTTGCCTATTTAATTTAATGTGTCAGATTTTTAGTCAATTTCAGCCCATATGGAGAGGAAGTTAATTTCTATAAAATAACATCATTTTCTCTACTTTATAGAAACCTTTTCTATAAAACTATGGTGCACCAGTTTTAAGAAAACTCTAGAAATCAATTAATTAAGAAATTACCACTGTAGGAGGTTTCTATAAAATTTCTACAAAAATGGTGATCCAAACAGACCCTAAATTAGAATGAGGAATATGATCAAGGATGGACGGCCACCATCACCCGCACGGTCCTTAAAGAAATGAAAGATTCTTGTGGATGTACGGACTACAGTACTATAACCTTATAATATGCGCTTCTTCGTTTGAAAACAGAACTACAAATATATATTGATCTGTAACCAAACTTTTTTGTCTTTACAATTACAATATTCAAAGTGAATATGTGAAGACAACCATATGCACAAATGATAAACAAGCATGCATGCTTGGTGAAGTATGGTAAGCTGAAAAGCAATGAGATGAATTATTAATTGAAGAACGGTATGTGAAAATGAAGTTTGAAAATGACCTATGCTACAAAGATGGGAAATGAGCCAAGAGATGCTCTTTTCCTTTTGAGGGAGAAGTACATTGAAAATAACACATAGATAATTAGGGGTTGTCTTTTTTTCTTTTTTTTTTTTTTTGGTTTTGTTGGGGTGTTGTATTAATTCCATAGTGTTTTCCTATTTAAAGCAAAATGCTACAAACATCATCAATAATGACATTTGAAAGAGCATGAACTAGTCCAAACTAAAAATCATCACAAACAATTGACGCCAAGAGGGAAAAGCTGAGCGTTGTAAAGTGTTCAACCCAATAATACTAGATATGCAAATCCTAGAAATCCAAGAAAAAGTGGCGGTAATAAAGGGAATGACTAAAAAGAGTCCTTTTTTTTCTTAATAGGAGTTGTAAAGCAAAGATCATAAGATCCCATCCTTTAGTTTAAGGAAGCCATTAATTATAGAGGGTGTTGATTAGCATATAATTATCATTTTTTGTCTGCACTCCCTACTTTTTTTTTAGCTGGAAAGTAAACCTTGGAAGAAGTCAGAAAAGAGCGGTATAAAATACTACTAGCACTCCTTACCCTTCATTTTTCCTTCTAGAAGAAGCCAATAGAGTATCTCACTCAAAGCCCACTCAAAGGATTTCACAACTCTAAGCCCATGTGAGCCTCACTCACCCCCTCATTGTTTGTTGCATTCTCTCTCTCTCTCTCTCTCTCTCTCTCTCTATTGTTATTATTAAGAATACAATTAGAAACTTTGCTTTAGCTTTCATGGCTTGCAATTAGTATTATAATTCACAATGACAAGTACAAATTCATTCCTTTGGTGTATTGTATTCTTGCTCATGCTTCTATGCAGTAAAAGGGCTTTATTCCTTTGTGGGTGTCCATTGAATTCCAACTCCAACAGGCCCATTAAAGAACTTGGTGTTGAAAGGGGCCTTTATTGATGGCCACGTTTGAGTGAATTGACTGTTAACAATGACCTAGAGATCTAGACGTGAAACTAGATTGGATCTCTTGATAATGGAATTGATTGGTAGTGACAATGGAGTAATATTATCTGAGATATTTGTCCAAAGGGAAACTTGTTCAGTGGTTTATGTCATTAGCATAGTTGATGCCATCGAGATTTTTTTATGCGCAATTACGAATAGACCCTCTGTAGTTCTATTGTGGCGGATAAACCCCCGAGTGATTTTTTTTGACTTCTTAACTCTCAGGGGATCTATTTTGTCAAAAGTGTACGGTCATTAGAGCTTAGTTTAGTTCTTTGCTCAATTAGTTTGGAAAATAAGGGGATTAACATGATTAATGATTGACCAAAGCCTCCCTTAATGACAAAAGTGCTTAATGATGAGTGATTATTGATGTATAGTGGAGTTGGTCTCTTGTGGATATGTGCTGTAGATGAGGCCACCCAAATCCCAGTGCACACCTTTAAAGCTCACTTTCATTGAACCTTTTTGTCCTTCGCATGTGATGCTGTGCACTATTTATTCATTTTCAATCTTCTTTCTCTTCCTCCATTCTTATTAGGACAAATTTTGAAAATCCACCCTTTTAAACATTTATTTATAATTTTCGATCTAGTCTTAACTTAATTAGCCATTTCGACCTAGTTTTATGAAACTAGGTCGAAATTGCTAATTAAAATTTCCGGAATTGCCAATCTCGCGAAGTTTTCTATGTTTAAACTTCACGGAATTGCCAATCCCGTGAAGTTTTATTCACTAATTTCGACCTAGTTTCATGAAACTAGGTAATGCTAATTAAGTTAGGACCGGGTCGAAAATTATAAATAAATATTTAAAATGGTTTATTTTCAAAGTTGGCCACCTTGGCCTTCTTATTAGGATCCCATTTTGGTACTTGTGGGCCTTTGAGACAGAGCAAAAGTTTCCTAGTTCCACCTATCAAATCCTCAAATGCTTGGTTTCAAGCTCCTTTTGAGTCCCTTATTGAACTGGACCAATATTATCTAAGATCCTAACCCCTTTTAGTTCAATAATAATATGATAGGAAAACGACTTATTTTGGCACCTAAGAAGCAAGACTCCACTATATAGCAACTCTATGTACCACATCATAACTTTATGAGTTTAATAGATAAAAAAATAAAAGAAGAGGAGCAAGAAGCATCCCTTTTGAGTGGAAAGAGACCTAGGAGCTACCAAATGCAAGAAGATGGACAAGGTAACAGTTATGTGCACAGTGAAAATTTCTGGTCACCTGATGTCGTTGTTATTATTGGGGTTAATTGTGGCTAGACCCCTCGTACTATTACCACTGCGAATGAACCCCCTGTAGTTCTATTGTTGCCAATAGACCCACGAGTGAACTTTTTCGACTCTTTTACTCTCAAATGAAGAGAAAATTGCTTTTTTGCCACAGGTTAAAAGAGTCAAAGAAAATCTTTCACTCAGGATGTCTATCTGCAACAATAAAACTACAAAGGGATCCTACAATTTGGGGATATTACAAGGGGGCTATCTGCAATTAACCCTTGTTATTGTGATATAAGGGCCACTCTATCTCAAGGGACTTTGATGCCAACAGGTAACCTACCATAGGACACAACCCTAATTGATAGAAGGCAGCGTAGGGACAAATATTATTATCACTAACTCCTTTCTTTTGTTAACAAGGAGCAGCTAGAGTCCACTATGTGATTGTGACCATTTCTTGAGTGGCCATGCTCATGATGCCCCAAGGGACCATTTCTGAATCTAGTGTTCCCTTACCCAACAAAATAACTTCAGTCACCAGTCAAATCTCTCCATTGGACACCACAGAGAAGTTTGTAATTTTCTTTGTTGTCATATTATTGTGGAGTACCAGGGTGTGCTTGGCAAATGCTTAAAAATCCGGCTAGGATTAATCCTGACATGGTTTTATCCTAACGAAACTAGGAACAAATCAGAAAGATTGAGTCAATCTCGACTCAGATTTTCACAAATCAAAATGTAGAGACATCGTAACTTGCACATGGCGGTTTTAGGGCTTAGTCGACTAATCTGATGAGTAGTCGACTAATCTGATGAGTAGTCGACTAATCTGATGAGTAGTCGACTAATCTGATGAGTAGTCGACTAATCGTGTTGTAGTCGACTAATCTGATGAGTAGTCGACTAATCTGATGAGTAGTCGACTAATCTGGCAGATTCAAAACGGTTTTGGTTTTAAACCGGTTCGTTTAGAGTTTATAAATAACCCTAAACCCGATTATTTGAGAGTAATCAAGCACGTTTTGGAGCGACCTTTGAGAGAGTTTGGTGCATCTTTGGAGAAGAGATCTTTGAGAGATTGAGAGGTTTGTTTTAGGGTTTCTTTGTGAGAACTTGTAATCCTAATTTGTATTCTCTCTTTCTATTAGTGAAAATCCTCCTTACCACGTGGACGTAGGCAACTTAGAACCACGTAAATCTCGTCTTTACTCTTTTATTGTGTTTTGCTATCGCTTGTGGTGGTTTCTCTCGACGGTTCACGGTCCGCTACCAACAATCGTATCGAGCTATTGTTCGATTGGAAGTGGTGTAATTTCTAATTTGAGGGGTGTTCGGTGATTCCCGAGAGAAGCGGATTCACGAAGACAAACAGAGGATGGCCAACCAAGAATCACCAAAGTGGGAAAATTCGAGATTGAAAAGTTCAATGGGAAGAACGATTTTTCTTATTGGAGGATGCAGATGAAAACTTTCTAATTTCAAAAATTGCACAAGATTTTGGATGGAAAGGAGAAGAAGAACAAGGATATGTCGATGAGGATTGGGAGGAGTCGGATCCGAAGCACGGCGCCGATTATCCTATGCCTCGAGAGGGATGTAGCTTTCTTGGTAGATGGAGAGGAAACTGCAGGCGTGTGGAAGAAGTTAGAGGGTACCTTCATGACGAAGAGTCTAACTAACCGGATCTACTTAAAATCCAAATTGTATACTTGCAAGATGGAGGAGGGCTCATCAATCCGGGAACACATCAACAAGTTTGATAGGATCATATCAGTTGAAAGACATAGATGTTAAAGTAGGAGACGAGGATCAGCGCTTCTACTACTGTCTCGCCAAGTCTTATGAGAACCCGGTGCAAACACCGAGGCTTGTGGGAGAAAATCGAAGATGGATGAGACTAGAACGGCACTTCTAGCGGACGATCTTGGAAGGCGCAACTAGTGACATGGCCATCGGCGTAAATGTGGAACAAGCATGTGGATTGTTTGCAAGAGGAAGGAGCAATGAGCGAGGAAAAGGCAAGGGAGGAAAGTCTAGATCTAAATCAAGACCTCTTGCGGGAAAAGGATGTTTCAAGTCGGTGAAGTCGGACATTTCAAAGTCGACCGTCCAAATAAGAGAGTAGGTGGAAAGAAGAATAACAACAAGACCGAGAGGAGAGAGGCAAGGAAGAAGCGAGCTACGCTTCGAGGAAGGGAGCGATAAGGAATGCTATGTCGTCCGCGGGTGGCGAGGAGATCTCCTGAAGTGGATTCTTGATTCGGTTGCTCTTACCATATGTGTCCAAATAGGAAGTGGTTTACTACCTAAGAGGCATTGATGGGAAGCGTATTGATGGGGAATAACCATGCTTGTAAAAGCAGTGGGGCTAGGTAATATCAAAATCAAGATGCATGATGGAGTGGTTCGAACCTTGTGGATGTGAGGCATGTTCAGGCTGGAAGAATCTTATCTCGGTTGGTGCTTTGGACTCGGTGGTTCGAGGATTGTACTGAGCAAGTGAAGAAGGTTGTTCGTGGTTCCTTAGTAGTGATCAATCTCCGACTCAGATGCCAAATACAAACATTTATAACCAGTCGTGATTGATCCCACCCATGCCCTACTATTGAATGCATCGAAATATATTGACCCGAATTTTAAGTGGACATTCCAGTAAACCATGTTAACGGGTAGATTAAAAAGTCTAAACTACTTGAGTAAACTTTTTACCTACCAATCCTAGACAAGGACAATATCCAAGTTAGATAGGAGTAAAATTGTCCAACAGGACAATGCAAATGCATTATTTCTCCATTCACATGGTGTCTTAAAGCTAAGTTTTCATGAGCATCCTCTTTAGAATCACAACTGAAGAGGCATCTAAAGTTGTGCATGTGGAATTACAGGCCAAAAAGATATCAAATGGAAAATGACAGAAAGTTGCTTTCTAATTAAATGGCATAATGCCCAAAACTGGAGTGCTGGTGTGCAGAGCTGAGATGATGAAGCTTCTCCTCTGCTCTTTCTGCTGCTGCTCCTGCGCATGCTGATCAAAGCAGCAGCATTCATTCCCCATAACCAGAAAGATGCTCTCTTCTTTGATTCCTTCCTCTGTTTTTTTAACCCTACCTAAAACAATCAAAACACTGCAGCTTTTCTCCACCTCAGTGCCTCATCCATCCCCACACAACCTAACTACTTCCCAAACTCAAATTCATGAATACAAGTGTAAATATGTGTAGCCATAGTATAGAGTGGGTTTATCAGAACGCCCCGCACGGTGCGGACGTCCCAACTGCGATTGGAGGAGGGGGTAGTGATGATATTTCACTACCTCTGACCTATCAAACACCCCACGTGGTGGTGGGTGTTCTGATAGAATTAGTGGGGTGTTCTGCTAGGATTTACAGTCCATAGTATAGGAGGAAAAGAATACTATAAAGGGTCATCTAGATGAATCTTTATGTCTATCAAGACAGTCATTATTTTTTCAAGATAGTTACGATGAAACCGATACTGACTATTTGCATGAGATGGACGTAATCAATTTGGTGTTCGATCAATATAGATTAATTTTACAAATTTTACTATAGTTGTCTATTACAATTTTTCTTAAGAAAAAATAAGACTCCGTGCTTCTGGATTAAGCACAAGGAAACGAAATGAGAGAAGTTAGAATGAGACGAATGATGGAAGGTGCACATTTACCATTCTTATAGGTGGATTGATGAGATGAATTTTACTGTAAACAATAACAACCATACAATAACAATTGGTGTTATAATTATATAATCCACTAGCTATTAGAGAAACAAATAACTTAAAATTCCAAATGCGGAGTGATAATAGAACAAAATGAGCTGTGTGTTAGACTGCTGTTCAACTCAGTAATTATAAGCCAATTGATTTGTTCCAAAAAACATATAGCCCGATCCAAAATTTCGGCCCACCATGAGTCTGAGGCCCAGCAGCTGATATCAACTAGCAAGTCGTTGAATAGTCCCACATCGACTACAGTGCGCTTACCTTTAGAGTTTTTATACCCTTTGCTCCGTCATTCGATCGTCTCTTCGGAGACATCCGATAAAATTGGAACGATACAGAGAAGATTAGCATGGCCCCTGCGCAAGGATGACACGCACAAATCGAGAAATGGTCCAAATTTTTTTTGCCGATTCTGGGTCTCTCTCCTTTTTGCCCTGCACCAGGTATTATTTTTCTTCAAATTTCCTCTTTTTTTCGTCTCCAGCAACTATTCATCTTTTAGATTCTCAGATTTCTTCATCCGAATCGAATGTAGCACATGTGAATTTTTTCAAATTAGGCTTTTCAGTAGACGATTTTATGTCGAAGAATTTATTGCCGATTTTATTTTTTATTGCTTTTCGGTTGTGTCCTCAAATCTTGTGTCCTTCTGTGATTTTTTAATATTATTGTTCTTGCTCTTGTTAGCATCTAATTCAGAAATTGAAAAAGGTCAGAGCTTTGAAGTGCATGTGAATTATCATCAGATAATTTCTGTTATAAACGAGAAATTTTTGGTAAAAATATGTGAAGAATTTGCAGTTAGTTGATTTCTAAAGAAAGGATTTTTTTTGGGCTAAAAATATTCCTGCAGTATATGATCTCATATAAACTAGTAATCATTCTACTGTTTTAGCTCCTTATTAAAAGTGCTTGCCCTCTCCTTTCTGAAACTAAATTTATCACTAATTTTTTTTTTTAATCACCATATTGTAGTTCAGGTAAAGTTTATCTGCTTAAGAAAAGTTCAAAACGAAGCATCCTATGAATTTGCGTGAACAAGGCAGGAAGACGGTAATGGTTCATACTTCAGCCTTGATTGTTTGTAGTAACATGAACCAAAATAGACTTAACATGAACCAAAATAGACTTAACATGAACCAAAATAGACTTAACATGAACCAAAATAGACTTAACATGAACCAAAATAGACTTAACATGAACCAAAATAGACTTAACATGAACCAAAATAGACTTAACATGAACCAAGTTAGACTTAACATGAACCAAAATAGACTTAACATGAACCAAAATAGACTTAACATGAACCAAAATAGACTTAACATGAACCAAAATAGACTTAACATGAACCAAGTTAGACTTAACATGAACCAAAATAGACTTAACATGAACCAAAATAGACTTAACATGAACCAAAATAGACTTAACATGAACCAAAATAGACTTAACATGAACCAAAATAGACTTAACATGAACCAAAATAGACTTAACATGAACCAAAATAGACTTAACATGAACCAAAATAGACTTAACATGAACCAAAATAGACTTAACATGAACCAAAATAGACTTAACATGAACCAAAATAGACTTAACATGAACCAAGTTAGACTTAACATGAACCAAAATAGACTTAACATGAACCAAAATAGACTTAACATGAACCAAAATAGACTTAACATGAACCAAAATAGACTTAACATGAACCAAGTTAGACTTAACACAATCACGGTTCTATTGTACAATTAACTTGCGGTGAAATAGAATTAACATGAAGTGGAATAGAATTAACATGAAGTGGAATAGAATTAACATGCAACCTAATAGAATTAACATGAAGTGAGATTGAATTAACATGAAGTGGAATAAATTAACATGAAAGAAGATCATTATACAACAAACATGGACATTAGATGAAGAGCAAAGCTTCAACGGTCCTCATTTCCACTACATATATATACAACTAACAAATCCATGATCGAAAGTTTGGCATGAGAACTAATATTTAGTAGTGCGATGAAGTCTATATGTTAACAATAGTTATGACAAGTTCATCTTTTGAAACAATTCCCAACCATGAAAAGCTTAAGGTTTGAGAAGTTTAAAATTGGAACTCTTTAATGATAATATCGAGTGGAGGAGGCCAGGACATCAAACCGCGCGGAATCAACAGGATCAAATAAAAAATCAAAAAATAATCAATCAATCGACAAATCGAATCGTCGTCATCCAGAAATCGAGTCCGTGAAAGGAGAAGGAGGAGGAAAAGGAATCTGGGGTCTCAAGAGGAAGAGGAGGTTAAGAGGAGGGAGGAGAAGGCTACGATGAGGAAGAAGGAGATAAGAGTATTTTAAGTTTATTTGGGTGCGTCTGGTGCAAAGGTGGGACAAATTAGAAGCCATACTGGCTGTGGAAGTTAAGGCCGGTCGGTAAATTGCTGGGAATTTTTGGGTGGTTATCAATTATAGTGTTTTCAGAAACTTTGAAAGAGCATGAACTAGTCCAAACTAAAAATCATCACAAACAATTGACACCAAGAGGGAAAAGCTGAGTGTTGTAAAGTGTTCAACCCAATAATACTAGATATGCAAATCCTAGAAATCCTAGAAAAAGTGGCGGTAATAAAGGGAATGACTAAAAAGAGTCCTTTTTTTTCTTAATAGGAGTTGTAAAGCAAAGATCATAAGATCCCATCCTTTAGTTTAGGAAGCCATTAATTATAGAGAGTGTTGATTAGCATATAATTATCATTTTTTGTCTGCACTCCTACTTTTTTAGCTGGAAAGTAAACCTTGGAAGAAGTCAGAAAAGAGCGGTATAAAATACTACTAGCACTCCTTACCCTTCATTTTTCCTTCTAGAAGAAGCCAATAGAGTATCTCACTCAAAGCCCACTCAAAGGATTTCACAACTCTAAGCCCATGTGAGCCTCACTCACCCCCTCATTGTTTGTTGCATTCTCTCTCTCTCTCTCTCTCTCTCTATTGTTATTAAGAATACAATTAGAAACTTTGCTTTAGCTTTCATGGCTTGCAATTAGTATTATAATTCACAATGACAAGTACAAATTCATTCCTTTGGTGTATTGTATTCTTGCTCATGCTTCTATGCAAAGGGCTTTATTCCTTTGTGGGTGTCCATTGAATTCCAACTCCAACAGGCCCATTAAAGAACTTGGTGTTGAAAGGGCCTTTATTGATGGCCACGTTTGAGTGAATTGACTGTTAACAATGACCTAGAGATCTAGACGTGAAACTAGATTGGATCTCTTGATAATGGAATTGATTGGTAGTGACAATGGAGTAATATTATCTGAGATATTTGTCCAAAGGGAAACTTGTTCAGTGGTTTATGTCATTAGCATAGTTGATGCCATCAAGATTTTTTTATGCGTAATTACGAATAGACCCTCTGTAGTTCTATTGTGGCGGATAAACCCCCGAGTGATTTTTTTTGACTTTTTAACTCTCAGGGGATCTATTTTGTCAAAAGTGTACGGTCATTAGAGCTTAGTTCAGTTCTTTGCTCAATTAGTTTGGAAAATAAGGGGATTAACATGATTAATGATTGACCAAAGCCTCCCTTAATGACAAAAGTGCTTAATGATGAGTGATTATTGATGTATAGTGGAGTTGGTCTCTTGTGGATATGTGCTGTAGATGAGGCCACCCAAATCCCAGTGCACACCTTTAAAGCTCACTTTCATTGAACCTTTTTGTCCTTCGCATGTGATGCTGTGCACTATTTATTCATTTTCAATCTTCTTTCTCTTCCTCCATTCTTATTAGGACAAATTTTGAAAATCCACCCTTTTAAACATTTATTTATAATTTTCGATCTAGTTCTATCTTATTAGCCATTTCGACCTAGTTTTATGAAACTAGGGTGAAATTAATTAAATTTCCTCGATTGCCAATCTCACAAGCGATGTTTAAACTTCACTAATTGCTAATCCCGAAGCTTTATTCATTAATTCGACCTAGTTTCTACGAAACTGTAATGCATTGTTAGGGACCGGTCGAAAATTATAAATAAATATTTAAAATGGTTTATTTTCAAAGTTGCCCACCTTGGCCTTCTTATTAGGATCCCATTTTGGTACTTGTGGGCCTTTGAGACAGAGCAAAGTTTCCTAGTTCCACCTATCAAATCCTCAAATGCTTGGTTTCAAGCTCCTTTTGAGTCCCTTATTGAACTGGACCAATATTATCTAAGATCCTAACCCTTTTAGTTCAATAATAATATGATAGGAAAACGACTTATTTTGGCACCTAAGCAAGACTCCACTATATAGCAACTCTATGTACCACATCATAACTTTATGAGTTTAATAGATAAAAAATAAAAGAAGAGGAGCAAGAAGCATCCCTTTTGAGTGGAAAGAGACCTAGGAGCTACCAAATGCAAGAAGATGGACAAGGTAACAGTTATGTGCACAGTGAAAATTTCTGGTCACCTGATGTCGTTGTTATTATTGGGGTTAATTGTGGCTAGACCCTCGTACTATTACCACTGCGAATGAACCCCTGTAGTTCTATTGTTGCGACCCCTGAGTGAACTTTTCGACTCGTTTACTCTCAAATGAAGAGAAAATTGTTTTTGCCAAGGAAGAGTCAAAGAAAATCTTTCACTCGATGTCTATCCAAAACAATAAAACCAGGATTCTACAAATTGGGGATACCATACAGCTATCTGCATTTAACCCTTGTTATCAGGATATAACCACCTCATCTCAGGGACTTGACAACAGGTAACCTACCATAGACAACCCCATTGATGGCATGTAGGACAACATTGGCTATCACTGAACTCACAAATCAGGAATGGACTAACTTCAGTCACCAGTCAAATCCTCCGTTGGACACCACAGAGAAGTTTGTAATTTTCTTTGTTGTCATATTATTGTGAAATTGTACCAGGTTTTGGCAAATGCTTAAAAATCGTAGCTGGATTAATCCTGATAATGGCTTATCCTAACGAAACTAGGAACAAGTCAGAAAGATTGAGTCAATCTCCGACTCGATTTTGCCAAATACAAAACAATTTATAACTGGCCGTGATTGATCCCGACCTACTTTACCAAATACTATTGAATGCATCGAAATATATTGACCGAATTTTAAGTGGACATTCCAGTAAACCATGTTAACGGGTAGATTAAAAGTCTAAACTACTTGAGTAAACTTTTACCTACCAATCCTAGACAAGGACAATATCCAAGTTAGATAGGAGTAAAATTGTCCAACAGGACAATGCAAATGCATTATTTCTCCATTCACATGGTGTCTTAAAGCTAAGCTGGTTTCATGAGCATCCTCTTTAGAATCACAACTGAAGAGGCATCTAAAGTTGTGCATGTGGAATTACAGGCCAAAAAGATATCAAATGGAAAATGACAGAAAGTTGCTTTCTAATTAAATGGCATAATGCCCAAAACTGGAGTGCTGGTGTGCAGAGCTGAGATGATGAAGCTTCTCCTCTGCTCTTTCTGCTGCTGCTCCTGCGCATGCTGATCAAAGCAGCAGCATTCATTCCCCATAACCAGAAAGATGCTCTTCTTTGATTCCTTCCTCTGTTTTTTAACCCTACCTAAAACAATCAAAACACTGCAGCTTTTCTCCACTCAGTGCCTCATCCATCCACACAACCTAACTACTTCCCAAACTCAAATTCATGAATACAAGTGTAAATATGTGTAGCCATAGTATAGAGTGCGGGTTCTATCGAACGCCCGCACGGTGCGGGACGTCCTGAACTGCAGGATTGGGGAGGAGGGGGTAGTGATGATATTTCACTCATCTCGACCTATCAAAACACCCCACGTGGTGGTGGGGTGTTCTGATAGAATTAGAGGGTGTGGATTACAATGAGATATTTTCTCCGGTGGTGAAACATACTTCTATTCGTGCTATTGAGTATTGTTGCTCATGGTGATTTTGAGTTTGGATCAACTCGATGTTAAAACAGCCTTCTTGCACGAGAGACTTGGATGAAGAGATCTACATGCATCAACTGAGGGCTACAAGGTTAAGGAAAAGGAGAATCATGTGTGTCGTTGAGGAAATCGTATAAAGCAATCTCCCGGCGATGGTAGTTTGACTCCTATCTTTGAAGCATGGGTTTTCGGCGATCATGATTGTTGTGTTTACATGGAAGCTTCGGGAGGTAATTTTATCTATCTTCTTTGTATGTGGATGACATGCTTATTGCTTCTAAGAGCGAGTGGAGATAGATAGGTTGAAATCTCAATGAAAGTTCGATGAGAGAAGGACATGGGTCTTTGCTAGGAAAATAAGGTATGGAGATTAGAAGAGAGCGGCTAATCGACGATTGTTCTTGAGTCGAAGGGCTACATAGAGCGGGTGATGCGAGGTTCGGGATGCAAAGTGCTAAGTCGGTGGTGACTCCATTGGCTCCACACTTTAGGCTTTCTCGGTAATCAATCTCCCTACTGCCGGAAGAAGCACATGGGCGTGTTCCCTATCACTAGTGCAAATTAGCGGTTAATGTATGCAATGGTGTGTGCATGGTATTTCCAGGCGGTTAGTGTGGTCAGTAGATTCATGGCGAATCCGGAAAGGCGCGGGAAGCAATGAAGTGGGTCCTCGTGTACTTAAAGGGTACAGTTGATACAGTGCGTGTTTTGGTGGAGAAACATGTCGATTGACGGGTTTGTGGACTCGATTATCTAGGCGTCTAGATGGTAGTCTACCCAGTTATGTATTTAAGATACATGGAGCTCGGTTAGTTGGCGATCGATGTTACAGTTATGATGGCACTTTCTACTACAGAGGCCGAGTACATGGCCATGACGAGGGAGTGAAGGAAGCATTGTGGTTGTGGGGTCTTCTAGGCGATTTGGGGATTGGCAGGAAAGCGTGAACTTGTGGTGTGACAAATGTGAGTGCAATTCACTTGGCGAAGAATCGAGTTCATCATGCTCGTACCAAGCATATTGATGTCGTATCATTTTGTGCGGGATGTCATAGAGGGAGGTGATATTTCTCTCATGAAGGTGCACACGAATGAGAATCCCGCGACATGTTAACCAAGGTGGTCACAGGTAGTAAGTTTAAGCATTGCTTAGACTTGCTTCATATCACTTGTTGATTTGCCCAAGAGGGCATAGCCCTTGGTAATGGGTAAGGTGGAGATGATTTGAGGTGAACTACGGTGAGCTTGATCCCGTGGAGAATGCGTAAGCGTCAGCGGTGTAGTAATTTGGATTAGCTGGATTGGCTAATGGTGATCTCTAGATGTTCTTGGTGGTGTTCGTTCAAAATTTGAGGTGAATCAAATGATGCGAGGTGGAGAATTGTAGAACATGCACAAAAACATGCACAAGCAGCCGCTTAGTAGTCAACTAATCGCACTAGTAGTCGTGACTGTCTGTGACGTAAATGTGTGTTTCTGGGTGAATTAGAATGTCGACTAATCGTCATTGGTAGACTAATCTAGGTGATGAACTGATAAGGTGACTAATAGGTTAAGCGGGTTTTGGAAAGGTTGTTAGAGTTTATAAATAACCCTAAACCCGATTATTTGAGAGTAATCAAACGCGTTTTAGGCGACCTTTGAGAGAGTTTGGTGCATCTTTGGAGAAGAGATCTTTTGAGAGATTGAGAGGTTTGTTTTAGGGTTTCTTTGTGAGAACTTGTAATCCTAATTTGTATTCTCTCTTCTATTAGTGAAAATCCCCCTCTTACCCGTGGGCGTAGGCAACTTGCGAACCACGTAAATCTCGTGTCTTTACTCTTTTATTGTGTTTTTGTATCGTTTGTGGTGGTTCTCCGGGTTCGGCGGTCCGCTAACAAAACAATTTATAACTGGGTCAGGATTGATCCTGACCCTTAAGGTGCCTTACCAAATACTATTGAATGCATCGAAATATATTGACCCGAATTTTAAGTGGACATTCCAGTAAACCATGTTAACGGGTAGATTAAAAAGTCTAAACTACTTGAGTAAACTTTTTACCTACCAATCCTAGACAAGGACAATATCCAAGTTAGATAGGAGTAAAATTGTCCAACAGGACAATGCAAATGCATTATTTCTCCATTCACATGGTGTCTTAAAGCTAAGCTGGTTTCATGAGCATCCTCTTTAGAATCACAACTGAAGAGGCATCTAAAGTTGTGCATGTGGAATTACAGGCCAAAAAGATATCAAATGGAAAATGACAGAAAGTTGCTTTCTAATTAAATGGCATAATGCCCAAAAACTGGAGTGCTGGTGTGCAGAGCTGAGATGATGAAGCTTCTCCTCTGCTCTTTTCTGCTGCTGCTCCTGCGCATGCTGATCAAAGCAGCAGCATTCATTCCCCCATAACCAGAAAGATGCTCTCTTCTTTGATTCCTTCCTCTGTTTTTTTTTAACCCTACCTAAAACAATCAAAACACTGCAGCTTTTCTCCACTCCTCAGTGCCTCATCCATCCCCACACAACCTAACTACTTCCCAAACTCAAATTCATGAATACAAGTGTAAATATGTGTAGCCATAGTATAGAGTGCGGGTTCTATCAGAACGCCCCGCACGGTGCGGGACGTCCTGAACTGCAGGATTGGGGAGGAGGGGGTAGTGATGATATTTCACTACCCCTGACCTATCAAAACACCCCGTGGTGGTGGGGTGTTCGATAGAATTAGAATTAGTGGGGTGTTCTGCTAGGATTTACAGTCCATAGTTTTGGTGGAGAAACATGTCGATTGATCGGGTTTGTGGACTCGATTATGCTGCGATCTAGATAGACTAGCGATCTACTACTGGTTATGTATTTAAGATACATGGAGCTCCTAAGTAGTTGGCGATCGATACATGCCATGCTGGCACTTTCTACTACGAGGCCGGTTATCAGCCATGACGAGGGAGGAAGGAAGATTGCATTTGTGTGGTCTTCTAGACGATTGGGGATTGAGCAGAAAACGTGAACTTGTGGTGTGACAAATGTGAGTGCAATTCACTTGGCTAAGAATCAGTTCATCATGCTCGCATCAAGCATATTGATGTCGTATCATTTTGTGCGGATGTCATAGAGGGAGGTGATATTTCTCTCATGAAGGTGCACACGAATGAGAATCCCGCGACATGTTAACCAAGGTGGTCACAGTAGTAAGTTTAAGCATTGCTTAGACTTGCTTCATATCGCCTTGTTGATTTGCCCAAGAGGCATGAATCTGCGTGTAATGGGTAAGGTGGAGATGATTTGAGGTGAACTACGGTGAGCTTGATCCCTGGAGGGTAATGTAGGCGCCGCAAGCAGAGTGACGCACTTTGGATGGGCCCTGGCAAGGTGATCTCTAGATGTTCTTGGTGTTCTTCGGTGTTCGCCCAAAATTTGAGGTGAATCAAATGATGTAATGAGGTGGAGAATTAGAACATGCACAAAAACATGCACAAGCAGCGGCTTAGTAGTCAACTAACTGCACTAGTAGTCGACAATCCGCAGCATCTACGAAATGTGTTTCTCATGGGTCCGAAGTAATCGACTAACTGGTGTTGTAGCTCGACTAATTCTAAAGGGAGTAGTCACTAACTGAAGTAGTAGCCGACTAACTGCGATTCAAAACGGTTTTGGTTTTAACCCGCTCGCTTAGAGTTTATAAATAACCCTAAACCCGATTATTTGAGAGTAATCAAACGCTGCCACCTTGGAGAGTTTGGTGATCTTTGGAAGAGATCTTTTGAGAGATTGAGAGGTTTGTTTTAGGGTTTCTTTGTGAGAACTTGTAATCCTAATTTGTATTCTCTCTTTCTATTAGTGAAAATCCTCCTTACCCCGTGGGACGTAGGAACTCTGCCGAACCAACGTGAATCTCGTGGTCTTACTCTTTATCGCTGCTATCGCTTTCTCGATTTGCCAACTGGCTACCAACAAAACAATTTATAACTGGGTCGTGATTGATCCCGACCCTTAAGGTGCCTTACCAAATACTATTGAATGCATCGAAATATATTGACCCGAATTTTAAGTGGACATTCCAGTAAACCATGTTAACGGGTAGATTAAAAAGTCTAAACTACTTGAGTAAACTTTTTACCTACCAATCCTAGACAAGGACAATATCCAAGTTAGATAGGAGTAAAATTGTCCAACAGGACAATGCAAATGCATTATTTCTCCATTCACATGGTGTCTTAAAGCTAAGCTGGTTTCATGAGCATCCTCTTTAGAATCACAACTGAAGAGGCATCTAAAGTTGTGCATGTGGAATTACAGGCCAAAAAGATATCAAATGGAAAATGACAGAAAGTTGCTTTCTAATTAAATGGCATAATGCCCAAAAACTGGAGTGCTGGTGTGCAGAGCTGAGATGATGAAGCTTCTCCTCTGCTCTTTTCTGCTGCTGCTCCTGCGCATGCTGATCAAAGCAGCAGCATTCATTCCCCATAACCAGAAAGATGCTCTTCTTTGATTCCTTCCTCTGTTTTTTTTTAACCCTACCTAAAACAATCAAAACACTGCAGCTTTTCTCCACTCCTCAGTGCCTCATCCATCCCCACACAACCTAACTACTTCCCAAACTCAAATTCATGAATACAAGTGTAAATATGTGTAGCCATAGTATAGAGTGCGGGTTCTATCAGAACGCCCCGCACGGTGCGGGACGTCCTGAACTGCAGGATTGGGGAGGAGGGGGGTAGTGATGATATTTCACTACCCCCTGACCTATCAAAACACCCCACGTGGTGGTGGGGTGTTCTGATAGAATTAGAATTAGTGGGGTGTTCTGCTAGGATTTACAGTCCATAGTATAGGAGGAAAAGAATACTATAAAGGGTCATCTATAGATGAATCTTTATGTCTATCAGTACAGTCACTATTTTTTTTATCAGTATAGTTACGATGAAACTGATACTGACTATTTGCATGAGATGGACGTAATCAATTTGGTGTTCGATCAATATAGATTAATTTTACAAATTTTACTATAGTTGTCTATTACAATTTTTCTTAAGAAAAAAAATAAGACTCCGTGCTTCTGGATTAAGCACAAGGAAACGAAATGAGAGAAGTTAGAATGAGACGAATGATGGAAGGTGCACATTTACCATTCTTATAGGTGGATTGATGAGATGAATTTTACTGTAAACAATAACAACCATACAATAACAATTGGTGTTATAATTATATAATCCACTAGCTATTAGAGAAACAAATAACTTACATTCCAAATGCGGAGTGATAATAGAACAAAATGAGCTGTGTGTTAGACTGCTGTTCAACTCAGTAATTACAAGCCAATTGATTTGTTCCAAAAAGCATATAGCCCGATCCAAAATTTCGGCCCACCATGAGTCTGAGGCCCAGCAGCTGATATCAACTAGCATGTCGTTGAATAGTCCCACATCGACTACAGTGCGCTTACCTTCAGAGTTTTTATACCCTTCGCTCCGTTGTCCATCGTCTCTTCGGAGACATCCGATAAAATTGGAACGATACAGAGAAGATTAGCATGGCCCCTGCGCAAGGATGACACGCACAAATCGAGAAATGGTCCAAATTTTTTTGCCGATTCTGGGTTCTCTCTCCTTTTTGCCCTACACCAGGTATTATTTTTCTTCAAATTTCCTCTTTTTTTCGTCTCCAGCAATTATTCATCTTTTAGATTCTCAGATTTCTTCATCCGAATCGAATGTAGCACATGTGAATTTTTTCAAATTAGGCTTTTCAGTAGACGATTTTTATGTCGAAGAATTTATTGCCGATTTTATTTTTTTATTGCTGTTTTCGGTTGTTATGTCCTCAAATCTTGTGTCCTTCTGTGATTTTTTTATATTATTGTTCTTGCACTTGTTAGCATCTAATTCAGAAATTGAAAAAAGGTCAGAGCTAGCTTTGAAGTGCATGCGAATTCCTTATCATCAGATAATTTCTGTTATAAATGAGAAATTTTGGTAAAAATATGTGTAGAATTTGCAGTTAGTTGATTTCTAAAGAAAGGGTTTTTATTTTTTATTGGGTGCTAAAATATTCCTGCAGTATATGATCTCATATAAACTAGTAATCATTCTACTGTTTTAGCTCCTTATTCAAAGTGCTTGCCCTCTCCTTTCTGAAACTAAATTTATCACTAATTCTCTTTTTTTAATCACCATATTGTAGTTCAGGTAAAGTTTATCTGCTTAAGAAAAGTTCAAAACGAAGCATCCTATGAATTTGCGAAATGAACAAGGCAGGAAGACGGTAATGGTTCATACTTCAGCCTTGATTGTTTGTAGTCTTTTATTGTTACATACTACTCAGTAAGTGAATATGAAATGGAAAGATATAAACTCGACGAAGTAGTGGACTAGTTGGATGATCCTGGTTGCTGTAGAGGATGATCTTGTTTGACTCAATAAGCAGAATAATTAAAATATTTACATATTGCACGATAATGTGGCACCTTAAGGTTGCACAGGTCCAAGGGAAGCCAATGATGTCACAATTTAACCCTCTCCTAGGTTTGAATTTGTATAGATCACTTCTTAATGTGATTAGGAACTTACGGTTACAAGTAGTTTTTAACTGACATTCCCCAATAAGTTAACATTAATACCTATTTCCTGTGTAAGCAACTTGGTGTTTCGCTTACGTAAATATCTGATATGATGTTTGAAGTTCTGTGTTAAGGTTTCGTTCTACACCTCTACATGGTAAAAATTTTCTTAATACTAGATGAAGAAGAATGGTAACAAAACCTTTCTGTTTGTTTTTGTAATTACAGCTTTTTCGGGGGGAAAAATCACTGTTGGCTTGGATCGGATTGAAAGAAGCTTCTTGGAGGATGTTTAACATTACATTAACAAAGCCAACATTTGCATTGACAAAGCACAATCAGAACACAGTAAACGAAATAGAGGTATATCGGTGCTTGCATTTATTTTTTGACTAAGAAACAAGGATCTCTTACTTCTTGATAAATGTCAACTGATCAAAGAATTGAGGTTTTTGTATGTTGCACTTGATGAAACTTGTAAATATGCCAAACGTATAACTGAGTAATCCTATAACAAATTTGAATCACTTTTTCTTAAGCGGACCAAACCTACACTTTAGTGTGAATGCTCATTTTACATCATGTAGCATACATACACTCTAGAGCTGACATTTAGAAGTGCAGCTTGTCTATTATCAGTTAGATTTTGTTTTATCTTCCTTTTTAGTGTTTAGCTTACTTATGCTTGTGTGGGTATTAGTGGTTGATCTTTTTCTTTTGTTTTTCTTGGTTATTAAATGTTTTCTTCCCGTGTTCTCTTCTTCAATTTGTGGAGTATAATCTTTGTTGAGTATTAGAGAGCACAATTTGACTCCATAATTGGGAACAGGTGGACTTTGTATTTTACTCATGCAATCATGCTTGAGAGATTTCTTTTATTGAGCCTGCCAGTTTTGCTACTGAGTGTTGCCTTTTTCTCTCTCTTTTTTCTTTCTTTTTCTATTAAAGTGATTGCAAGTGAGGATAGTAGGATACTCTATCCTAGTTGGTTTGTGACATGAGACTTAAATAAATCTACTGTTTTAGCTCCTTATTCAAAGTGCTTGCCCTCTCCTTTCTGAAACTAAATTTATCACTAATTCTCTTTTTTTAATCACCATATTGTAGTTCAGGTAAAGTTTATCTGCTTAAGAAAAGTTCAAAACGAAGCATCCTATGAATTTGCGAAATGAACAAGGCAGGAAGACGGTAATGGTTCATACTTCAGCCTTGATTGTTTGTAGTCTTTTATTGTTACATACTACTCAGTAAGTGAATATGAAATGGAAAGATATAAACTCGACGAAGTAGTGGACTAGTTGGATGATCCTGGTTGCTGTAGAGGATGATCTTGTTTGACTCAATAAGCAGAATAATTAAAATATTTACATATTGCACGATAATGTGGCACCTTAAGGTTGCACAGGTCCAAGGGAAGCCAATGATGTCACAATTTAACCCTCTCCTAGGTTTGAATTTGTATAGATCACTTCTTAATGTGATTAGGAACTTACGGTTACAAGTAGTTTTTAACTGACATTCCCCAATAAGTTAACATTAATACCTATTTCCTGTGTAAGCAACTTGGTGCTTCGCTTACGTAAATATCTAATATGATGTTTGAAGTTCTGTGTTAAGGTTTCGTTCTACACCTCTACATGGTAAAAATTTTCTTAATACTAGATGAAGAAGAATGGTAACAAAACCTTTCTGATTGTTTTTGTAATTACAGCTTTTTCGGGGGGGAAAATCACTGTTGACTTGGATCGGATTGAAAGAAGCTTCTTGGAGGATGTTTAACATTACATTAACAAAGCCAACATTTGCATTGACAAAGCACAATCAGAACACAGTAAACTAAATAGAGGTATATCGGTGCTTGCATTTATTTTTGACTAAGAAACAAGGATCTCTTACTTCTTGATAAATGTCAACTGATCAAAGAATTGAGGTTTTGTATGTTGCACTTGATGAAACTTGTAAATATGCCAAGCGTATAACTGAGTAATCCTATAACAAATTTGAATTACTTTTTCTTATGCGGACCAAACCTACACTTTAGTGTGAATGCTCATTTTACATCATGTAGCATACATACACTCTAGAGCTGACATTTAGAAGTGCAGCTTGTCTATTATCAGTTAGATTTTGTTTTATCTTCCTTTTTAGTGTTTAGCTTACTTATGCTTGTGTGGGTATTAGTGGTTGATCTTTTTTCTTTTGTTTTTTCTTGGTTATTAAATGTTTTCTTCCCGTGTTCTCTTCTTCAATTTGTGGAGTATAATCTTTGTTGAGTATTAGAGAGCACAATTTGACTCCATAATTGGGAACAGGTGGACTTTGTATTTTACTCATGCAATCATGCTTGAGAGATTTCTTTTATTGAGCCTGCCAGTGTTGCTACTGAGTGTTGCCTTTTTCTCTCTCTTTTTTTCTTTCTTTTTCTATTAAAGTGATTGCAAGTGAGGATAGTAGGATACTCTATCCTAGTTGGTTTGTGACACGAGACTTAAATAAATCTAATATTCTATCGTCTTTATTTTTATAGAAGATTTCATGACAAATCACACTCTAGCTCATCAATCCAACTCATCAATCTATTTCACTAGTTATGTCAAGGTCTCCCTATATGAATAGTTTATGTACACCAAATACCATGCATTAAGAAATTTCCGTGAACCTAGTTCTTGCCCAAAGTGGCAATAATTTGCATTTGTTTGTAGCTTTTCAAAATTATTCACAGTTCTCACAAAGTAAGATGTGCATGAATTGATCTAATCCTCAGACATTGCTTTTTTACTATGAAAAGAACGTGGTACTTTTATAATGATTGTGAAATTTGTGCAAGGACAATATGAATGATGAGTTTATACAGGTGGAAAAAATGCAAATCATTATAGAAAGAACATAGACAATACTAATCATTATAGAAAGTTGATGGAAATTTACATGGGCGGGACAAAATGATAATATCCTTGTTATGCAGTTATGCTCTTTGTTCTTGTCCATATACCCGAAACGAGAATCTCACTTCCTAAATGAATATGTAGGAATCCATGACAAACTACTGTGCTGAAATTTGAAAACTCTAATGAGAATTTCACTTCAGAACCGACATGTCTTACTTAAGAAATTGGATGTCACAACACAGTTCCTTTTCCTGAAACTTGGTGCCAAGTGAAGAATTCTGCTCAAAACTAGTTGCAAAAATCACAGAACCTAAATTAAACTGAGCTCAAACTCTGGACTTTTTGGATTAAATTGTTCTAGAAACCACACTTGCAATTTTTCATCAAATCCAATGTTCGTCAGGCTAAGAAAGTATTATTTCAAAATGAAAGAGATATGGAGATCAATGCATGTTGAAGATGCAGTAACACGTCTCTTTCTGGGGTTTTGAAGTTGATGTTGTGCTGCTTCGTTCTCGCAGGTTGAGGCTGCTGTAACCGGCATCATTATGACCAACCCACATGGTTAATCTCTCCATGATGACCATGTAAATCTTTCAATGAAGCTTCTTGGTTACCAAACCGCCATAGGTGCAGTTATTCTCTTCTTCAATGCAGGTGTTCGCGTATTTCTTGATATCAATATCGGTCCTCCCTGGCAACTGAGCTGCTTTGGTAGAACACCTGCATTGAAGAGCTCTGACCAAGCTCTACACTTTACGATGAATGAAATACTGAGTTAGGACGAATCCCTGTTCAGATAGATGTATGTATCAAAGTTATGTTATAATTGATTTCTTGTGTCGAGTAGGTGGAAATAATAACGACTGACGTGCTTGCAATGGTGGCAAACAATGGGCAAATGATTCTATCATCATCGTTAGAGAAGTCTCCATGGTTGATGTTTGGCCTCAGGTTTTACTTGTTCACAGATCAGCTTGCAAGCATGATCAATCAAAGAATATGCTATTTTATTACATGCCAGAAAGTGGGTGAAATGAGCTGTTTGATGTTTCAATCTATAATACACAAGCATGCAATTCTAAAGCAAAGCGGTGGAGTTTAGAAGTCACTGAATCCTAATGACTGATGAGTTGAGTGGTCCATAAAAAAATATGATTAACTATAAGATGTTGCACTCAGAGCTTGGTTAAGAGATTGTAAAGATGTAAAGGTTAATTGATTGTTTCTAACTTTTGCATTTTGTCAATTTACTCTTTTTCTTTGTATTGTGAACCGGTACATAAGCAAAAATGCCTACCTTTTTGTGCAAGCAAGAGCAAATTAGTTTGCTCATTTTCTTAATTTTCTTCTGTTTTAGAAGAGCTCCAAGTGGTTCAGATTCTCTGGAAACATAACCTTCTTGTTAGGTGTAGGGGCTGTTGGGTTGAGGAGAGATGTATTTAAATTGGCAAGTGTTGCTACCAAATTTCTACTTCCGATGTTTGGCTTGCAACAAGGTTGTTATAGATGATATTTAGATTTATATTTTGTAGAGAAAACTTGTAGCAATTGTTGCGGCCGCAACAAATATTGCTAGTCCTTGCATTAACTAAAAACTACTAAAAACTAATGCCACGTCATCAGATTTGTGGAATTTCACTTAAAAAAGCAGGTTTTTTTTTGTTGACATTTGAAGAGAAACAAACACGTGATTAACAATGAAAATGTATTTCCTACAATAAAACTGCGAATCTAACGAATTTTGTGACTAACCAAACATTAAGATTTGTATTTGGGAATACATTTATCACAATAAAAGTGAAAAAAAATCCAAACAATGGATTTGAGGGTATAATTTCACTAGACAAATCTTGCATCAACATATCTTGCAAATACAATTGTAATGTACCAAGCACCCCTATACTTGTTCTTTATAGGGAAAAGAAAATAGAAACAATGACTTATTCTTCATGGATTGGTTTCTTAGAGAATTTTTTTTAAAAAAATTAGATGTTGTTAAAAAATGAAATTGGAGAAAAAAATTCCGACCTGCCGGATTCGAACCAGCGACCTAAGGATTTATCTGCACACTCTACAGTCCTCCGCTCTACCAACTGAGCTAAGGTCGGTATTGAGATGGTTAGAACAAAGTTTTTATATAACTAATACTTTACAACGTAATTGGCCTCTCAAATCCTCAACCATTTGGTTATCAGGTACGCACCAAAACTAATACGCCATTATTCATCACAGAACCTAAATTAAACTGAGCTCAAACTCTGGACTTTTGGATTAAATTGTTCTAGAAACCACACTTGCAATTTTTCATCAAATCCAATGTTAATAGGCTAAGAAAGTATTATTTCAAAATGAAAGAGATATGGAGATCAATGCATGTTGAAGATGCAGTAACACGTCTCTTTCTGGGGTTTTGAAGTTGATGTTGTGCTGCTTCTCTCTTGAGGTTGAGGCTGCAACCGCATCATTATGACCAACCCACATGGTTAATCTCTCCATGATGACCATGTAAATCTTTCAATGAAGCTTCTTGGTTACCAAACCGCCATAGGTGCAGTTATTCTCTTCTTCAATTTGTGGAGTATAATCTTTGTTGAGTATTAGAGAGCACAATTTGACTCCATAATTGGGAACAGGTGGACTTTGTATTTTACTCATGCAATCATGCTTGAGAGATTTCTTTTATTGAGCCTGCCAGTGTTGCTACTGAGTGTTGCCTTTTTCTCTCTTTTTTCTTTCTTTTTCTATTAAAGTGATTGCAAGTGAGGATAGTAGGATACTCTATCCTAGTTGGTTTGTGACATGAGACTTAAATAAATCTAATATTCTATCGTCTTTATTTTTATAGAAGATTTCATGACAAATCACACTCTAGCTCATCAATCCAACTCATCAATCTATTTCACTAGTTATGTCAAGGTCTCCCTATATGAATAGTTTATGTACACCAAATACCATGCATTAAGAAATTTCTGTGGACCTAGTTCTTGCCCAAAGTGGCAATAATTTGCATTTGTTTGTAGCTTTTCAAAATTATTCACAGTTCTCACAAAGTAAGATGTGCATGAATTGATCTAATCCTCAGACATTGCTTTTTTACTATGAAAAGAACATGGTACTTTTATAATGATTGTGAAATTTGTGCAAGGACAATATGAATGATGAGTTTATACAGGTGGAAAAAATGCAAATCATTATAGAAAGAACATAGACAATACTAATCATTATAGAAAGTTGATGGAAATTTACATAGGCGGGACAAAATGATAATATCCTTGTTATGCAGTTATGCTCTTTGTTCTTGTCCATATACCCTAAACGAGAATCTCACTTCCTAAACGAATATGTAGGGATCCATGACAAACTACTGTGCTGAAATTTGAAAACTCTAATGAGAATCTCACTTCAGAACCGACATGTCTTACTTAAGAACATAGACAAGTGGTTCATATTCTCTGGAAACATAACCTTCTTGTTAGGTGTAGGGGCTGTTGGGTTGAGGAGAGATGTATTTAAATTGGCAAGTGTTGCTACCAAATTTCTACTTCCGATGTTTGGCTTGCAACAAGGTTGTTATAGATGATATTTAGATTTATATTTTGTAGAGAAAACTTGTAGCAATTGTTGCGGCCGCAACAAATATTGCTAGTCCTTGCATTAACTAAAAACTAATGACACGTCATCAGATTTGTGGAATTTCACTTTAAAAAGAAGGTTTTTTTTTGTTGACATTTGAAGAGAAACAAACACGTGATTTACAATGAAAATGTATTTCCTACAATAAAAATGCGAATCTAACGAATTTTGTGACCAACCAAACATTAAGATTTGTATTTGGGAATACATTGATCACAATAAAAGTGAAAAAATCCAAACAACGGATTTGAGGGTATAATTTCCTGCAACAAATACTGCATGCAACATATGCTGCAAATACAATTGTAATGTACCAAGCACCCCCTATACTTGTTCTTTATAGGGAAAAGAAACTAGAAACAATGACTTATTCTTCATGGATTGGTTTCTCAGAGAATTTTTAAAAAAAAATAGATGTTGTTAAAAAATGAAATTGGAGAAAAAAATTCCGACCTGCCGGATTCGAACCAGCGACCTAAGGATTTATCTGCACACACTACAGTCCTCCGCTCTACCAACTGAGCTAAGGTCGGTATTGAGATGGTTAGAACAAAGTTTTTATATAACTAATACTTTACAACGTAATTGACATCTCAAATCCTCAACCATTTGGTTATCAGGTATGCACCAAAAACTAATACGCCATTATTCATCACAGATCCCTTGAGAAACCTGTGAGTCGCAAATAGAGGATGAGGAGGCAAAACTTGTTATGATAAAACTTTTTTTTTTTTACATCACATAAACAATATATTTCAATTACAAAGCCCAATTATACAAACTCTTAGCAAACTAAATAGCAATCAACTTAGGCAAAGAGCTTTACTCCAAGACGTACCCTTTGATTAACAAAATACAAGAGGGTTTCAGGAGATTAATGCAACGCTCCATAACGACACTTTCTCAGCTCTTAAAGCTTATCCTCAAGTTCTGCACTTAAGACAAGAATCAAGTCCATCTTGAAACTCCTTTTCAAGTAGATCATGCTCAACTTAATAATCATGTCATCCCCTAATATGCAAAAGAGCCCTCGTACCATGATCATTGTGGCCAAATCACCCTAGCATAGATACATCACCTACAAAATCAGAATCAAATGAATATTCAAGTATTAAATCAGTAAAATATTGCCGCTGCTTGCAAATTGCGATATTAGTTTCGATAGTCAATTCCTTCAAGTAGGCGTTATCTTAAAAAAAATCTAACCATGACATTTATAGTGGATAATATATTTCCAGAAAAAAACTAATGACATCCAAACAAAGTTAAACATGGATATGATCCACAGAATACGCATTCCACCTAAGATCCAAGAGATCCTCATCAAGTCATCCAAATTTTTTGACAAAAAACAATGAGAAATAGACCTCATTCAAGCAGCTATCCCATCCGTGCCCTGAGCCAGAAAGGCTGTTGGAAGATAAGCAGAGCATTATGGACTAAAAAGAAAGGACAAACTATATGAAGAGAACCCAGATGTAAAGAAACATTATATGAAAGGAAAAGGGAGTGTACATGTTTCATCCATATAAGACGTTCACGATGGGTTTAAACTGAACTACAAATGACAAACACATAGTTTGAAAGTGTCTTACAGACAATAATCAGGACAATTTTATGACTAACCCTGTTGCAGGAACCATGAAAAGAAAATTTTACTGCATTCATAATTGCCAACACAAAAGTGCCATAGATTTGTAATCCTGTAAATTGCAAATCTTGGTTGAGAACCAGAGTCTCTAGTGTGCATATGCTAATGAATTAACAAAAGAGTAATATGATAAGAATCATGTTCATAGGATTTCAAGTACAGGATAGAATTTTGGGAACAACTTCCTAGTAGCCAGCATTCCTTTTTGGGTAAATTTCACAAAAGTCCCCAAAACTTTGGGGCATTTCCCACAAAACCCACTAAATTTTGTTTTTCACACTTAACCCCTAAAACTCAAATAAGTCTCAAATAACCCTCAAAACTTTTATATTTTTCCCACAAAACCCCCAAAAGCAAGAAGAAGAGAAGATGAGGCCCCAGAGAAAATAAGGAAAGAACAGAATTGGGAAGTTAATAAGATCCTCCAATTCAAGAGACACTTTTTACGGGGTTTTAACGGTTTTGGGGGGTTATTTGGGACAATTTGGAATTTTGGGGGTTTTGTGGGAAAAACAAAGTTCATGTGGGTTTTTTGGGGAACACCAAAAAGTTTTGGGGGAATTTTGTAAAATTTACCCTTTCTTTTTTAGAGTTTTCTCAGTCTTTATTCTAGGGTCTCTTAGATGGACAAAATCAAGCGATTTCAAAGAGGGCTCTCTTCACATTTACAGCAGCAGTAACGAGCGAGTTTCTTCTCCATCATTTAGGTTCATCCTGCACCCTCTGCATATAATTGCTCCTATTATGTTCTTTTCTCCACTTTCTTTTACATTCAATTTGTTAATGATCAGAAATTTTGATAAAAATAGCATAAACCAAAGGTTGATGATGATGGATTAAACCATATAAGTCCATATTCTTGATATCTAGTGTACGAATCACAAATTTCATCAATAAGATTCTGCTACTGACAAGCAGATGACAAGGATCAATCAATGTGATTCAATGGTGGCGGCATCAACGAGCTGTGGATGAAATTTCTAGAAGAAAGTCAAGGCCTTTTCATCTGCTAAAAGGCTGATACCTCTCACAGATTTTTTTTTCCAGCCAGCTGCAAGAATCTCTTTTAAACCAACATAAAGTTTAATTAGAATTTTGATGGTTATTTTCATTTCTATTTTATTAGAGTGCGAATTTGTTTTCATATACTGTGAACATGCAATCACAACAACTTAGCTGAGCGCTAGAACTTATGGTACATCCCAAAAGCCAAGTAAAATATTTCTCCATTCTTTATCCTTTAAAGTGTTACAAGCATTATGAACCCATAAATAATTCTTTTCTACTTTTCTCTCCTTTAACTTTTTCCAATTCGAAAAGATTTATTCGCTGCAGATGGAAATTAATCATTTTTGGTTTGCATTATTGTCAAGGCTCAAACTCATGTTACCAAATGCAGATTGTTTTTTCCTCTTATACTTTTGTGTTAACGGTGAACTTGTTTTATTTTTATGTTATTAGAAATTATGATTGGTTAATCTTTTTAATACACTTAACTTATTTTTACATAAGCACTCTACATAATTGGAAATAACAACTTATGTAAATTTTACAATCCAGATAGGAGGTTTACAGAATTCTACATCAGATATCATGCATATAGGCAATGCATAATGAACGATGCAAGTTTGTGTGCACTTTCAGTGATTGGCAATGTCATTACTCAAAGGACCTATCAACAAGCTGGTAGCGAGGCTAGTATGGGCACATGGTCTCCATCCAGTGATGAGATTATACCTCTTATTTCCTGAGTAAAGGCTTATTAAGGCATCAAGTTCATCACACCTAAGGAATAAACATAGACAAAACCCTACAGTCCAAAATTTGATGTCTTGCCATCCGTTAAGTCTTTCTATTTCACCCATATCAAGAGCAAAATATCTTCTTTAAATGATTATTGCTGCATTCAAGTTCTCCTTTTCTATGAAGTTGGAGAAGGGAGAAAAGACCCTCTTCCCCTACCTTCGATGGGGTATGATCACATGGAATAATTGTTGGATGACAGATGAAATAAGAAAATCCTCTATTGTATATACCTAATTCAGCCAAAAAAAACCCCAAGAGCAGCTATACCAAAATAAACATTCTGGGAGCAAAGTTTCAATCTTTCTTCTTCAGACTAGGGATGATTCCTTTTATACAAATTAGAACCAAGTAGGAGTAATTCTTACAGCTAAATTAACACTAAAAAGAAGTTTACAAGTTCTTACATTCAATAAGCTTCTAAGACCATTCTATTAACAACAACACTACTAATCTCTAATTCACTGAACAAAGTTACCTTGTTCGCCCGCAAGTTCCTCATTCATCCTCTCCACTTTCATTAAATAACTCAATCTTCCTTCTTCCATTCATCTCTTCTGCCTTCTGGATCAACAACCGACGCCCAATCCAATCATCACTTCCTTCAAATTTCTTCCTTCCTTCCTGCTCCTCGCTGTTTGTCCTTCCCTTTCGGTTGCTGCTCTTCGCCCCCACCCTGATTCTTTGACACCTTTACGACAATGCCCCTCATCCCCACACTCATAACACCTGCTCTTATCCTTATAAACCCTACGCCTTATAAACTCCGCCGCTCGGCCGTTATCCGCTGCGATCGTCGCAGTTAGGGTTCGGCCGTTGAGGATCTTCCCGTTCATCGTGCGGACGGCGCTCTGGGCGTCGGTTCGGGAGACGAAGAGGACAAAGGCGACGCCTTTGGAACGGCGAGATTCGCGGTCTTTGAGGACGGTGACGCGGGCGATCTTGCCGAAGGTGGAGAAGAGAGTGTGGAGGTCGGAGTTTGTGAGGGAGTAGTCGAGGTTTGAGACGTAGACGGTGGATTTCGAGGGGGCGAGGCCGCCGGAGCCGGAGGAGGCCGCGGTGGTGCCTCCCCCAGCGCCGCCGGAAGAGCCGCCGCGTGAGGACGTGGATGAAGGTAGAGGGTAGCGGAAGAGGATCTCGTCGTCGTCGTCGTCTCGACTCCGGCGAACCATTTTTAGGGTTTTTTGGGGCTGAATTTGGAGATATTGGGGATTAGGTTAGACTTAATGGATAGAGAAGTTCGGTGTGGATTTGGATCCGCTAAGAAGCCAAACAGCACACCCGTTTTCTATCGCTTATTAATTTATTTATTTTTGGATCTCAGACTTTTAAAGTTGATGGTTGCAAAACATTTTTGTAGGGATTTTTTTTTTGCAAAAAATATTTATATTTTTTAATTTTTAACAGTTTTAATATTTATAATTTTTAATCTTTTTACAGTTTTTATTTTTTCAGACTGATAGACGAGTTTAGTTTGACTTTATTGTCCTTTGAATTTTTCAAAGGTAAATAACTAAGGATTAACTATGCAATAATTATATTTAATGTTTTCTAATATTAGTTCTTGAGTTAGAACTTTAGCTCTAATGACAATATTGTTTTTATCAGTAAGTATAACTCTTCTATTAATCTAAAATATATGAATAATTACTTTCGAGAATATCCGAATGTGTATCTCAGTTCACATCCATTATAAAAGCTTGCAAATACACATTAGCTCCAAAGCCCCTCAAATTAAAAAAAATAGAGGAAAAATTAACAACAAGGTCATCCCACAGAACTAGATACTGGTTCCAATAAACAAAGAAAATCCCTATCAAGAAACCAAATGCTAAATTAGACCCAATGCCATAAACTTCGCATTAAGGAGCAATTAGACCCAATGCCATAAACTTCGCATTAAGGAGCAATTAAACCAAATGCTACAACTTCGCATTAAGAAAATCCCTGTAAGTACATTAGTTTTTATAAGCTTGATAATGTCTCCAATTTCTCTAGCGATAATGTTAGTGTCGAGCAAAAGAAATTCTTATACAAAATATTGATTTAAGAAAACCTTTACATAAACTTGGATTCTTGATAAATTCATACCAAATATTCTTTCCCCGTGTCCGTGAATTGGTAAGAACTTTGGCTTCTAAGACCATTCTATTAACAACAACACTACTAATCTCTAATTCACTGAACAAAGTTACCTTGTTCGCCCGCAAGTTCCTCATTCATCCTCTCCACTTTCATCACTGAAATAACTCAACTTCTTCTCCTTCTTCATCATCTTCCCCTTCTTCTTCCCACTCTCCCCATCATCTCCCCTCTCCTCTCGCCCTCTCGGATCAACAACCGACGCCCAATTCCAATCATCACTCTCAAAATTCTCCTCCTCCTCCTCCTCATTGTGCTGCTGCTCTCGCTGTCCTCCCTCTCTCCTCCCCTTCTTGCTCGGCGCCGGCCGCTCTCTCGCCCCCAACTGATTCCTCGGACACTCATACGACAAATGCCCCTCATCCCCACACTCATAACACCTGCTCTTATCCTTATAAACCCTACGCCTTATAAACTCCGCCGCTCGGCCGTTATCCGCTGCGATCGTCGCAGTTAGGGTTCGGCCGTTGAGGATCTTCCCGTTCATCGTGCGGACGGCGCTCTGGGCGTCGGTTCGGGAGACGAAGAGGACAAAGGCGACGCCTTTGGAACGGCGAGATTCGCGGTCTTTGAGGACGGTGACGCGGGCGATCTTGCCGAAGGTGGAGAAGAGAGTGTGGAGGTCGGAGTTTGTGAGGGAGTAGTCGAGGTTTGAGACGTAGACGGTGGATTTCGAGGGGGCGAGGCCGCCCGAGCCGGAGGAGGCGGCGGTGGTGCCGCCCCCAGCGACGCCGGAAGAACCGCCGCGTGAGGAGGTAGAGGGGAGAGGGTAGCGGAAGAGGATCTCGTCGTCGTCGTCGTCTCGACTCCGGCGAACCATTTTTAGGGTTTTTTGGGGGTGAATTTGGAGATATTGGGGATTAGGTTAGACTTAATGGATGGAGAAGTTCGGTGTGGATTTGGATCCGCTAAGAAGCCAAACAGCACACCCGTTTTCTGTAGTTCGCTTATTAATTTATTTATTTATTTTTGGATCTCAGACTTTTAAAGTTGATGGTTGCAAAACATTTTTGTAGGGATTTTTTTGCAAAAAATATTTATATTTTTTAATTTTTAACAGTTTTTAATATTTATAATTTTTTTTATCTTTTACAGTTTTTATTTTTTCAGACTGATAGACGAGTTTGGTTTGACTTTATTGTCCTTTGAATTTTTCAAAGGTAAATAACTAAGGATTAACTTTGCAATAATTATATTTAATGTTTTCTAATATTAGTTCTTGAGTTAGAACTTTAGCTCTAATGACAATATTGTTTTTATCAGTAAGTATAACTCTTCTATTAATCTAAAATATATGAATAATTACGTTCGAGAATATCCGAATGTGTATCTCAGTTCACATCCATTATAAAGCTTGCAAATACACATTAGCTCCAAAGCCCCTCAAATTTAAAAAAAAATAGAGGAAAAGTTAACAACAATGTCATCCCACAGAACTAGATACTGGTTCCAATAAACAGAGAAAATCCCTATCAAGAAACCAAATGCTACAACTTCGATTAAGGAGCAATTAGACCCAATGCCATAAACTTCGCATTAAGGAGCAATTAGACCCCCCCCCCTCCCCCCACCAACCCGGTGGCATAAAACTCTCCATCAACAAGAATGATAATTAAAGAGAATGACTAAGGATAGAATGATGAAAAATAGAGGTAAGTACATTAGTTTTATAAGCTTGATAATGTCTCCAATTTCTCTAGCGATAATGTTAGTGTCGAGCAAAAGAAATTCTTATACAAAATATTGATTTAAGAAAACCTTTACATAAACTTGGATTCTTGATAAATTCATACCAAATATTCTTTCCCCCGTGTCCGTGAATTGGTAAGAACTTTGGGATAAAATATGCTATTTACTTTTATGGATAAAGTTATAAATTGATCTTAAACTCATAATCTGTTCTATTATGTTTTTCACATTCTTTGAGAGTCATTAAATTGCAAAATATATATAATTTCATCTCCTATAAAGTATTTAGAGAAACCTCCTTATACACGGCAGTCCATTAAAATAAATAAATTGAATGAATATATCTGACTATAATTTCCAAAGGAGTTAAAAACAGAAGGAAAATTCAAAACGGGTACAGAGAATGATCCTATCCGGATCCGAACCCGAATCTGAAGCATTGGGGATTTGCTACCCATAGCGGGAATCAAACTATATAAACGAGGCAAAAGGAGCAGCAGCCATCGCTCATGAGCTCCATCCGTATATTTCTTCTCCCAAATTCGAAGCCAAGATTTCAACAAGTTAGGATCTGCTGAAGATTCTACAATGGATGACGACAGGTAATTTCCCCAATTTATTTACTAATTTTTCAATAATTTGTTTCTACTATCTTCATTTCGTAAAACTCTTCGCAAATTCACACGTCAAGCTTCATTCATCACTTCGAATCACTTAATGGGTTTTCTAGTGGCTTTGTCTTCTTTCTGCCTCCGCTCGCCATTAAAGTTTAAAAATTTGAAACCCTAGTTTAAAGAAGAAGAAATAGAGAAGAGCAACAGCAAGAATTTTAGGAGAAAGATGGGATTTTGCTGCAGAATTCTTGATTTTACATTCTATATCTTCTCTTGTTCTGTTTAGTAATTTCTCCAGATTATCTTTATTTCCTAAAATTCTGTGTAAATTCATAAGGCAATCTTGTCACCTCGAACGACGCCCCTTTAAAAGGATTTCTTACTTAGTTTACTGAAGAGTAGATTAACTATGGGATCAAGTGTTCATCTTTTCTGCCACATCCTTGGTATGAATCCATGGTTGGTTTTATCTATCAACAAGATCGATAAAAGGACTCGGTTGAGGCTCAGTCTGGGGCCCGGTCAGAAGAAATTGGTTCAACTGTTATCGACTGATACCACTGATACCTGTATCCAGTCCTGTGCACCGTTGGACTGAGCTTTACATTCAACATGTTAACTCTGTGGTTGCCTTGACTGTTAATTATTAGTTACTGGTACTTCAAACAGGCTGGTTGCGATGCATTTAGAAGAAACTAGTTTTTTAAAGCGTTAAATTGATACTTGCATGTAAGGAATCTGATGTTGTAAGCATCTTCCGGCTTGAAAAAGCTGCTAGACAATGGGACTATTTGGAAAAAATAAAATAAATTCTTGAAAAGAGCCTATTTGGAGAAGGGTGAATTTCTTACTACTGAAGATGTCAAATAAAAAATAAAATAAATTCTTGAAAAGAGCCTATTTGGAGAAGGGTGAATTTCTTACTACTGAAGATGTCAAATTGAACATTATATGTTTTGATTGTTAGAATAACACATTGTTGGTTGAACACTTCTAACAACATATTACCGAACTGTCCAATGTCAAAACTTCGTTTATAACTATAGTGAAGTATGCCCTTAAATTCATTTTTTAGTGTGATAGCAAGTGCAGCAAGTCATCTAGCGTGCGACTAAACGAATGAAATAGCTGTGTACGATAAACCATGTCTATGTTATATTCTATGATTCATGCAGTTTAAGTACTGTGAGTACCTTTATGTGAAGTTACAGGCTTTCAAGTAGACATAAACTTGAATATTTATAATACAACACTTGCATTACAGTTCATGTCCACCAACCAGACCACAGGGATGGATAGGTGAAATGTCTTCTTGATCCCTCATAGGAATTATTTTTAAAGTATCATTTCATGATGTACCATTTACATAAACAGACCTGTATCTTTTTTTTATTGTCTTAAGCTCTAGAAGTTGCTTTTCTGATGGGATTAACCTATTACAGTTACTGCAGTCAAACTTTCATTTATCTTTCACTTGTTAATCTATATGACAAAAGCTGTTCTCTTAGGTTGAACTCTCCTAGCACATCTGCTGTTATACTTGATGTCTTAGGCCATCAGTTGCAGATATCCCAGGTAAAGATGCTCTTCTTCTAGAATATGAATATGCTGGTGCATGTAGTATATATGATAAAACTGTAGTTTCTTTCCTCAATTTCTAATTCATATTTGTTAAGATCATGGGGATGTGCTGCATGCTGCCTGACATGCAAAAGTTAATAAAGAATGCTGTCATTATGCTTACTAGCTTAGAATTGCTCTAACTAATAAGTAGATTTTGGAGTCAAACTGGACCAATGGACTTAATAATAGAATATTCGTGTAGCATGCCAATTCTTGTCGTTGATTTTACTCACCTCTGTACTAAATCCATTATAGATGGCAAGAATGCATTGTGTACCTCAATCACAAATTACCTATCAGTATTACGGTGGCAATGTTATCTAAACTCAGTTATTACTGTGATTCAGGTTATAAAAGAACTGTTTTACATTGATGGCTTAATTGTCTTTTGAACTTACTGAAATTTTTTCCTTTCTTGTTGAGATAGCATTCTTATAGATGTTAGGGATATCTTAAGACATAAATGGATAGAACTACATATTTTCAATCTTAGAGTTTTTTAACCTCTTTCAATTCATAAAGCTAAGCAATAAAGTAAATAAGGGCTCTTTAATTGATTGGCTCCATCAATCCTCTATACATTTGGTGTCTTCCTGGACTATGGCTTGCAAAAATCTGAAAAGTTATTTAACTTTGTTTATCTGCATCCAAATCTGAGAGCCTTGTTTCAAAACCTTAACGCTTATCTGTCCCTGCTCCTCATGTGGCCTTGGGGACTGTCACAGGTCAAATAGACATTAGTTTTCCTATATATATATATATATATATATATATATATATATATATATATATATATATATATATATATATGATATTGTGTGTGTGTGTGTATTATTATTATTGTCTTGGCCTTGGCCTTTCCTTTACCTACCTACACTATATATATATATATATATATATATATATATATATATATATATATAGAGAGAGAGAGAAATATGGAGAATCTTGGTACCAAGTTTCTTAATGGGACTTGGTAGTGATGTGGATAAATTTGGTCCACACATCAAAGGGTTTGGACTTGGCTAAAAGTGAAGATTTTTTTATAAAATTCACTCAACCCCTTCATATGTGGACCACATTTGTCCATTATCACTACCAAGTTTCATTGAGAAATGAAACTTGGTACCAATGTTCTCCATTTTTCTTATATATATATATATATATATATATATATATATATATATATATATATATATATATATATATATATATATATATATATATATGAAGAACTTGGTGCAATATGATTTTGTCTTTGGTAGTTGAAGTAATTTCATTCTCATCCACTCACTCAAATGGGGACCACAATCACATGGGTTGGAGAGTGGATGGGAATGAGACACCTCACTACCAAGTTCAAAATCGGTGCTTGGTACCAAGTTTTTATATTTTTCTCATATATATATATATATATATATATATATATGAGAGAGAGAGAGAGAGAGAGAGAGATATATATATATATACATGTATATATATATATATATATATATATATATATATATATATATATATATATATATATATATATATATATATATATAAATATATATATATATATATATATATATATATATATATATATATATATATATATATATATATATATATATAGAGAGAGAGAGAGAAATATGGAGAATCTTGGTACCAAGTTTCTTAATGGGACTTGGTAGTGATGCGGACAAATTTGGTCCACACATCAAGGGGTTTGGACTTGGCTAAAAGTGAAGGTTTTTTTATAAAATTCACTCAACCCCTTCATATGTGGACAGTGGCGGATCCAGAAAGTTTTGTCAGTGGGGGCAAGATCACTAATATAACCAGTATATGAAACTTTAACTAAGTATTAACACACCAAAACAAAGCAGACATATGCACATGAACAAAAATAGTCAATAGAAGTATTTAGTTAAAAGTTTTACAATTGTTCCTTAGCGTTCTGTTTTGATAATATTGTATGATTTTCTCATTGTCAATATTATCAAATATATCTCTCAATATAAGTGACTAAACAATCATTCAACCAGTCATCACCCATGCGATTAGATTCGATTCTTCACTATATTCATTGCAGAGAATGTTCTTTCCACGGTCGCGTGCAACCGGTAATATCAAATAACTTCAAAAGAAGATATACTAAATGATATACATGTTTTTGTCTCTACCAACTTTGCGAAAGATCACCAATTCCTTTTAGATTTTCAAATCTATCATCTAATTGCACATCTATAATGTAATTCTCAAGTTGCCCATCAAGTGCCATAATATCAGGGAGAATTCGAAGGATAGAAGTGAGCAAGCCGGATAAGTTTTTGTTTATCAAAAGCAACAAATGAATCTTGTGGGCTCAAGCATGCTATACAAAGGAGCAATTTGTTGACACGTGAACCGATTGTTTAGTTCTTGGAGTTGCATGTCGATGACTTGATAGAATAGTTGAACTTGAAAATGGTGCAAGTTTGTAACTTGCTCAACTCTTCGCCTCGACCTTCCTTGAGGAACAAATATCTCATCCATTCTAACAACAATGATATTGTTCTTCTCACAAAATAAGCAAACTTCCTCAAATAAAGAACTCCATCCATCATCTCTCATTAATTGTAGTCGACGCTTTGACACTTTAACTAATGTCATAGCATTTACAATGTCTTGATCCTTTCTTTGTAGTGCTTGAGACAACTCATTAGTAACTCAAGTATGGTCTTCATCAAATGCAAGTTGAAGACAAATTCAAAAGTTTGGATAGAACTCAACAATGCACAAGCTTCACCTCTTTGCTCTAAACTTGTACCATCTTCCTCAATGATCTCAAGAATATCAACCACGAAGAAACATGCGATTAGATTAAGCAATGTACCATAATCACGAGCCCCAACGAGTGTCCCGGCCCTTTTAGAGTAGTTTCTTGATTCAAGCCACGTCCGCTAGGTATTTCACCCATTTCTAATGCCTCTTTTATCTTCCTAAGTTGTTTTCTTGAAGAATATCTCGCTTACAAGAGGCCGCAACACATTACACAAACTAGTTGATTGAATAGCAATTTCAACTTGCTTTTTGCAACAACAAGTGCTAATTGAAGTTGATCACTTATGTTCCATCTTTGGGTCTCATTTTAATTCTTGAACTTCCCTTTAAGCTGCCAGGTGATGAAACGCACCAATATGCATTTCTATATATGAAAAAGTATCGAAATTGTTTGATACATGCTGAGTAGTGCACTTATTGTCAATCCAGTATGCTTGTCCCTCCATGACTGATATACCCACTAGTATTGAGATGTGAACTTTGATGGCTTATCATTGCAAGATATACATGTTGATAATTTATCACACATGTGGCCTCACTTTGTGCCCTGTGGAAATTCTTTTGAACATCATTTTTGGTGCAATCCGACGACAGTCATCAATAGGCCTTTCCATATAGCATAGAAAATATAAATGGCGTTTGAAATTGATTGATAAATGCTAAATAATGCCAGCAATTGTCAGGTCCAGTATGCTGTGTTTTGATAAATATTGAGATATGAGGTTTGGTGGTTTGTCATTGCAATTTCTCTGATGAGGAATATCAACTATCAAGTGATAATATTACTACTGGAAATTTTCATGCTACCATCTATCTGATAGTAGTCAGTTAAATTTCAAGTTTAGTCATTAACTTCAGTTCATCTGCCTCTGATTAGTTTCTTGTTTATATATATATATATCTCAAAATATAATTCCATATTCTTGAAAAGTGTGTTTAAAGAAGTTGTTTAATATCCTGTAGAGGACCCATGACATAGTGCAAGACATACATCATGCACGCACAAGCCTTCTGGCAAAAGTTGATCACTTATGTTCCATCTTTGGGTCTCATTTTAATTCTTGAACTTCCCTTTAAGCTGCCAGGTGATGAAACGCACCAATATGCATTTCTATATATGAAAAAGTATCGAAATTGTTTGATACATGCTGAGTAGTGCACTTATTGTCAATCCAGTATGCTGTCCCTCCATGACTGATATACCCACTAGTATTGAGATGTGAACTTTGATGGCTTATCATTGCAAGATATACATGTTGATAATTTATCACACATGTGGCCTCACTTTGTGCCCTGTGGAAATTCTTTTGAACATCATTTTTGGTGCAATCCGACGACAGTCATCAATAGGCCTTTCCATATAGCATAGAAAATATAAATGACGTTTGAAATTGATTGATAAATGCTAAATAATGCCAGCAATTGTCAGGTCCAGTATGCTGTGTTTTGATAAATATTGAGATATGAGGTTTGGTGGTTTGTCATTGCAATTTCTCTGATGAGGAATATCAACTATCAAGTGATAATATTACTACTGGAAATTTTCATGCTACCATCTATCTGATAGTAGTCAGTTAAATTTCAAGTTTAGTCATTAACTTCAGTTCATCTGCCTCTGATTAGTTTCTTGTTTATATATATATATATTCATGTATACATAGATATATACAGATCTATATACATATATATATATATAGAATAAAGCTCCTATAAACTTAAGTGGATAGAGCACTTGTCCACCAAACTTTTATCCCTTCATTATGCTTTGAGATTTGTGCATCACAAATCTCAAGGCAAGATGAGTGGATAAAAAAGTTGGTGGACAAAGTGCTCTATCCACTTAAGTTTATAGGAGTTTTACTATATATATATATATCTCAAAATATAATTCCATATTCTTGAAAAGTGTGTTTAAAGTAGAAGTTGTTTAATATCCTGTAGAGGACCCATGACATAGTGCAAGACATACATCATGCACGCACAAGCCTTCTGGCAAAAGTTGATCACTTATGTTCCATCTTTGGGTCTCATTTTAATTCTTGAACTTCCCTTTAAGCTGCCAGGTGATGAAACGCACCAATATGCATTTCTATATATGAAAAAGTATCGAAATTGTTTGATACATGCTGAGTAGTGCACTTATTGTCAATCCAGTATCGTTGTCCCTCCATGACTGATATACCCACTAGTATTGAGATGTGAACTTTGATGGCTTATCATTGCAAGATATACATGTTGATAATTTATCACACATGTGGCCTCACTTTGTGCCCTGTGGAAATTCTTTTGAACATCATTTTTGGTGCAATCCGGCGACAGTCATCAATAGGCCTTTCCATATAGCATAGAAAATATAAATGACGTTTGAAATTGATTGATAAATGCTAAATAATGCCAGCAATTGTCAGGTCCAGTATGCTGTGTTTTGATAAATATTGAGATATGAGGTTTGGTGGTTTGTCATTGCAATTTCTCTGATGAGGAATATCAACTATCAAGTGATAATATTACTACTGGAAATTTTCATGCTACCATCTATCTGATAGTAGTCAGTTAAATTTCAAGTTTAGTCATTAACTTCAGTTCATCTGCCTCTGATTAGTTTCTTGTTTATATATATAGAATAAAGCTCCTATAAACTTAAGTGGATAGAGCACTTGTCCACCAAACTTTTATCCCTTCATTATGCTTTGAGATTTGTGCTACACATCAATGCTATCTTTGATATTTGTGTCTTTATTTGTATCATATCCTAACAAAAATGTCAATGCAAAATCAATGGATAAAAAGTTGGTGGACAAAGTGCTCTATCCACTTAAGTTTATAGGAGTTTTACTATATATATATATATGAGAAAAATATAAAAACTTGGTACCAAGCATAAATTTTGTGCTTAGTAGTGAGGTGGCTTATTCTCATCCACTTCCCAACCCATGTGAATGTGGTCCCCATTTGAATGAGTAGAGGAGAATGGGCCACTCACTACCAAGCACAAAACTTGTGCTTAGTACCAAGTTTTACATTTTTCTCATATATATATATATAGATGTATATATATACATGTATATACATAGATATATATATATATATATATAAATATATATATATATATCTCAAAATATAATTCCATATTCTTGAAAAGTGTGTTTAAAGAAGTTGTTTAATATCTGTAGAGGATATATATATATATAGAATAAAGCTCCTATAAACTTAAGTGGATAGAGCACTTGTCCACCAAACTTTTATCCCTTCATTATGCTTTGAGATTTGTGCTACACATCAATGCTATCTTTGATATTTGTGTCTTCATTTGTATCATATCCTAACACAAATCTCAATGCAAAATCAATGGATAAAAAGTTGGTGGACAAAGTGCTCTATCCACTTAAGTTTATAGGAGTTTTACTATATATATATATATTCATGTATACATAGATATATATATACAGATCTATATACATATATATATATATAAATATATATATATATATATATTCATGTATACATAGATATATACAGATCTATATACATATATATATATATATAAATATATATATATATATCTCAAAATATAATTCCATATTCTTGAAAAGTGTGTTTAAAGTAGAAGTTGTTTAATATCCTGTAGAGGACCCATGACATAGTGCAAGACATACATCATGCACGCACAAGCCTTCTGGCAAAAGTTGATCACTTATGTTCCATCTTTGGGTCTCATTTTAATTCTTGAACTTCCCTTTAAGCTGCCAGGTGATGAAACGCACCAATATGCATTTCTATATATGAAAAAGTATCGAAATTGTTTGATACATGCTGAGTAGTGCACTTATTGTCAATCCAGTATGTTGTCCCTCCATGACTGATATACCCACTAGTATTGAGATGTGAACTTTGATGGCTTATCATTGCAAGATATACATGTTGATAATTTATCACACATGTGGCCTCACTTTGTGCCCTGTGGAAATTCTTTTGAACATCATTTTTGGTGCAATCCGACGACAGTCATCAATAGGCCTTTCCATATAGCATAGAAAATATAAATGACGTTTGAAATTGATTGATAAATGCTAAATAATGCCAGCAATTGTCAGGTCCAGTATGTTGTGTTTTGATAAATATTGAGATATGAGGTTTGGTGGTTTGTCATTGCAATTTCTCTGATGAGGAATATCAACTATCAAGTGATAATATTACTACTGGAAATTTTCATGCTACCATCTATCTGATAGTAGTCAGTTAAATTTCAAGTTTAGTCATTAACTTCAGTTCATCTGCCTCTGATTAGTTTCTTGTTTATATATATAGAATATGGAGAAACTTGGTACCAAGCATAAATTTTGTGCTTGGTAGTGAGGTGGCTTATTCTCATCCACTCCCCAACCCATGTGAATGTGGTCCCCATTTGAATGAGTAGAGGAGAATGGGCCACTCACTACCAAGCACAAAACTTGTGCTTAGTACCAAGGTCCTCCATATTGCTATATATATATATATAGAGAGAGAGAGAGAGAGAGAGAGAGAGTCAATAAACCGAAAGTGAGAAGGGAGAGAGTTTGAGATTTGGGTTTGGGTCGGTATTGGGTTTTGCGGTTTGGGTAATGGGTTCAACCCGCTTGGGTTTAAACATTTTGATAAATTACAATTTTATGGACCTAATACTAAAAAAAAAAGTTTCATGTGCACCTGGCTCTTAATTCCATTTCAGTCAACTCTCAGACAAGGACCACTTGTCCACATCACTATCAAGTTCCATTGAGAAACTTGGTACCAATGTTCTCTATTTTTCTCATATATATATATATATATATATATATATATATATATATATATATATATATAGAGAGAGAGAGAGAGAGAGAGAGAGAGATGTATATATATATATAGAATATGGAGAAACTTGGTACCAAGCATAAATTTTGTGCTTGGTAGTGAGGTGGCTCATTCTCATCCACTCACTCAAATGGGGACCACAATCACATGGGTTGGAGAGTGGATGGGA